>WAAD01032121.1:462037-500541 GCA_013389945.1 Fregata magnificens | reverse complement strand
CAGGCACAGCCCCTAAATCTCAGCAAATTGTATCTGGGTTCTTATTTTTCTCAGTTGTAAAATAGGCTTAATTTTAAGGCATGACAAAAGCTCGTTCATCATCTGCCAAAAAGCACTTAGATATTGCATGGCAATAAGAGGGTATGTGCATAGTTATTGGGATGGTTGATTTTATTAGTGTGCATTTTTGGCATTCTGTACAGACATGAACCTTCAGCAGAAGCTGGAGCAAGCAATTTTTGCCAATCTAATCAAGAGAATGGCTATGGTTCATTTCCAGGGGCCTGAGGACCACACATGCTATCATAAAGGATACTACCATTCTCCAGACTCTTCTTCTCAATTCAGTTCTTCAGTTCAACTTCTCTTCAACACCTACTGTAACAGTGCTCTTAGAGACAAGCCTTGAGGGACAACATGCAGGTGACATGGTGCTCTCTAATATGTATATGTGGGAGCATTTCTGATTCATATATTGCTTTCTATCTACACTTATTAGGAAGAATGAAATCCTTTGAATGGGTATTGACTGCCTTTATTTTGACAAAGTTCATTACAATGGAAGTCTTTAATGTAATAGTTTATTACACGGGCAGCTGTTTTAGACCCGCTTCCTGTGTGGCACATAGGGCCACAAATCTAGGTGATCACAACAATCCCTTCTAGCCTCAAGATCGATGAATCTCAGCTAGCTCTCCTAAAACCTATCACCTGTTTTGAGATGATTTTGTTAGTCTTTCAGTAATTACTTAGCTCTCAGAAATGCACAGGACTTCTTGTTCGCTCTCTGAACAAATCCAGATATATTGGTTTGTCAGAAGTAAAATCTTATGTGACAGCATAAGCCAAACACCTTTACTTTAGGGTGGAATCTGAATTTAATACTCCCTTTTTGTGATAGCTTGGCCTTCTCTTTATTCAGAGGCTGTGAAAAAATATACACAAACCTTTCAAAAAATTATCACCTACTAATATCTCAAATCAAGAATTTTACCATAAATTACCATAATTACCATTCTGGGAATTATGCCAGCTAACGAAGTCTTTACTTAATACATCATTTTATTACTCTGCCACTTAAGTGCCACTTAAGACTTCAAAATAGTTGTTGGAAATTATAAGTTTATTGTACATATGCATATCCATTACTTTTAGCTACTACTAGCAGGAGTTTGACTCTGTCAGCTAAGATGAGCCCAGCTGTTGTGGATGTCATCACTGAGTCGGTCCAAGCCTCCATGCTTTTTTTGGCTTCCTCTGTGGTCATTAGGTAAAAGGAGGAAATTAATTCTGACCCCTAATGATTCAGCTACTCAGGCCTATTTTTTGCAGTCTTGCCCTCCACAAGCCATTTTTTCTTGCCCACCTGAGTAATTTTGTCCATATGGAAGGGAGTCCCACAGATTTACTTGAATGAATTTTTCAAAACAGCAGACAGATAAGACGTGAGCAGCGACCATTTTCGCTTTCAAATGGAAGTGTGGTCCAGTCCAAGGGGTTTTACTTTGAACACTGGGCTGTGGATGCCCTCTTTAGGAGTCCATCCTTACTACAGCTGTTTACTGAGATGGACTGTAAGGGCAGGATTCTTCTCTCCCAATGGAGATGTCTCCAGGGCAGATACCTTCATCCAAGCTAGTGTCCTAGACTCCCGGTATAATCAACATCCAGAGATCAGTTGAAAGAAGTGATTGTTCCACTATAGTTAGCATTGGTGTGGCCTCACCTTGAGTACTGTCTGCAGTTTTGGGCTTCAAAATATAAGAAGGATATAAAAACATTATAATGTGTCCAAAGGAGAACAACAAAGGTGGAAGAACTAGAGGGCATGACTTATGAGGAGTAGCTGAGGATATTGGGTTTGTTCAGTTTAGGGAAGAGGAGACTAAGGGTGACCTCATTGCTGTCTACAGCTTCCTCATGAGGGGGAGCAGAGAGGGAGGTGCTGATCTCTACTCTCTGGTGTCTGGTGATGGGACTCAAAGGAATGGCTTAAAGCTGCCCCAGGGCAAGTTCAGATTGGATATTAGGAAAAAGTTCTTCACTGAGAGGGTGGTCAAGCACTGGAACAGGCTCCCCCGGGAAGTGGTCATGACCCCACGCTTGGTGGTGTTTGGACAACATTCTTTGGTTTTTAACTTTTAGGTTGCCCTGTGTGGAGTCAGGATTTGGACTGGACGATCCTTGTGAGTCCCTTCCAACGCAGGATATTCCATGATTCTATAATTCTATGGCTGGCACTTGCAAGGAATGGTTAACTTCAGCCTAAAGTAGATGGTTAAAACAGGTCAGGTACTGGTGCTTGCTGTACCCAAGAAGTGCCTGTTTCTCTGCACCATATAGCAAAAGGTAGGTGCAGTACATGTCTGCATTGCAGAGTCTTAAGTTACAATTAGAAAGACCTTAGGTTAGATCTTAGATTAGATCTAAGATTAGAAAGGTCTTAGATTAGAGAGTTACTGCTAGTGCAAGACATTTGAGGTCTTCCTTTGGATCTTAGGCTTGTTTATTCTTTATTCCCAGACTTGTTTATTCTTTTTTTTTTCTGGAAGTCCACTTTTACCTACTCCTCATCTTTACAATGGTTAGACAATGTAGTATGTGTGTGCACTGCCGTTTGACAGGATTTTCCATTTTTGTAAAATATGCTTCAGCAGAATTCCAAGGAGAGTGAGGGTTTAGATTTGTGATCAGCTCAAAACTGGTTCAAATAAGGGACTCAGGCTAATCTGGATGATGACATATGTTATAGTTAATTTATGATCTTGTGTTTGAGTTATCAAGAATAAAACCTGTCTAGTTCAAAGGAGGGAAATCAAAACACTAGAATTTAGAGAAATGTATTTTGGACAAGAGAGTATAACCAGTATTGTCTCAAACATATTTAGAGTTATATCTAAAATGAAATTCTAACTTCTTGTTCACCTCTATTTCTGTTCATGTCTGGACTGCTATCTGAAAGATTGGATTTCAGAGATTCTTAGATTAAAAGACATAATTTCAGAAGGGTCCAGTGCTATCACCCAGTTTGATTTCTTGTTTGTCTCATTCCTTTAATTTCATAGCCTGTAGCCTTAATTGTTGTATGAACAAGATTATCGTTTAGAAAAAAAGGTGCTTCCCATATACTTTGAATCATCCTCAGCCTCTTTCAGTAAGTATTTTATATTTTCTGCCAAATAATTTTATTAAATGTGTGAATGGAATCCCATTCCAAACACAATTTTTATTGACATTTCCCCATTTTAAATCACAGCTTAAGACCTATCTGATTGATAGACTACGTTCAATGTTTAGGCATCTTTAATGATTTTGTACTATATCAACTTTTTTTATTCAACCTTTTCCATTTTATGTATTTGACAGAAACTCTTTCACCAGAAAGAAGATGACCTTTTCCAGGCTTAACAGGTCTTCCTTACAATGTTTGAAACTTAATTAGTCCAAAGACCATTTTGGAAAATGAGGCTTGTTAAAGAGCAAATATGAAAGCCTCAAGGCTTTCATGATTTCATGAAAATATTTTTCCTCTTGCAGTCTCCCAAGTATAGTATACTTCTATCAGAAGAGGTTGGAGTTATGTCTCTGCATCACTCCTGCATTCTGCAATCACAGCACAGATTATACAGCACTGTGCTTTGAACAGGGAGACAGAGTTTCCTTCTTATAACATTTACCTCTTTCATTGTTTGATTGTAATGAAAGTAACTTCCCGCTTTAAAAGTGTATAATTCACCCTTAAAAGAATACTTGGCCTGAAATTTGATATACAACATGCTCGTCAGGGAACAGACATGCTTTGCTTTGCATGAGATGCAGGTCTGTGCAAAAGCAAGCTAGGCATTTTCACGTTCATACTTTCTGTTTATCTCTACCGAAAAAAAACCCCTGCCTTTTTTCAGCAACATAGTACATGAATGAAGGGGAAATCTTTGTTTAAATGCTGAGGGGTTTATGCCAAGGACATAAGTTTTTTTAAAAAAAGCAGTAAATTACATGCAAACTTGTTCCGTTAGATCTAATATAAAGAACAGAATTTTAGTGTATATATAGTTTTAATTATGATCCTTTAGCAACTGATTGAAATACTGACTGTGTAATAACTATTTTAGTGCTTACAGAGATTTGAAATTAACTCAACACAAGAAGAGTTTATGTACTGTTGGCTCTTTTCCCTCTTACACTTTAATGACTGATTCAGCGTTTGAGAAAATACTGTTATTTTTAAGGCTGTTGCATGATAAAAGAAAATTTAAGAAGGACCCAGTCACACAAGGTGTTCAGATATGAACCCATCCTGACTTAAGAGATGGTTGATCATGTTCACCACTTCCTGGAAGGAGCTCCTCTTACATGATTTCAGTTATTTTTTCTACAAAGCTCTCAAGCATTTGCTTATTCCTTTGCTGAATCTGGGCCCTGGCCTGGCCTGATCCCATTGCATTCACAGGTGAGGGAGCATCTGATTCATACATTAAATTCAACTTTTTTTTTGCAGGCAAAACCAGACCCTTGTAGGTACTTTTGTACGTGTGAATTCTCTTTGAAACAGAAAAATGATTTCCAGGAGATTTTTCCTTGAGATGCTTCTTTCTAATAGTTAGTACCCTGAAGAATATGTAAGTCAGTGACATTATCAACCCTGTTCCTTTACAATTTCTTTCTGTTATCTGATACCTCTAGCTCTTGCTGAAGGAATCTTTCCTCTGGGTTCCTCTCTCACTGACTCTTCCCCTCTTTGTCTGTCATTCCCTGCTCCGTAACTTCTTACTTGGGTCTTGGCCAGCTTGCTCCCCTATGATTTTCTACTTTCTCTTTCATCCTCATCCCAGACTGACTCTGACTCTGTGACTGCAAATCCACTGACAGCTATTAAATATACAGCAATGCAAATCAAATCCCACAAGGAAAGCCCAGCTGATTTTGTGCTGACTCCCTTGCTGGTACCAAGACTCGATTGCTCTCATCAATCATCCCCAGGACTCTACTAACTATCAGAGCCTGTTGTGTGTTAGTGACTCTCCTCCATGCCCTCTTTGCACACTATTCAGTCTCTTTCTTTAACCTCTTAATAATTTGCTGAAATCTTCCTTTTGAACATTGGAAGATTCATGGATCGGCTATTATCTTGAGCCAAGATGCAGAAGTTCAGCTTGATTTACCTTCAACCTTCCTTGGCCTGTTTTAAATCTACTGGTGCACTCTCCATTCTCTGTAGTTTCTCATTTCACCGTTAAACCCTCCGATCATTTGGAGGCTTTCCCTTGTCTTCAAATGCTGCGAACTTTCTTGTGCACTTCAGGGCATTTTGTTAGCTTGCTGTTTTGCCTCATTTCTGCCCATTTTGGCTAAAATGCTGCTTCATTCTGATCCTTTTTCTGTTTCTTGCCATCGGTCCAGGCTCCACAGGACAGAAGAAGATTGTTTCTCCTGTGTAACAAGTGGTCAGACCCACCTAGAGCCACAGATGTAAACCATGAGGGTTCAGTTTGTATTAGGCCAAGTCAAGGCAGCTGCTGATAGGAGCTCTTGGCAAATTTCCCCAAAGACAGCAGCATCCTAAAGCCAGGGTCTGCGGCTCAGGGGCAGGCTGCTAGGAGCTTGCTGGTCCTCGCCTAGGCAGACACTGCATGCCCAGGCAGATGTGCAGCCCTGCATGATCCAAGAAGCCTGTCCCAGGGGTGGTGACACCAGCATTTCAGTGCCTGCAGGTCCAAGGTGGGCACACTATGCCACGTGCTGATGCTTTGCTGCAAAGCAGCTACAGGAGCGTTGGAGACTCCCACAGTCCCACCTGGGGCCAGGGTTTTCTGAGCTGCCCACTGAGGTGTAACATATGGGGCCAGCCCCAAGTTTTGTCTGTTCCCCTCACAGTGGTAGAAATAAAATGGACAGTTTCAGTAATAGCATGGCCTGGAGTCAATTACTGGGTATCATTACCGGGTACTGAAATACCATGTTCACTGATTGAAGAACAACATAGTGTCAGAAATTCTAGTTCAATGGGGTTTTTTGGTTCCCATCATAAGCAAAATATTATTATTTAAATCTTGTACAGAACAGAATACTCTCTTTTAAAGTGACTTTTAATTGTCACTCCAAGTGTCAGCTGTTGCATTTCTACTGTACATATTACTCTTGTGGAGTTCAGATAGCCATTAATAAAATAAAGTCTTCATATGAATGAAAGCATTAAGCTTATATGTCATACTAAGTCAAACTGGGAATATACATTTCTGTCAGTAACTATTGAAACATCCAGTATTCCCAAAAAGAAATCCACCACACTGTTGCAGAGACTAAATAGCATTTCAAAGTATTTTTAATTAGATTTTGTACTTAACCTCTTCTGTGACCAGTTCTTTGTAAATCCCTTTTATTTCCTGCTACCATGCTGTGATACTGCTTTCTTATGAATGAGAGACTAAGTAAACCAGCTGTGCTGAATATGTGAGTGGTTAGGGAATAGTTTACTACAAATTACAGATTTGTTAAAGGAAAGTGGTCTATACTTGTTCCTAGTGTTTGAAGCAAGTATTTTAAAACTCCCCTTTTACCAGGTTCTACAACTTCATTAACTTTCAGCCTACGAAATAATACATGGCTGACACTAGGGTGGAGTATTTTCAAAAACATCCACTTACGTAATCTTTGTTCCCGGATTTCTGCTTTATTTTAAAAGGCTTCTTTCACAAAGTTTTAGTGCCTATGTCTGAATTTGGCTCTGTATCTGTTTAGTCAAGAAATTCCTAAATATCTCTGCAGAAATATGAACACTAATACAGACGTAGAGCACTGTATTAGAGAGTTCTGCTTAGCTTCTTGCTCAGTGTCCTGGATCCATTTTCATACGAAATCTAAATGTACAAAATTTCCTATTTTCGTCACTAGTCTCTCATTTCCGTTCAAATCAAGCCCAGCATTGGCCCACAACAACCCACAGCTTTCCCTGTGTTGTGCCAGTTTAGGCAATCAGGGAAGCACGATACTGTACACACCCAGGTACAGTACAGTCGGTAAAATATGCATGTTATATCTACTGTAAAATATTCAGCTATGTTAATTACTCATGTCAACTCCCCTAAACTTTGCTTCTTCTAGACAAACATCTTGATTTCTGAACTATGAGGGCTTTTATTTCTTATTTATTTATTTATTTATTAAAAGAACCACTTAAATGTAGTCATTCACATTGGATGCCAGCTCAAAACTCTAACTTTGAAATTGGATGTTAGCTCAGCATTAAGTTAAATGAAGGACCTTTCACAAAAAAAAAACAAACCTCCTTAGTCCATGCTGTCCTCATCAGCTTTTGTAAGTGATGGGAACAACAGGATTCACAGTGCACCCAAAGGCTAGCAAAGAAGAACTACCAAAACGGAAGGTGCCTCACAGCGAACACTCCACCAGCAGCTCCCTCTTAAAGACCTTCAGTTTCATGAGGCTACATCATCAGGAGAGAGGCACTTCACTTTCAAGTGAAATGATTTGGGGATTGCTGAATTAAAATCCAAGTTCCACCTAGATGCTTTAGAGAAGCCAAAGTTATCAATAACAGCCAGAGTCTAATACAGTCACAACAGCTCCGTTTACCAAATGGGCTACAATATTCCAAACAATTCTGAGTACAATGCTGTATTTAGAGTGCCTGACAGCAACCTAAACCTGGAGAGAAAGCTGTGTGAAGAATTGTGGCAGGGAGAACTGCAGTCATTTTGGAGAAGAAGCTTGCCAAGGTCAGATGGAGGTGTGCCATGGTTGCAGTTCTTATCTGGGCTTTCTGCGGTACCCTAACAACCCCAGACTGTGTACCAGTGGTGACTGCAGTCATTCTGGAGCAGTGCTGACTTACCTTCCTCTCCAGCTAATAGTGTCTCTGCATTGTTTAGATTTTAGTTCTCATTCAATTTAGCTGGCTCTTGCCTAAATTCACCCAGGATGGGATAGCTTGTTCTTCTACTGTAGTCCCGGTCAGTCATGCATGGTGGAGATACAGAGGCAGATGATATCAGCAAAATGAATCCACTACAAGCTGAATCTTCTCTAACTCTCTGGCAGGACCATGAGAAAACTACTCAAGGTAAGGGACAAAACAGGCCATTAAAAAAAAGAGCTGTGGGTCTACATAGCTTGAAATATCTGAAATTATTTTTATTCTGTTCAACATATCAAAACAAAGCCCCAACATTTCCTTCTGTCATTACTGGCATTGGAAAAGAAGAAAATAACCTGCACATGCCTTTGAAAATATGCTGACAGATACAGATCTGTTATGACTGAAATGAGCATAAAGCCACAATTACTGAACAAGTATCCTCAGTCAATCCAAAGGTATTTCTTAGGACACAGTGTGGCTGAACCATTTAGTTCTGTCCATCTTGGTTGGAAAAAGCTCTTAGGCTATGTTTATTTTAGTAAATTAAACATTCTAGCAAATTAATAGCTGTAGGAAATCTTCCTGAGGACTCAAATTCAACAGTCAATATGGTTAAAGCATTAGAAGGGTTTCAGAAATGGCTCTGGTCTGGACCAAAGAGCGCTCCCCCAGACAACTCCCTGGCATCACTTGGGGGAATGCGTAGGTCACAGATACTTCTGGGTAGGCAGCTGCATAAGACTAGCCATTTTTGGGTGATGAGAGAGTTTAATAGTATGGACACAGGCTATTCTCTGCTAATTGGCCTCAAAGACAGAGAGTTTTTCTGGGCAGGTTTAATTCACTATGATAAAGAAAGTCTTAGAATTTTTTGGTCTTGCAAATGTGAGTTACTCCTATGCTGATGATCTGACAGGGTTCTGGTGTCTCCAGCAGGTCCATGCCAAGTGACGTCCTAGATCTCTGCTCTCATGTTCTCTCCACCTGTGACAGCCAGAGTGCGAAGCTCAGATGTGTGCATTTCCACACAGAAAATCCAAGCCATTCCTGGCCTCCTCATTTCATACTCAGGAGTAAATTCCAGCTTCTGACTGTCCAGGAGCCCATTTTCCCCTTCACAAGCCCATAACTGAAAGGCCTGATGAGATTTTCCCATGCCCTTCTTACTCAAAAGATGTTTTCCTCTACCGTTTGGCGAAAGTTTCAAGGTGGCTGTCTGCCTGGCTGCCTGGATGCCTGAGCTGCCCTCTACCTGCAGCAGGAAGATCCCCAGAAGTCCTTCCTTCCCGCAGTCTCTCAGCTGTTCCTGGCTTAGCTCCTGTAGGTCCCGTTTCAAGTCAGTCTTTTCCCAGCTACTGTTTCCCGGGCTCCCTGCAGCTGCAGCAGCTGTTCGCTTCTCGTGGTCTCCCTTTTTTGGGAGAGATTTGTCCTTCTCACCAGCTGCCCTCTCCCAGCCCCCAGCTATTCAAGTCCTAGCCCTGCTCCCTTATCTCTTTCTGATTCTTCCTGCAACCACTTATCAAGCCCTGCTGCCTTCCCTCCACACCCAGCTAGGAGGGTGCTGACTCTGCCTTTGCAGCTCACTCACCACCCCTTGAACACCACTGTCTCCCTTCCTGTGTAGAGAAGGAGCCCAGTCATGGCACTAAGTGACCCAACATAACACATTTGCCCAGAGCATTTTGTTTCAACTTAAAGTCCAGCTGAGACAAAGGGCAGCTATGCAACTGCTCTGCACTGAAAAGCAGAGGCGTTGAAAAATAATCATAGAATCATAGAATGGCTTGGGCTGGAAGGGACCTTAAAGGTCACCTAGTTCCAAACCCCCTGCCATGGGCAGGGACACTTTCCACTAGACCAGGTTGCTCAAAGACCCATCCAACCTGGCCTTAAACACTCCCAGGGATGGGGCATCCACAACTTTTCTGGGCAACCTGTTCCAGTGCCTCACCACCCTCATAGTGAAGAATATCTTCCTCATATCTAATCTAAATCTACCCTCTTTCACTTTAAAGCCATTACCCCTTGTCCTATCACTACATGCCCTTGTAAAAAGTCACTCTCCAGCTTTCTTGTAGGCCCCCTTCAGGTGCTGGAAGGCTGCTATAAGGTCTCCCCAGAGCCTTCTCTTCTCCAGGCTGAACAACCCCAACTCTCTCAGCCTGTCTTCATAGGAGAGGTGCTCCAGCCCTCTGATCATCTTCATGGCCCTCCTCTGGACTTGCTCCAACAGGTCTATGTCCTTCTTATGTTAGGGGCCCCAGAGCTGAATNATTGCCTTGACTCATGTGCAGGACCTTGCACTTGCCCTTGTTGAACTTCTTGAGGTTCGCACGGGACCACATCTCAAACTTGTCAAGGTCCCTCTGGATGGTATCCCTTCCCTCCAGCGTGTTGACTGCACCACACAGCTTGGTGTTGTCAGCAAACTTGCTGAGGGTGCACTCTATCCCACTGTCCATGTCACCGAGAAAGACCTTAAAGAGCACTGGTCCCAATACCCACCTCTGAGGAACACCACCTGTCACTGCTCTCCACTTGGATATCAAGCCATTGACTGCAACTCTTTGAGTGCAACCATCCAGCCAATTCCTTATCCACCAAGTGATCCATCCATCAAATCCATGTCTCTCCAATTTAGAGACAAGGTTGCCATGCAGGACAGTGGCAAATGCTTTGCACAAGTCCAGGTAGATGATGTCAGTTGCTCTTCCCTTATTCACCAACACTGTAACGCCGTTGTAGAAGGCCATCAAATTTGTCAGGCACGATTTGCCCTTAGTGAAGCCATGTTGGTTGTCACCAATCACCTCCTTATTCTCCATATGCCTTAGCATAGTTTCCAGGAGCTCCATGATCTTGCCGGGAACAGAGGTGAGACTGACTGGCCTGTAGTTCCCTCTGTCTTCCTTTCTTCCCTTTTTAAAAATGGGGGTTATGTTTCCCCTTTTCCAGTCAGCAAGAACTTCACCTGACTGCCACGACTTCTCAAATATGATGGATAGTGGCTTAACAACTTCATTTGCCAGTTCCCTCAGGACCCGCAGATGCATGTCATCAGGTCCCATGGACTTGTGCACCTTCAGGTTCCTTAGACGGTCTCAAACCTGATCTTCTCCTACAGTGGGTGGTTCTTCATTCTCCCAGTCCCCACCTTTGCCTTCTGCGACTTGGGCGATGTGGCTTGAGCACTTGCCAGTGAAGACTGAGGCAAAAAAGTCGTTGAGTACCTCAGCCTTCTCCATATCCCGGATAACCAGGTCTCCCATTTCCTTCCAGAGAGGGTCCACATTTTCCCTAGTCTTTTATCACTGACTTACCTATAGAAGCTTTTGTTGTTGCCCTTGACATCCCTGACCAGATTTAATTCTATCAGGGCTTAAGCTTTCCTAAAACCTGATCCCTGGCTGCTTGGACAATTTCTCTGTATTCTTCCCAGGCTACCTGTCCTTGCTTCCAACCTCTGTAGGCTTCCTTTTTATGTTTGAGTTTGTCCAGAAGCTCCTTGTTCACCCATGCAGGCCTCCTGGCGTTTTTGCCTGACTTCCTCTTTGTTGGGATGCATCGCTCCTGAGCTTGGAGGAGGTGATCCTTGAATATTAACCAGCTTTCTTGGGCCCCTCTTCCCTCCAGGGCTTTATCCCATGGTACTCTACCAAGCAGATCCCTGAAGAGGCCAAAGTCTGCTCTCCTGAAGTCAAGGGTAGTGAGCTTGCTGTGCGCCTTCTTCACTGCCCTAAGGATCTTGAACTCCACCATTTCATGGTCACTGCAGCCAAGGCTGCCCTTGAGCTTCACATTCCCCACCAGTCCCTCTTTGTTGGTGAGAACAAAGTCCAGCATAACACCTCTCCTCATTGGCTCCTCTATCACTTGGAGAAGGAAGTTATCATCAATGCATTCCAGGAACCTCTCAGATTGCTTATACCCTGGTGTGTTGTCCCTCCAACAGATATCGGGCTGGTTCAAGTCCTCCATGAGGACCAGGGCTTGTGAACGTGACGCTGCTCCTATCTATCTATAGAGGGCCTGTTTTTAACATGGCACACTTAGTTCTATTTTACTTTAACTGATTTCTTTAATTTGAAGTGTTTGGTTCTTTCAAACTTTGCCCCATTTTAGACCAATTTTTGCTGTATTTTGTATTACATCTAACTTTAATAAATGGATCATCTTAATGATCAATGAATATTTCTGCAAAGGCAATGTATTAAGTTTCATAATACTGTCTTCCAATGTGAGGAAAAACAAACTTTGCATACAGCTCTGAAGTAAATATTAATTTGTTAAATCATGCTTTCTAAACCCTGGATGGAAAAAAAAAATTGTGTCTTTTAACAGAATGTAGGCAATAAGTGACATTTACATTCCCTTCACAGGTCAATTTTTTAAAAGATGTACAACTTCCTGTTAAGGGTCACTTATAATTGAGGGATTCTTGAAATTAAACAGTTAGATGCAATAACATTTGTTCAAAGTTGAGAAAGAAATGGCAACTTGCCACATTCTTAAGATCATGTAATTGAGTGAAATCTGGAATTTAATACCTCAGCAGATGACAAGTTCAAGGATGACCCTGTTTTACAAAAGCCCAGTTGGAACGCATAAAGCCATCTGATTTTGAGTTTTCATGTGAAACATTTTAGAGCAGCAGGATTAATGAATGTATGAGAATGTGTCCTTGGATTAGAATGCATTCCTTTAGAATGAGAATAAGAAATATGAGAAATATTAAAAAGAAAACAAATGCAGCATTGTTAATTTCTTGCTATGTGACTGAAACACTTGTAACTAAGTGTCTATAATATGACTTCAGTAGTGGCTCATTTTCTCACAATGCACCTGCATGTCTTGGAAACAGTTGTAAACAGCACATGATTCTGCTAAGAGACAGAGCCCATAAACTACCATTAAACTGTGCTTAGTCTTCTGTAAGTGCTGGTAGATTCCTGTTCTGGAACTAACAAGATAATAAATATAAGTCTTCTCATATTTCTAGTTTAGACCACAGTGTTTTCTAGCTAAGAACGGACTTTTGTAAGGAGATGAAAAATATCATTTCGAGGCATGTAGGATAGTAATGAAAACCCATATTTGGTGAACAAAATAAACTGGAACTCCAGTTTAAATGAACACTAGCATCACTGCTGCTACACAGATCTTTATCTCCACCTTACGTTCCTTAGTTTAGTTAATATAAGAATACCTGATGAGCCCAGGGATTGGTGAAAAATATTTTATATCTCTATTTATTAAAAAGAAAAGAAAAAGAAAAAAGAGAAAGAGAAAGAAAAAGAAAAAGGAAAAGAAAAAGAAAAGGAAAAAGAAAAAGAAAAAGAAAAAGAAAAAGAGAAAGAGAAAGAGAAAGAAAAAGAGAAAGAAAAAGAAAAAGAAAAAGAAAAAGAAAAAGAAAAAGAAAAAGAAAAAGAAAAAGAAAAAGAAAAAGAAAAAGAAAAAGAAAAAGAAAAAGTAATAGCTAAGCCAAGGCAAAGTTGTCTGAATTGTGAACTTAAATTAAGTTCACAGTTCAGTTCAAAGTGTCCCAGCTGTTCTATTAGATAATTCCTTGGCTAAAGATCACTCTGTTAATAAGAATGAGAATGTTCACACTCTCTAATGACAAAGCATAACTACTGAAGAAAGAGAATTATTGCAAACATTCAAGATGCCCATGAAGCTAACTTTTTCCCATTACTATATCTGCATCCTGAGCCAGAAAATAAACCATAACATGCTGTTGGGTTCAGTATTTTAGCTATTTATGTAAAAAAGAGGGCAGTGTCTGCCGTAGCAGTGAAAAACTTCTACTGATTCTTTCAGTAGAAAATAGTTGCTTTTTAAAGAGTTGAGAGCTGGACACTACATTTTTTTAAAACTGGCAAGATGTATGTGACACCTCTTGTAATTGCCATGGGTCTGATCATTCTGGAGTTTTTCCATTAAAGCAAAGTTCAATTTAGTAAAACACTATATCAAATGGGAAATATCCCAGCTCTCAAAATCCATTTCTTTGGAAAGACACTAAAAACACCTACATAGTGGAAAGAACAGGAGTAGTTATGGCATCATTGGCGGTCCATGACAAAAACACAGGTGGGTGTGTTGATAAACATGTTCAAGCTGCAGCTGCTGCTGGTTCTGATGGGAAAAATGCTGTTCTAGGGATTAGGAATATACTGTAATCATGCCAGCCAAAACATGCATGACAGTTGAAAAGGAAAAGAGAGCAGCTATATAAATGGCCATGGTAACCTAAGCGACTTCTTTCAAATTTGCAAAAGAAACACCTCCTTTAAGCTTTTCTCTCTTTTTCCCAATGCCAGTCTCTTCATAAGAACATGAAGAGCAATTATATTTCATTGCAAAATACTTTTTACTAACTTGCTGGAAAATTATTGTAGCCCTGCTGGGATTTAATTCATAAAGTAATCTGAACTCCTGCTGAGTAGAAAACATGTACCCCATTTTCCATTAGACTACTCAGGGAGTAAGGGGTACTCATCCTGAGAAAGGACATCAGAGTCTAGTCTGGGGCATTTAGAAATGAAACATGTACTCCTTATTCTTTTACCACTGAAGACATTTCATACCACATATGATATGCATGGCTGACATAGAGTAATACTATATCTACATTTTTCAGGCAGACAGAGAGTAGTTGATGTGTCCTTTTCCAGGGCAGATGTTTTCCAGATATGTTATTGTCACTCATTAAGATAGTAAGTAAGACTTGTATGAGTTATGATATGGTAAATACTATATATGCCAGCTCATCCATAAAATACTATGGATTTCTCAGATAATTCTCTCTCTGGCTTGCTTTAATCATTTCAATATGACTAGTTTCCCTACAAACTCAGGACAACTTTTATATATACCAGTGGCATTATAAGCACTATATGAGAAACAAACTGACAGTAATATTTATGTATTTTTTTCATAAAATGTATTTATTCTATCCTGTACCTGATTGCAACCCTTCACCTATGTTAGAGGAAATGGAGAAAGCTGCAGTACTTTCAGAACATTAATTGCATTAGCATGGAATGGTACAATTACATCAAATTCCATTGTACAGTCTAACATAGAGTGCTTTCCTGTTTGCTGTCTTTGCCACAACAATGAGTGCAGAACCATCTTACTGGCTTTTTTTTTTTGGGGGGGGGGGGTGTTAACTTTGCTTCTGGATAGATTCTGCCATCTGCTAGGCTGGTGCAAATATGTTCCTACTCCATAGAAATTTGAAATTGCTGTTCATTATGGTGGCTCTGTTGTCCTGACTGAGGCAAAATTCGAATTTCCAACCCATGTTGTTGCATTTACAACCTCTCTGCTGCATCTAGAGCACAAAGAGAGGAATGTACTTAGCACCCCTCAGCCTAAGGGAGTCTTGGGGAGCTGGAACACACAGTGCCTTCAACGCGTTTTTGTAACCTAAACTCTGAGACTGCACAAAAGGATGGCATGCGGATGTGGGTGGAATGAATTTAAACCTTTTTTTTTTTTTCCAGAAGGAGGCTAAAGGACTCAGTCTGTATCAGGGTTGGAGCTAGCACAGACCGTTCAAGCCACAAGTGCATCACAGCCTCTTACGGATAAAGAAACGTGCAGTTATGTCCTGCATCCCAGGTTGAATGTGTTTGCTTTCATCAGACCTGGGGAGTTCGCACTTGGGCCAATTTCAAGGAGTGACTCAAGCCATTCTGCTCCAAATCTCACCCCTTCTGCAGGACAGCAGCACGTGGCTATGACTCAGAAGCTGAATTGCTAGCATTCCCCTGGAAAGCTGTGAAGGGTGGCTACAGACTATCTCCTCCCCTCCTCCCTCCCTCCCCTTCTTCCTGTTGGAGATAACCAGTGGCTCAGGGCACTGTCTGACTTGGCTCCCCTGTCTTGATATTTTCCTCTTGCCAGAGCTAGTGAGTCTTTTTTTGAACTGGCTGTTGTCCTGTTGAAGGGAAGACTGATCCTTTGTCTGGCAGGTTTTGCNTTTGCAGAAAGTTACATGTCTCCAGTGTAGTCAGCTTGCCTATTTCAGTCATCTGTTTTAGTATGAAATAAGTAATCTAAATGCAAGACAAGGTTTATTATGCCCCAGAAAAAGCTGAGGACAACATAACCTCGCTTCTTTCTAATTCACTGTTCCTTCCTTAAACAACTTCTGCTCTTCCGAAGTCTTCAGTTTGTTCCTTTTTCCAATTATTTTTGCTCTTACTTTTTTATTTCCTGAGCTTCTGCCTGCACCTGGTAGCGCCAACCCTCCTACAAAATCTCCCTGAGCCCTCCTACTTTACAGCAGTCACTCCCAAGCATTCACCTATTCACTATTTCTGTCTCCTTTCCCCATGTCCCAGAGCTCTGTTTCTTCACCAGGTCTTCAAACTGCATTTGAACACACTTTCAGATGTGTTTGGTAACTTTGGAGGGGCTGGCACTCCTGCAGTGTCAAAGCTAAAATAGAATAAATCCTCCTCATCATCATATGTGAGATTGGGCTTTTTATAATGACATGAAGTACCCCAGTGACTATGATTAGTTTCTGGAATTCCTCCTCAAGGTTGCTTGGCTCAGCTCTGATGCACCCTTTGTTGTCCTTTTCTAAGCTAAAATGAATGTTCTAGATGTGATCATGGCCTGTTTGTACATTAGCTAAAACATCTCTGCTAATCCAGTTTAAAGCACACCCTGCCTTCCCAGTTTTGTCTTGCCCTTGCTGAATACCTATTCTTGGACAAACAGAAAGAAAAAAAATTGTCCAAACTGGCTAGTCAAGAACCATTTCTTAAGCATTATCAGTAAATATATTTTTTTTCACCTGCTAGCCATGTCTTTCAGCTAATTAGCCAACTTAGAGAGGACCTAGACTGCTTCACTTCATATTCAGCATATGGCTCACTCCGTGAGAGGCAACAGTGTCCTGCCCCGCAGTTCCTAGGCAGCAGAGGACTTAAGGCCCACCCTCCCTAAATCCTCAAGGGGACTGAAGAATATGTTAGTGCCTTCTTTTCTGTTTTTTTATTTCACTCAGACTGCAGGTCAGAAGAAATGATCAGCCCTTCTTGTCTTCTCCTCAGCCAAAGCTTTTGGGCAATGTTTACCCTGCAGCACATTAGGCAGTTGAGAAACGTGAAATTTTGTACATGATCATCCTGATATTACACTCTTCTCTAGAAATACACTTTCATACACTGTCACAGAAAAAATACTGAGCTAGAGCAACTTGCTCCGGTTACTAGGTCTGACCCAGGAGAGCACTTGTATGGTCTGGCCATATGCAAGCATTCAAGCAGCATCAGAGGAAAAAGGTTAAAAAAGAGCTGGTTGGAGTTGTTGTGGTAATATTTGTGTCCTCCTGGACAACCAGAGAACATGCTCTTTGCAGCACTTGATGTTTTTCAGGGAGACAACTACATTAACTTGTGAGAAGGAGCTTAGCTTGTTTGGCAAACTACATGAGATTTTTGTGAGACACCACATTTGTGATTCTCAGGTGCTCACATACTTCCTCTCTGTCATGGGCAGATGAATCCTTACACAAAATGCGTGATACGGGTAAGGCTTCAAAATCTGCAGTGCAAATTTTCTTGAAGTTTCTATTTAGAAAATCACTTTCCAACAGAACAGCTCAGAGAGGCGTCCAGGCCAGCTGGATTCCATGGAGTCTTTGTAAGACATTTTTTAAAGTGGTCATCTTGTAGTGTATTGTAGGTGAATTTTGTTACAAGGCCTTTCCCACTCATGATATCTCACTCCAGGAATTTCTGCTCTAACCTTTACTGCACAGGAGCTGCAATAATAAAGTTTTCTTTACAACATCAAATGTTCAAACTGATTGCAGCTTTTTCTAATGTTCAAATGTATGTGTCTCATTTGTTAGGGATGCCGTACATAACAGACTAAAATAATTTTGCTTGCATGTGTATGTATTTACATGTACATTAACCAAGGAGCAAAAGAGAAACTTGATGAAGAGGAGCTGGTTTTATGAAGAATCAAATCCATGCACTCACTGTAATTCACATTTTCAAGTCTGAAAATAAAACCTGAAGCTTAATTGTTGCGGTAGTCTTCCTTCCTCACCCTTGTTGCCATAACACACATCTGGCAGACAGGTGTATGTTCTCAATATCTGGGTTTTCCCAACATGTCTCAGATCAATCTTTCAGGATGTTTAATCGCTGTCAGTATAGTCAGGCTCCATATCATCCTCAAAGAAAAATGTTAAGTTTATTATCTGGTATTTATTTTTCACATCAACTTTGAAGGATGTTCAATATATTGAACTTAGGTGATGCCTCTGCTTCCCGCAGCATCAATAACATATCCTCAGAGTAAACACTAGATGGTGGAAAAGTGCAGAATAGGAAGTGTTACAGATGCCCAAGCACATTAGTATTTTCTCTCTACATGATTTAATGTTTTTTTTATTTATTTGGTAAATTAAATGATGATGATGATGATGATAGATTTTTACTGCAAAATGACTGTTTGACTCTTTTTGTTTCTCCCACAAACTCTTTCTGTTACTTTCATGCACTCAGCAGTGTTAGGTATGATACAGAGTAAAGCTTTATTGCTGATTTTCATAATCTGGACATAACTTCTAGGCTGTATGCAATGCTGGCAGACATAAGTGGCTGTATGAGGAATAGCTGGTTGCACAGAAAAACACATTCTGCCAAATTTTCTTCTGGCAGAATTTAAATTACTGGAGTTTCCATAGGATAAACTCAAAGTAGGGTGAAAAATCAGGTCCATCATTATAAATCTAGAAAACAGCTGCATGGCAGAATAAAATTAGATGTAGGGCTTACTACTGATTTTGTTATATTATTCTAGCTATAAGAGGCTGCTCAAAATACACAAGTGTGTTTATCCACACAAACATTGGATTCCCTCTTTGTGTGTGACTTCTGTGACAAGGCATCAAAAAGTGCATGTATATTAACTTGCCTGCATGAGGACATATCAGTGCACAAAACATTTTAATTAGGTGGGTTTGTGCGGAAATCCAGCACATTTGGAGGCTCAGTGAAAATCATGCATGGTTTGAAGTTTAATTGAACTCATTAATACTCTTTAGTAATGTTCAGTGTTTCCAGCTGTTTACAGTATGAGAGCTCAGATGTACCAAAGAGCTAAACATCAACTAAACAATTCATGTTTTACCAGTCAATGAAGTGTTATTGGAGTGAAAACATATTTTACTAGAGAAATCTGGAAGCTAATGGCACTAAGTGACAGGTCACGTATAGTCAGGCTTTGTACCACATTGCACCAGGGACAAAACTTACATCGTACCCATTTTTATTATGCCTATGGTAATTTTGTTATTAATATACAAGAATTTCCCATATAAGAGTTAACAAACTGTATTAACCTTGAAAGACCTGTTTATGTTTGGTCAATCTTTTATCATTATTTTGTTCAAGTTTCACAAGTGGGAGCTACATTAGGAACAGTCTGAGATAAAGTTGCCTAAAACTTTTCTCTATTAAAAAAAGATATATTTTATTCACTACAACAGAAGAACCTACCCTTTTCTTTTGCCAAGTTATCATTCCCTGAGTTGCCAGTACTATTTTTTTATCAATAGGTCCAGTTCTTTGGATTGTAATTCAAGAGATTCCTCTGACTGACAGATCCTGGATCTAACTATCTTAAAACTTCTGCTTTTCATTGTCGCATAAATTATTGGTATTCCAGGCCATTCCTACTGTATGTACACCTACTATGTCACATGCTTTCCAGCATTTATGGACTTTTTCTTTTTTTTAATGTTTTCCTTAATTTAAGTCTCGGGAGATACAACCAATAAATTTTCCTTAATGGTTACACAAACAGAAAAGGTCTTGGCCATCTTCCAACTTTTTCCCGGTTGTGCTAAGGTAATATCTACTTTTATGTCTTTTCCCATTCCTCCATAAAAGCAGCCTTGTTTTCTAGCTTCATTAGAATTCATTACACAGAGAAGAGATCAGGCCCCCTGAGATGGCCTTTCCTGTCATTCAAGTTTCTATCCTTCTTGCATAAAACTAGGTATTACAAATTGGAAATATAGTCCAAATTGGTGTATTAATAAGGCCCATGATTGCTTTGATGTACCCCATTCTGAGATGGGTTACCATTGCAGAATAATTGCCCAGCAGCTGAATGTTCTTTTTTCCCTTAGTGCTGAATTTGGTAAATTTACAAAAATTCTTGATTGTTTTTCATGGATGTAAGCAAGGCAGCAAATGACTTGCCAGTTCTGTGTAACATATTTCACTACAGGAGTTGATACACTGTCTTCCTTTTTTTTTTTCCCCCCTAAATTTTAAGGGATTACAGAAAATCAGGAGTGAAGGAAACATATTTTAAAACCATTGTGTTTTGGCGTTCATCTGCTTTTAGCTGTGGTCACCATGACAGTATAACAGGGACTCAGGCATGAAGAAGAAACATACAAGAAGTGAAAGAAGGGACAGATGACCCAGGAGACACTGTCCAAGTATGCAGGGATGGGACTAAGAAAGCAAAAGCCCATCTGGAGTTGAATCTGGCAAGGAACATGAAGGGCAACAAGAAAGGCTTCTGTGGGTACATCAGAAGCCAAAGGAAGAAATGTGGACCCACTTCTGAATGAGGCAGGAGACCTGGTGACAAAAATATGGAAAAGGTCAATGCCTTCTTTACCTCCGTCTTTATTGGTAAGACTGGCCGTCAGGAATTCCAAGCCTCTGAGATAAGTGTGAGAGTCTGGAGCAGGGAAGACTTATCCCCTGTGGAGAACATTTGGGTTAAGGAACATTTAAACAAACTGGACATCCACGAGCCCATGGGACCTGACAAGATGCACCCATGCATGCTGAGGGACCCAGGTGATGTCACCACAAGGCCACTCTCAATTATCTTTGAAAAGTCGTGGTGATCAGGAGAGGTTCCTGTGGACTGGAAGAAAGCAAATGCCACTCATATCTTCAGGAAGGGCAAGAAGGAGGATCTGAGGAACTACAGGCCAGTCAGCCTCACCTTGATCCCTGGAGGGGTGGTGCAGCAAATAATCCTGAAAACCATTTCCAAACATGGAACGGGACAAAAAGGTTATTGGGACTAGTCAGCATGGATTTATGAAGGGGAAGTCATGCCTGACCAACCCAATAGCCTTTGACGATGAGATGACTGGCTTTGTGGATGAGGGGAGAGCAGTGGCTGTGGTTTATCTCGACTTTAGCAAGACTTCTGACCCTGCCATCCACACAGGCATATGAAATACAAACTATATAAGTGGACAGTGAGGTGGACTGACAACTGGCTGAACTGCCACATTCAATGGATTGTGATCAGTGACACCTACTCCAGCTGATGCCAGTCACTCGTGGTGTCCCCCAAGGTTTGATACTAGGACCAGTCCTGCTTAACATCTTCATTAATGACTTGGAGGATGGGATGGAGCACATCCTCTGCAGAACTGGGAGGAGAGGTCTATTCACCAGAGGGTCGTGCTGCCATTCAGAGACACCTGGGCAGGCTGGAGAAATGGGCTGATAGGAACCACATGAAGTTCAGCAAAAGTAAAGGCAAATCCCTGTGCCCGGGGAGTGTGCTGGCCATGAGCGGCAGGGTCTGGGCAGGAGGAGGCTGCAGGGGTGCAGGGGTGAAAGGTGCAGGAAGAGGCCATGGACTGCCCTGTGCCAGCCACAGGTGGTTCCCAACAGCTCTGGCACCAGTGCAAGCAGCCTGGTGTGAACCAGAACTTTAGGCAGTCAGAGGAGCCCACAGGGCCTGTCAGCAGATGATTTAGGAAACAGGCAGCTACAAGGGTGGGGTGGGAGTGAGGGGCACATACAAACACCCCTGAGAGGCTGCAGCCACGGGCTACCCACGCCGGAGCAGGGAGATCCCTGAGGAACTGTGGCCACAGGCCGCCCACGCCAGGGCAGGGACACTAAGAAACAAGGAGGGGGGAAAAAAACCCAGTAAAAAGCAAAGTGCAGATTTGAAAAATAAGCACAGAGTGTCGAACAGAAACCATTCGGCAAACAACCCCAGCCTGCAGTGAACATAGGGGACGCTGAAGTGGAGGAGAGGTCCTTATTTAGGTGTTTGTTTCATTCTTTATGTCTTCTTTTTTTCAATATCAAATCAGTGATTAGACATTTATGTTAATTAGCAATAAATTAAATTAAGAATATGTGCTGGTTTTGGCTGGGATAGAGGTAATTTTCTTCATAGTAGCTAGTATGGGGCTAAGTTTTGGTTTTGTGCTGGAAACAGTGTTGATAATTCAGGGATGTTTTAGTTACTGCTGAGCAGTGCTTACACAGAGTCAAGGCCTTTCCTGCTTCTCACACCTCCCTGCCAGCAAGTAGGCTGGGGGTGCACAAGAAGCTGGGAGGGGACACAGCTGGGACAGCTGACCCCAATTGACCAAAGGGATATTCCACACCATATGACGTCATGTTCAGCATATAAAGCTGGGGGAAGAAGAAGGAAAGGCGGGACATTTGGAGTGATGGCGTTTGTCTTCCCAAGTAACTGTTACATGTGATGGAGCCCTGCTTTCCTGGAGACGGCTGAACATCTGCCTGCAGTAAGACTGTTTTGCCTGTAACAGGGATAATAGCTCTATGCATCAGTACAGGCTGGGGGCCATCTGGCTGGAAAACAGAGTAGCAGAAAACGACCTGGGGGTTCTGGTGGACACCAAGGTGACCTTAAACCAGCAATGCACTCTTGCAGCAAAAATGGCCAATGGCATCTAGGCTGCATTAGGAAAAGCTTTGCCAGCAGGTCAGGAGGGTGATCTGTCCCCTCTACTCAGCACTGGTGAGGCCACATCTGGAGTACTGCGCCCAGTTCTGGGCTCCCTGGTACGTGACATTGTGGAACAGGTCCAGCAGTGGTCAAGAAGATGATTAAGGGATTGGAGGGTCTGTCATACGAGGAGAGGCTGAGAGAGCTGGGACTGTTCAGCCAAAACAGACAGCTCAGGATGATCTTATCAACACGTACAAATACCTGGTCAGGGGAACGGATAAAGAAGACAAGGCCAAGCTCTTCTCAGTGGCAGGACAAGGCTCAATGGACACAAACTGAAATGCAGGAAATTCCATTTAAATATAAGAACGTCTTTTTTACTGTGAGGGTAGTCAACAGGAACATGTTGCCCAGAGAGACTGTGGAGTCTCCATCCTTAGAGATATTTAAAACCTGACTGGATACGTATCTGAGCAACTGGCTTTTGGTGACCCTGCTCTGAGCAGGGGGGTTTGACTAGATGATCTGCAGAGGTCACTTCCAACCTCAGTGATTCTGTGATACTGCTATTCCTTCACACCCATCAGAGTCTACAAATCCACCAGATATATATCAACTACCACAATGGAAGATATGCCCGGCTGAGCAATTTGTCAGCACTATTTAAAAGGTTTATTTATGCAACTATGGACAGTTTTCTATTAACAGCTGAAGGAGTCACCAAACAGAAAGTCCTCACCAGACTATGTGCCTGCTACAACTGCCAGATTTTATCACTGTAAGAAATAAAGAAGGAAAAACCTCTGTTTGATGTTTGCCTACAGTAGTACTGCTGGTCGGTATCAACCTTGGTCCAGCATTCCCAACAAAAAGCAGTCAGCAACAGTCACAGTCATAGAACCTTCTCTGCTCTTACCTCATTGCCTTGATTTTAAGAAAAGAAAGCTGGGAAAGTGCATTTAAAGCACCAACTTCACATTATAATAGGGAAGACTAAAGCGTTAGCAGACTAAAATGAACCAAATGCATCAAAACAGTCTGCACTGTCTCTAAGCAGCACTTTCTAAGACACTGTTGAGCAAATGATAAGTCAAAACTGACATCTGAAGCATAAGCAGATATATGAGGGCGATCCCTTTGCTGAGAAAACAATTGTATCTGATTAAGAAACAGTTACTGCACAGATGGAAAAAGCTAGCAGTTGTTACAGAGGTTAGAGGAATCATTGCAAATCATTTTGAAATTTATTGAAGACCAAGCCAGGAGAATAGTGGTTAAGTGCCATGTGCAATTGATCATATATCACAAAAGCAGTCAAGCACCAAATAAGCAAGACAAACATGAACTAAGAATAAAAAAGAGCTGTTATCCTGGTGTGCAACTAACTTGGCAAAAATGTTCCCTCAAGAAGGGAAAAACTATGTTTCTTGACTGCACGTGCACTAATCAGATAAAATACTTTGTACTGACAACAAAGCTCTGGCTCCTTTAATTGATTAATAGATACTCAACTATACTTAATCTTATCTCTAAGATAAGGTGTCTCCTGAAACCAGTAAAAGATACTTCCAAGCCAAAGAACTTCAGGACTATATTTTTATTATATTAATGTTATGAATCATATGAATGCTGCATTTTAAACTGCCTATCAACCTTTGTTGCTGTCTTTTGTCCCAGAGGAAACTATATATTACTTCAGGAAAAGTCGTGTAATGGTTACATGCTGAATATCACTAACACATTGTGTACGAGTTTGAGAACGGTAATGTCGCAGTAGATGTATGTGTAGTCCCGACAGCAACATGAGACACCATAAACAACCAAAGGCTTCTTGCCAAAGATATACTGAAATAAAAGATCAGCATACAGTGTAGCCGACACAATCTCTATAAGAAAATCAGTGAATTTTTATAGAACTCCTCAAGACACAGAGGCAATGGCAGAGACAATAAAGTGTCCTATCAGGGAGGATGCTTTTGCCCATACTATTCAATGAACCTTTACCACAACTGACTACTGCATCAGCTGTCAGTCAGCTCAGTCACAGAACCTGAGTGAATCTCTTTCATCTCCATGACAGTTTATTCTAATTTAGAATATTGTGCCATTTGTCTACCAACCATAACTCTTATTAGGGTTCCAGTGGTGCTTAGCAATGCTGGATCATGAGCTTTCCTTTAGGTTACTTGTGAAAAAGACAAAATCTTAGGTAGGTCCCAAGGATGAGATGCTGAAAAAGTTCAGTTATCTGTGGAAGACCAACACAATAACACTGTAGATGGTGCATTTACATGCTACTATTCAACAGCTCAATATGCTCGTCTTTTGTGGAAATAACAGTACATGAAAAGAAGTTTGATATTGGATTGAATAACTGCTAGTATTATTTAAGCCACCATTATGGGAGATGTAAATCAATGAATGTGAACAGTCTGTGTATGTGCCAGACAGGATGAGAGCAATCACAATGGAAGCAGAAGGCACGCAACAGACTGAAAACACAAGGCTCACAAAAATTACATAGATTTCTTGTCGCCTTCTTGTTAAGGTACTATCTAAAAAGCCAGTGATGTCCATGTAATTGAGAATATGGAATTCACTAGCCATTTTTTTAGTGCAGGAATGGAAATTAATGGTGTTCCCACATATCCACTTGTTGGCATAGAGTCTATCTGGCTAGCCTGGAGAGATCTAAATTAACTCCAGATGAGAACCAGGGAGAGTAAAAGATAATATGCAGAAATGGGACCATTGTAAAAGTATAGACATATATGAATGTAGGGAAACTTAACCCCAGGGGCACCTATTTGACTTTTGAAAGATTCAGGTAACATGGACAGGCTGACCAAGATTGCAGAAAAAGCGTTTTAGTATTTGTCCAAATCGGAAAAAAAAAAAAAGTCTTCTGATAGCAGTGAAGAAAATATAAGAATAAAAAAGCAATGATACCAGGCTGAGAAACTATGTCTGCACCACTCTGAGGGAGGAGTCACAAGAGAAAATGGGAGGTGGGTGTGCTCCCAGATCTGCCCCATATTTATATGGCTGCCAGCTGGACAGCCTGCAAGTTGTCTGAATGCTGACAACGAGGAAGGTCATGCAAGCAGTCGAGCCTGGATATACAAGACACTTAAGATGCTTTTAGCCACATCTGAGACCATGCTTCTGGATTTGCTGTCCGAATGGACAATGTGGTCTTTAGAGAAGTTTCAGGATGCTCCCCAATATGCAGCAATTCCACTGAACTGAATTAAGTTGAGTTGGCTGAGTGGAGTTTAAACAGATATTTTAGAATTTACATGAATGGATTATCAAAAATAACAGCTTGTTACCAGAACTGCTTTGGAAATGTAATGCATGCCTGAAAAGACATGTACCCTCAGTGACGACTGGCCACAAAGACATAATGGATGACATTTCTATTACCAGAAGCCTTGTCCTACTTGAATTTGGATGTGAGACACCGCTTGAGAAAGCAAACTAGAATATTCAGGTTTCTTGTTCTTCCAGCAGTTGGGACAATGCAATCCAAGATAGCTTGGTGAAGCCAGGAAAGAGCTGAGAGTTTATTTAACTGAGAAAAGAAAAACAGGACAGGCTTTTTAAGCTTTGGCTTGTCATTTTAATTCAGTACTTTGTGCTATTTTAATTGACTAAGGGATGACATCACATGTTGAAAAGAGTTGCATATGTCATCACAAACCTTTGCTGATGACAAAACATTCAAAGACTAAGTCTACTGTCAGGGTCCAAATCAGCTCGTGAAACCACACTGGCAAACAGAGGTGCCTATGCCAAAGATTCAGTTTGGGAATAGTGGTTTTAGAAAGCTTTCTTCTCAGCCAAAGTTCAGTGCAAAGGTATATTGCAAAAAAGGAACCCATCTCCACAAGAAAAGCTGCATCAAGCTCAGAGACATTACTCACCCTGAGGATCCGTCAGAGTCCTGTATAAATGCAGCAACTACTGTTTGGGTTTCCTCAAGAGCTGTTTTTGGTGTCCATACTGGCTGGACCTGACATAGGAAATTGATTTCTGGCAAGCCATTTGTTTTAACCACAGCTATACGCCCAAGCCAAGCCAAATGTAAATTTTTCCAATCCAACAAATCATTTTTTAATTTTGAAATAACGGGAGGAAAATTCATCTTGTGAAACTGACGGAGGTGAGGAGAAATATTGACTCTTGAGTCCCTCATTTGTTTAGACCACACAAAGGCAAACGTATTTTACAGCTGTTTAATCATGGCTTTCTGTATTTCATATTTCAGATTTAACATAATCAATTTCATAAAATTATATCTGGTTAAATTGGTTGAATTTATTAATTTCTTCCAGAACATAAATTGTAGATTTTAATGGATATATTACTATTAGTAGCACATCAACTATATATAGGGCAGACCTATATAAATCGTACTTATTTTGTGCCTTCGGTAAAGATGTTGACCACCAAAAGAAAATGGGGAAAGTTGGTGGAGATAGAGGACAACACTGTTCAAGTCCTTTTTACAGTTGAAAGTCTTAGGAGAGAATTCCATTAATTTTTATCCCAGGAAGTAACAGAAATGTGCTTATGCAAGTCACCCCACAAGTCTGGTCCGTCTTTCAAGAAGACTGCATGATTTAATATTGATGCTTTTACTGTTTAATGATAGTAATAAATCTTGGTTTGCTTCCCCGTCCCCTGCACCCATAAATTATGAACTACGTGCCTATACATATATGCCTACACTTGTCTAATGTTACCATTCAATTCTTTGGTTGATCCATTGTATTGAGGGGGAATTTTATGGACCCTAGGATGCCCAAGCAGATTTGTGAGGGTAGGCTCTTCATGAGAAAAGTGCACTCAGCAGTGCTACAGAAATTAACTGCAGAAGAAGGAGTATTAGACAGTCTCCTGTCCATAAGTATCTCACTCCCCCTCTCCAAAAAGATATATTTTCATTTCTAGTAGTACCTCAGTACCAGAGATTCTTTGCTTCTGGCTTCATTTACACTGGTAATTGCTTCTTGTAAATTATCTTTATGAAAAATTCCTGAATAAATAAAAAGGGGTGAAATTAACAGCACTTTGTACAGCTGAGTAGCACTTTGTAGTGGTGATTTCTGAAATCTGGTCTGTATGAACAAGATCCATGGACTACTTTTCAGGACTCTGTGAAAGATGACTACAAAAAGCAAGTTCAGCCATATGCCTCCAGTGATGGCACGGAAGGTTCCTCGGCTCTTTTCATTCCTCATTCACTCCTTCTCTCCTGAATTGCCATGGAAATCTCCTTAATCTTTTTAAGAAAGCTTTTGGTAGGATTGTAGAGGTCTGCAAATTTACCGTTGCCACCCAGATGGTTTTTGCTCAAGAATGAATTAATATTTCTGAAGCTACTTAAAATTTTCCCTTGGATCAGTAAAAACCTTCCTGTAAACATCTTTGATGGAGATCTGACGGCAGTAAAGCAATCTGCAAGAAGAGCATCTACTTTCTGGGTTGGTTTTTTTTTCCTTTGTTCCATGTGGTCATCTTCCAGATTTGGGTGCCAACAATTTTACGCTAGGTCACAGAATTATCTCTGCTTCCAGGTCCAGAGCACCCCATAAAAGGGAGCAATGCAAAATCAGTGGGCTTCATCTCGAAAAGTTGTGGTCAGGGATTTTGTTGGGTCTTGCAATACAAAGCCTTAGCTACTGAAAATTAGAAAACAGCTGGTCTTTGCTTCTTCCTAAAAATAAAGTACTTTGACTTGATAGGCAGAAGAGAATTAGCTGCAAAACAGAAAACAAGCCATATAAATGATCCTCCATGCACACTAAAGCACTTGGATCTTGGTGTGTGATCCCCTGAACTGCAAAGCTCAGAAAGCAACAGAAAACCTCCTCCTACCTGCAGGGACAGACACGTTGATGGCAACACTGAGTGAAAAGGCAGCCAAGCAGCCTGGGCCTCTCAGACAGTGCTGGAGCTTGCCAGACTCACGGAGTGGCTGAAGGTGTTCAGAACGAACTCAGGGCCAGAATGAAGAATAGTAACTACTTGCCTTCTTTCTAGATGAGTCTCCAGGAGTGTGCTTATTGCCAGCTTACTTGCATATGAGAAATACAGGTTTGAAAGAGGGTAGCTGGAAGATTTTTTTGTTCTGACATCCCTTGACAGCCTATGCAAGAGAGAGATACTTTTTATAGAACACATGTGGTTGATAGTTTTGTACAAGAAAATTGTATTAACTGGGTGAGTGAGTAAGGATTTGTACACATAAAAGATCAGCAACAGGAAGCTCAGATGTCTCCATTGTATAGAAAAGTACTTCATTCAAAAATGGACTTTTCCTCCTGACCTTCTCTATAAACCCATAAGCTACCTAGACAATGAAGTAAAAGTTATTACTTTTTCTCTTGATTTAATAACGCCTTTTTAATAACAAAAAACCACCCCAAATATTTCAGTGTTTGACTGATGACACTAAAGTCTTTGTGAAGAAACTTCAATTATAGGTGTCTTCAAGAGGAGAAAACTGATACACTAAATCCTTGAAATATGTTGTCTAGAAACAAGTGGTCAGTCAATAGCAACAAAAAGAGTAAAATAAAGGAATGCTTGTTAAAGTAAAATAAATTCATTCACTGAAGACTGCAGTCCTGTTTTCAACAGTAAAAGGGAAGATGAGTAAACATTTCAGTGATGGAGGGTGGAATCTTCAATTTATACAGAAACTTCTTGGCTGATACTAGTTAAAATGGCAAAAGCGATTATGCAAATGAAAGCATATGGTCTTTCCATATGTTTTCAGAGCCAAGACATAAACTGTGTTTAGCGAAAATGTATTTTTTTGAAACAGCTTATGGAGTAATTTCTTATAATAAAGACACTACAGGAAAATTATCTAAACTGTTGGTGAACCTGAAACCCTGTTCTGGGTCATTGTCTTTGATTGTAGTGTGACTTTCTGGAATTTGCTTGCATTGCATTTTGTCCTCTTTGAAAAGGTGGGTAATCCAGAGGTGGAGGTAATTATAACGCCAAGCTAGACACACAGTGCTGTCGCCTCTTGCTTTTCAGATGGCACAATAAGTATACTGTAAAGTTTGATGCTAATACTAAGGGTTTATAACCGACAGGACAACCAGGGGATCAGGGCCAGTCAGCATGGGTTTATGAAAGGCAGGTCCTGTTTGACTAACCTGATCTCCTCCTATGACAGGGTGATCTGCTTAGTGGATGAGGAAAAGGCTGTGGATGTTGTCTACCTGGACTTTAGTAAATCCTTTGACACCACTTCCCAGAGCATTCTCCTGGAGAAACTGGCTGCTCATGGCTTGGACGGGCGTACTCTTTGCTGGGTAAAAAACTGGCTGGATGGCCGGGCCCAAAGAGTTGTGGTGAATGGAGTTAAATCCAGTTGGCAGCTGGTCCCAAGTGGTGTTCCCCAGGGCTCAGTTCTGGGGCCAGTTCTGTTTAACATCTTTATCAATGATCTGGACGAGGGGATCGAGTGCACCCTCAGTAAGTTTGCAGATGACACCAAGTTCGGTGGGAATGTTGATGTGCTCGAGGGTAGGAAGGCTCTACAGAGGGATCTGGACAGGCTGGATCGATGGGCCGAGGCCAATTGTATGAGGTTCAACAAGGCCAAGTGTTGGGTCCTGCCCATAGGTCACAACAACCCCATGCAATGCTACAGGCTTGGGGAAGAGTGGCTGGAAAGCTGCCTGGCAGAAAAGGATCTGGGGGTGCTGGCCGGCAGCCAGCTGAGCATGAGCCAGCAGTGTGCCCAGGTGGCCAAGAAAACCAACGGCATCCTGGCTTGTATCAGGAATAGTGTGACCAGCAGGAGTAGGGAAGTGATCGTGCCCCTGTACTCGGCACTGGTGAGGCCGCACCTCGAGTACTGTGTTCAGTTTTGGGCCCCTCACTACAAGAAGGACATTGAGATGCTGGAGCCTGTCCAAAGAAGGGCAACGAAGCTGGTGAAGGGTCGAGAGCACAAGTCTTATGAGGAGTGGCTGAGGGAACTGGGGTTCTTTAGCCTGGAGAAAAGGAGGCTGAGGGGAGACCTTCTCGCTCTCTACAACTACCTGAAAGGAGGTTGTAGCGAGGTGGGTGTCGGTCTCTTCTCCCAAGTAACAAGCAATAGGATGAGAGAAAATGGCCTCAAGTTGTGCCAGGGGAGGTTTAGATTGGATACTAGGAAAAGATTCTTCACTGAAGGGGTTGTCAAGCACTGGAACAGGCTGCCCAGGGAAGTGGCTGAGTCACCATCCCTGGGGGTATTTAAAAGGTGTGTAGATGCGGTGCTTAGGGACATGGTTTAGTGGTGGGTTTGGCAATGCTAGTTAATGGTTGGACTCAATGATCTTAAGGGTCTTATCCAATCTAAATGATTCTATGATTCTATGACTTCTGCCTCAGATCACAGTTTGAATGGGGACTCAACAATCAGCTGTCAGTATGTCTCCTGTCCAGGGCTGGATGTGACAGCTCCACTGCACCAGTCCCACCCAACTGGAATGCACATTCATAGGAAATATGGCACACAGGATTTACTACGTATGCCCAATGCAGACAACACAGTCTGCACATATGATTTAGTGTGTTCTGCGGTAGCCTGAGTCTCCTATAAGCTTCTTAATGCACCCTTACTCTGCTCTTAAATTAATGAAAGTGATTTGTCACCCTGTGTGTTTAATCAGGCTTTACTGCAGAATACTGGGATGGTAAAAGTGTACATGGATTCCAAAGTCAATTCATGGAAGAAAAATCTGACAAGGTCCATTACATTTAAAGACTAAATGTCTGGCTCAGGAAATTATTGAAACTCAAATTATTGGCTGTTGAGAGTTTTCTGAGGAATATCATCATATTCTTGTCCTTTACATACACTCTTCTGCACACTTACTTACTTTTAGCCACTAAGACAGGACTGGACTGAATAGACCTTAGGACTCAATATAATTATTCTTTCTTCTTAAATTCATTTTTTATGTGCTTAAAAAGCAAGACTTGGCGGAGGGGGGAGGGCAGCGGAATATGTTATCCTGTTCCTGAATTCTTTATCCTTCCTGAACTTATCTTAAAAAGGCTGTTATGAATGAAGATGAGTACCATGGCTGCTTGGAAAGGGTAGTCAATACTGTTTTGTTCAGATACCATTATTCAGCATAGCAAGGATGAGGAGAGGAACCAAAAGAAGCATAAAAGCAATTTTTTTTTAATTGTATAGTATGCCCTACTCCAGTTTTGCTGTTCATGATAGAGTTCTAGAGACACAAAGGACACATCATAAAGGTTTCTGGTACAAGGCCTAAGCTCTCACTAATCTTTTGCCTGTGCTGAAAGGCAAAGTTCTCCTAAACAGAAAGATCTTTCTAATCATATTTCCTTTCCTGTTCAGGCATGATCTCTGTTTCTGCCTGAATGTGCCCAAGCTTTGACATCTTATTCATCTAAAGAACACAGAGAAAAAATTAATGTTTGTGCAGTATTTCAGTATGCTGCCTTATGAATGCATCCCACATTTTGACATTTCATGTAATAAATTCAACAGGTGACATTTTGACCTATAAACTATAACTCTTGCCACTCACTCCTAATGAGCTGAGTTGTGATACCAAACCTTGAGATGGCTGAAATTTGTTGAGATGAACTGCACTCTAAGCGAGGTTTATGCTAATTTATCTACATCTCAAATGCTACACATAGCTAAGTACAGAGGCACTAGCTATGTATCTCACATAAGTGCTAATTCTGAGGGAAAGAATGCAGAACATGACCCCTTGAATCATCCTATCATTCTAAAACCACAGTGATTTACATAAAATCATGTAAAGGATTAGTCTTGTGGATCTTGGACATGACCTTATTCTGCTCACTTCTGTTGGATTTGCTCCAGATAGATGGCAACTGTAATTTTTTTTTTTAATGTAACATAAAATCAAAGAGTAAGTTATTTACATATTCTTGAAGTGCAATATCCCTTTTAATAGTTCTGGTTTAATGTATATTTCTTCACTGGAAAACTTACCCATCATTACCACAAGTGACTACTTCTAATTGCAGGCATGCTTAAGAATTGGTTATTGTGGTCATGATCTATCTTCACCTGCATCATAGTTTGGCCTCAGCTGAATCTTAGCTTGCTAAATCTTTCAGGTGCTTTTGCTCAAAACAATCTGTTGTTTCTCTAAAGGCATCAGAAGGTATGTTTGGACCTGCCTTTCAATGTTTCTACCTGTGCTGAGGATGCAGGCATTGATCAACATTAATGTACAATTAATATATTTGTTCCAAACTAATACGTAATCTATCCAAGTTCTTCCCTCTCTGTCATTATATCAATTTAATAATATTATGAGATTTCCAAACACTAATAACAATCTTTTGAGACTGCTGCAGCATTTGCTCTGTAAGTCCAGTCTCTATTTAGGACGAATGCTTCATAGGATACTACTGTGAAGCTTTTCTTTCTGAAGTCATATGAGAAACCATACCTATACCCTTCCTATTGCCTCCTGACATGCTCTTTTAGATAAGCAAGTTAAGCATTTACTTTGTCTTTCCACAATACGGTAAATAACAACCTTGAATATAATGGTTACATCTTCAAAGGTCTGTTAGCTGGTGTGTTTGTTCCTTTCTGCTTGGCTGGAATGCAGCAGCCCAATTTTTTACCGAATAGTGATGTCACAGGTTTTTTAAAAGCACCTCTTTCACTCACAGAAATGTTCAGTGCTTGAAGGACTGATTATATGCACCTGTAGGTTTTTTATTACCCACATTCTACTACAAGTCTGGAAATCTGGTGAACTCACAGAACCTGGTGATCATTCCCGCAAGTAGAGCAATAAACAGTCTGCTGTTTCCATGCCACACCAGTTCCCCATAGACCTGGTGTTACTCATCTTCCACCTTACTCTTTCATTTTTACAAACAGCAGCCAAACAATGCAGCCCTTGTTTTATATTGGGTCTGTACATCAAGCACTCAAAAAAGCAGAATGAACAGCAATAAGGTCAGGACAGCTCCAGCCAAAGCACTAAGTTACATTTTTAGGCAGTTCTCTCTGTTTTTAGAGCCTTTTTATAAGCTGTTAGACGTAATGTGCACATTAACACAGGAGCATTCTCAAAAAGTCAGAAGCATTTTGTCTTTGCTTTTGTTCATAATCTTGTGTAATAGCCTTTGACCCTTGCTCATTAAGCAACCATGGAATTTCTCCAAGAACAATGAACACCTTGCTCCTAGGCTGAATAAACTTGATAAAGAAGATGTTCAGAACATGGCTATATCAAGAAATATGACTTTCCCTGCTTCAAGGTTAGATAATTTTCATGTTTTAAACAGTTATTCTAAGTCTTTCTGGTTTTGTGGGGAAGAGTATCTGCTCACCAGTTCACCTTTCCTTATTCAGCCAACGCTATGAAGATTAATGTGTTTATCACAGGTCCAAACTATCTTAATCATTTTGCTCTAGAGACTTTAAACCAAAACATAATAAAAGCAGACTTGCCAGAGGCCAGCTTCTTGAAGTTGGTAGATTGGATAATAATTTTAAGAAACAGAGGGCAAATGCTTAACAGATCTCATTCCTCTCTTCTATTCAAAGTTTGTTTGAATGTAGGATTGGTTAGGAACACTTTTATGCTAAAATTAAAAAAAGAAACTTACACTGATGCCCATATAAATTAAAGAATCTTCTCATCTTCTTCGATTTATCTCCAGATGCAGTTAAAGCTGTTAATTAAGTTGTTAAACTTAATGGTGAGTGTGTGTGAAACCTCAGATCCCTGAGATTTCTAAATCTTGGATTGGGACAGCAAACAATTTGCTGTCTCTCCATTGGTATTAGGTTGAAACAGGAAATAAATCAGTTTCAGATAACCTTGTAATTTGAATCAGATGATATTAGGATTGTCCTTTGAAAGGTATGTGTGTTCAGGAGTTTCAGAGACTTTAAGAAAAATACAAAGATAAACATATAAAACCTATAATTGCTCTAGTGTGTGAGTCACTTCTTGCAAGGCTCTTCTAATTTAATTGTAACGAAAGTGTTACATTGCTAGTTGTACTTGGAAATCTGGGGCAATTAGCATACAAACAAGTAGAGCATCATGCTCTTGAATAGGTACATGAGCTGCATTTCCTCCTATACAACCAGTCAGTTTAATTTCTGGTGACTGCTTCATTGCTTTGTTTGAATAGAATAGATGTATGCATTCAGTCTACATATACACAGACCAAAAAGAATTAACGCTTTCCAAAACAATCATAACAATTTGCTGGAAGCATTGTTTCCAGTTGAGTGAGTCGCACTAACTTCTGCCTTGTCAATCACATTATCATTATCCTGCCCCTTGTCACCTTGTTCCACTTGCAGCAAAGCACTGGCAGTGTCTAAGACGATGTTCTCCATTTGACCCTGTAACATAGAATATGATCCTGATTCATGAAACTAAACCAGCAGCTTACTGGTTTTGGCACCCATTACTTTATGGTGTCATAGGATCCTGATCTCTCATGGGCAGTGCAATATTGAACCAGCTGCCTCGTGGTGAGGCAGTGCAGTCACAGCCTAAGAAAAAGGTAAGAAGAGAACTGCAAGGAATAACAGTCAAGGTAAGTCAACTGTAAATGTACTTTCCTTTAACTACCAATTATGAGCAGCTCGCACTTGCACTTTTTAAGCCAATTAAGGTGAACAAATCAACAATTAAGTCTTAAAGCATGCTATGCAGTACCCTACTGCAAGTGCACACAAGATCAGATAACAAGGCCAGAAAACCATTATATTGCTTCCTGATAATCTTTCCTCAGACATAGTCAGCTAGTGAGATAGTAGAAATGCAGTAATTAGAATTTAAAGGAATTTTGCAGTAGCTACTATGAAGATCCAATTCCATCTCGAAGTGGACAACACTACTTCTGAAAAGGCCCTGGGTCCTTTCTGAAGTAATCTTTGTCTTTTTTTCCCCAGCAAAAGAATGGTAAAATTAATTACGAGAAGTTTACTTACCAGTAGAACATGTACCTCAGTCTGTGCTTGTTTCCAAAGACACTTGTTATTTAATACATACTGCTTTATATACCGATAACCATCTAAGTTATGCTAAGTACACCTGTGAGAGAATTTGTAAATGTCCTTAAACCCAGGTTTCAGATAGAAAAACATCCTTGAGAGAGGACCATGGTAGTCTCACTCTCAGAGGGACTGTGGAATCCATTACTGTATATTTTTAGTTGCATCAAGAGGTCCTTAGGCAAGCACTCTGGTTTTTCCAGATTTACGTCGAATGCAATTCTACTTTTTTTGGTGTGAATGTTTCCTATTTTAACCCACGGTCCACAGGAAAAGATCTAGACATTGTGAATCAGATTTTCAACTTGTGTCACTGTGTCAGTTCAGTTAAAATTGATGGCTTTGTAACTTTTTATGCTGGTTGATGAACTTGCTCACTAGTGTTGTCATTTTTCTTTTCACAGGCGTCCATTCAAAACACAAGGTATGCCTCCAATTTCACAAGATTATGTTAACTGCTCTGTTTAATTTTAAGTAATAATTCTAAAAAGGTTCTTGTATGATGTGTACAGGTTTCCTTCAATAGCATGGGTTCATCCTTGCCAAGAACCCTGGTATTGACAAAATAGCCATTTTGTTTAGCAAAATGTAGGTAAATCCAGGTGCATTTTATTTTCCAGCTGCTAACTCAGAGAAATCTACCATGAAAAGGAGAAAGAAAAGTATCTTTTGTGATGCTGGTTTGCTCTTGATAATTTGCTATTAACATAATTCAAATGGTAAAGTAAGGAAAGGTAAAGGACAAAAGTCTGACCTCACCTGTGCCTGCTATGAACTATGAACCATCAAAGAAAAAAGGCAAAGTGTCCTGCAAGTCTGATCATCATTATCTGAAATATGAATAGCTTTTTCTAAAAATGAAATTTGCTCCTGAATATAGGAATGAAAGACAGAAACCCTCCCTAAAGGTTGACCATTTGAGTTGTGAATATTACAGCTACATCTACGAAAGCTTATTTCACTGCTGTTTGTAATGTATGGCTCTGGACATCCATTCCCTTTTTCAGGTCTTATTCCTTGTCGTAAGCAATTAAAAAAAAAAAAGGTCATGTACATGAATATGGCCACAATCACAAAACAAAAAAGGAAAGCAGACCACGATATAACTTGCAAAAGAATTCATCTTCAGCCATCAAGAAGTATCTGCAAAGAGCATACTGGAAGATGGTGACAGGAAACAGCCTGGGAGACTCTGGAACATTTTAGCTACTTAAAATGTAAAGCACTAGTACAGTAATGAAGTGTTTTCAGATGTAGGAGCACTTTTTAGAAGTACTGTGAAAAAGAACAAAATTTCTGGTTTAATATTATGTAGGATATGGAAACAAGCATTCAGAAAGTGGGAAAATTGGTGTTAAAACATCAGAGCTGAATTCTTAACCTAACACTTTAAGCTCTTCCTTTTTAAATACAGACCTACCTATATATGTCAAGATCGCATGCTAGAAGAACCATGTCTATTACATCTAAAAAACATTGTCAGGACCATGTCATGTCATACGTCTCAGATCCAGAATTGACCCAATAGTGGGGGATGTGATCACTTGTAATTTTATCAATTTAAAATCCAGGGGCATTATGGGTCCACCAATTCAAATAGCTGAAAAAGTGAATAATCTACGAAGGGGAACAGAGCATAGCCAGAGTGATGCCGTCTCTTGCAAGGGAAGGAGCATCTATCCCGACATGGCCTGCACTTTGTAGAGCCCGAGTGCTGTTGAGGTAAGGTGTTGCAAGATGCTGACCTGCCTGGTGTTCAGGAGGCTGTCTAGGGGCCTTCCACAGAAAATTTGCTCCCTAGAGAAAATGAGGAATAATTTCACCAGACAACTGAATGTGAGGCTGCCATGACTGCAGTCTGCATGTATTGTGTGCCCTTTGCAGCTTTCCCTCAATTACAGCTAGAAATACCATGCCGGAGTGCTGGAGTTTTCTTTGACTCCAGACAACCCTGGGCAGTGACTTTCCCCCTGCTGACCATGAAGCTGTCTCACCAGCTGTGTGCCCCCATCCGAGAGCCCCCACCGACTTTGCTAGCGGTTCCTAGGGAAGCTGCACTCCTCCATCTGCTCTGCTGTAGCCCAGCCAAAGCCAGCCAGTGTGCTGGAGCATTCAAGTATAATGAAGTGCTGTAGTGGTGTTATCTCTTCCCATCTCTTCCGTCTTGCTCTAGTGGGCTTCCCTCTCAGAGTGAAACACAAGGAGGAGACTAACACAGTGTTTCCTCTTGCCTGATGTTTGCTTGTTATTCCAGCTAATTTGCTCCAAGAGAAGAAATAAACTACCCTTTAAACAGCACCATTAACTCTGGTCCTTTTAGGCCAACAGCACATCTCCAGGCATCATTAAAAAAACTAGAATTAGTGAAAAATACTTCTTTCTCTTTTTTTAATTAAAAGAAATCCCCATCTCCCCCTCCTTAAGCCCCCCCCCACCCGGGCTGACTGACAAAGTGAGCAGAATCCGTGTTCTCGCACCAGCGGGTATCTATTACATGAGAACTTTCTTCTGGCGCCAGGAGGTATTTAGAGAGTTTGCCTGGCTATTCCACAGGGGAAACCCTGCTGAAAGTTGGGGATACCTGAGCAAAACTCACTGCTGGCCAAACCCCGGGGAAAGCAGCGATCCTTTACAGTTGATAACGTCTCGTTGTCGTCATTGCACTGGAAATGTCGGGGAGAAGGAGTAAAAAACGGGGGGCAGGAGAGATTTCTTTCCTCGGGGAAGATGCTCTCGCCTTGCGTGGCGGGGCGGGATCCCCTTTGGGAAAATCAGCGGCTCGAAGGACAAACCTGTGGGGTTTCTTGTTTTAAAAGCTCG
>WAAD01032121.1:405155-439674 GCA_013389945.1 Fregata magnificens | reverse complement strand
CATCCTCGTATGAAGCAACTCTAAGAACAAAAGACTCTATGAGCTAGAGAAATTTAAAAGCTAAGTGGTTTGTTGTTGTGCTTGTAGTACTATTCTGATACCAGACCCTTATCTTTATGTGGTGAATTACAGTTATGACAATTTGGGTTTCTCAGAACACCTGCTAATGTACATCAAAATCCACCTTCAGGGAGGAGGGTGCACTTTTATCCATATTGTCTTTGCTAGAAATTTAAATGACCTTTAATTGTAATAGTGGCTTTGGAGAGCAGAAAGTCTGCCAGATTCTTGTAGGCCATAGAGAAGTTAAGATGGAAATTATTTGTTGTTATAGCTGGAGTGAAAAACTGTCGCAGCCAGCTACCTGTGCCTTTTGTACCAGTTTTGATTGTTTCTAAGTTTAAACCATTGTTTTTTCTATACACCCTGACATTTCACAATATTTCTGATTGTAGTTTCTATTTTTCACTTCTGCTAGCTTAAGAAACTTCTGAATATTTTTCTTTACCTCTGGAATCATCTTCTTTCCCTTAAGATTTACTTTAAGCTCAGGGAGCAGGAAAAGCTCAACAGGAAAAGCAATTTCACTCTCCAAACTCATGGGTAAATACTACCTATCCACTCTGTAGCTAGACTGGGTCTAGGTTTTCTTGCCATTTCTTTCACCTTTAAACAGTTTACATTGAAACAAGGCACACTAACGTCTCTCACCTGACTGCATAAATCCTAGTTTTTCCAATAAATCCAAAACCTACTTCCATTTCCACAGAGATTAGTCTGACTAAAGCCTGTCTTCCAGAGAGGAATTGGTCCCCATCTGACTACAGTAAGAGATGACAAATCCACCACTACCTTTTGCAATTGTTGCAGTGGTTATTAAAAATATGTGCATTATGCCAAATCATCCAACCCTGACTTTTGGGTTTACCTTTTTTCAATAGCCCTTGATTTTTTCTTTTTTTGCTAGCAAGGCTGCTTCTTCACCTACCACTATATGCTTTCCAGGAACTTTGTAGGAGGGAAAAATAGGTTGAAAGAAGGGAAAGAGAGGTTGAAAGTATGTTTTTATTTTTTACTGCTTCCAGGGTGTACAGAAAAAGTATGTAAATCCTGCTCTTGTCCTTTCCCAGCTACTTTGCTAATCCTCAGCCCACTTACCCTCAGGCACTGATCCCCAGAGCCCCCTGTGGTCTGCCAGGAATAACAGACACAAATTTGATGCCGATCCATCTTCCACCTCTTTCTCCTGCTCTCCTCAGTGATATAAATCTCGTTTTTCTCACCAATGACTAGTTGCCCTCATGGCCATCAAATCTCCATTCTGATCTGTCTTTAGGGCAATAATTAATGCCTGTTTGGGCAGGGAAGAAGACATCCATATAGGAGACCACCTCTAAGCTGCAAATGAATACAAGTAATATGTGCCTCAGTAATTTTTTCCTAGACAGCCATCTAGCAAATGCCCTTACATACTACCGTTTGTTTCTTTTAGCAGAAAACAGAAGTATTATGCCCAATTTTTGACTGCATAGATATAGCAAAATAGGGTTAGTTTTCCCTTATAAGTAGTGAGCACAGAATATGAATTTGCATCAACATGTTGTGTCTGAAATCTTTTACGTTGGCAGTGTGTCAAGCAAATTTCCTTCCTTCCTTCCTTCCTTCCTTCTTTCCTTCCTTCCTTCCTTCCTTCCTTCCTTCCTTCCTTCCTTCCTTCTTTCTTTCTTTCTTTCTTTCTTTCTTCCTTTCTTTCTTCCTTTCTTTCTTTCCTTCCTTCCTTCCTTCCTTCTTTCTTTCTCTTTTTTAAATTTTCTTTTTCCTTTGCCTTTTTAAAATCTTTTTTTCATGTTCTGTAAATGTGAATATCCTTGCTGTAATGCTGAGCTATTCTGTGGAAGAAGCCTAGTGTGTTTTTGTTCTGTATGTTTATGTATTGAGGCTCTTAAATCACTTTTCATATTTTCTGGTTTTGCTATAATTGCTCTAGAAGTCAACAGTACCAGCTTGAAATGGGGTTCTGCCTCTGTTGGTTTCTGATTGGTGGTCTTTGAAACAGAAAAAAAGTATGTATTTCTATACTGCTTCTACAAGACTGGCATGTATATAAATGATACTAATTAATGAGAGGATTGCATCTCCCTTAGTGCTCTACCAAATCTGTGCTATTTGTTCCCTTGGTGCTGTTACAAACAAAAATGTCTCAATATCTATGGCCACACTGAAAAACACTTAACATAAGTATTGTTGAAGCTTGGGGGGAAATAAAACTTTCCCTGGATTTTTATATATGAAGAATGATGCACTTTAAAATAATCAAAATGGACTGACTCCAAATATCCAGACGTAAGGTAAATAGAAAAAAAAAGTCTTCAGCAAATCCTTTTTCCATATAGGCTTTATCTGTACCATGTAGATGATGTCTTGACGATGGGCTGAGTTTTGTAAAATGAAGTTGGAGATAGACTGTCTCGCTCTTCAGGAAACTTTCCTTTCTGTTTCTTCGATTCTTTTCTAAGGGACATTGTGCTGGGTAGTAAACTGCCCTGAGCCTTGTGCATTAAGCTCAGTTAGCTCACCTAATTCCTAGTCTGTTGAGCAGAGCTGTAAACAAACTCAAAATACACACTTGAAACTATGCAAAAACAAACAGCATGATGATATACCAAATTGATAGCACAGTGTTAACGCCTGTCTTCATAAGGTGTCTGTGGTCCTGTGAGTAGAGCACAGGGGTAAACAGGATAGTGATGGAGTTATTTTGTTCCCAGTGAATTAGAATCAACTCATTCTCATCTTGAACAAAACCCAACACTTTAAACTTATCATAAATACAGAGAATAAGAAGGTATGGAAGCCATTTCTTTAAGATATAACACAAAGGAAGGGAGGAGACAAAGCTCCTCTGTTTTAATGATTTGTGTTGCAAAATGAAACCATCAGAACAAAAATCCATGCTGGTAATCAAAATTAAAGATACATGTGAAAGGCAAAATTCATCTTAAGAGTAGCATTTGAATTGCCATAAAAATTGATGACGCTAGGATCTGCAGGATTTGTTCCCATCTGTCACTAATCCAAAGCATTGCAAAGAATTGAAAAGCCTGCTTTAAGATGGTAGACACAGAATGACTTATTTAAACTTCTTGCTTTCACTTAAATTACATACCAACATGTAAGCAATGAGACTTTTCTCTGTTTTCCTCTCTAACCACAGCCTATGTGTAAAACCAGGTAGCAGAAATTTTAGCCCACATCTCTATTAAATTGGGTAATGACTATTCACCATGCAGTTTTTGGCAAGTAGAGCCAGGGCAACTGTTCAAGAAAAACAAGAAATTTCCTGCTGTATATGAACTGCTCATAAACACTTGAGCCCTGGCACTTTTTACTCAAACCCTGCGGGTCTCAGATGCCTAGTATTAATAGACACTGCTAATTACAAGCAGTGTGGTTAAAGCAAATGCTTAGCCATACAGAACATTAATTGACACTGTTGTTGGGGAAAATGAAGGTCTGTGTGTGTGGGGAACTGTTTTCCCAGTGAGAAGGCCCAAGTCACTGCAGTTTTTACCGTTTTATTCATATTTTCCCAAAGTAGGTCTAGATTTAGACTGCATACTCTGCCTCAGAAGACCAAGGAGGGAACTGTGATTCCACAGTTCCTTTCTGGCTCCCCTGGTTCAAGGTGGGAGGTAGTACGCTAATGACCTATTACCACCAAGTTTCCACAGCCATGCTCGCCAGGCCTTTAGGGGTGTGAAGTCAAGGTTCGGTTCACTGCCTATGCTGTAGCTCTGCTGCTCTACCTACCTGTGTCTCATGTATGAATACCTTCTGCCCTTGTGCCTCAGTCAGATGTGCTGGGCATCACAGCAAAAAAAAAAAAAAACAAACAGGACCTCCCAATCTTGTCTGAGGCATTCAGAGGATTTGTGCTAGTTGATTCTTTTATACATCTCATATTTCTGGTCTTCATTCAGTAGCACAAAGCCTATCTTTGCAATAGGAGATTTATTAGCTTGTTCTGGCTGCTTCTTACCTAAGGAGCTGCCATTTTAACTTCTGACAATACTTGAAATCCCATTCAGTCAATCTACCAGCTTTTAGGATGAAATTAAGGATGATAGGTGCACCAGGAGACTAATGAAAATGAGTTAACCGAGGAGGAGGTATAAGACGTAGTGGTCATAATACATCATATGCTTACACAGAGGAAAGGCTGTTAGATGTGATCCCTAAGAATTCACCTTTTCCAACATAAAGCTAGTCAAGAGCTAGAGAAATCATTACTAGTAACAGAAAACTCTTAGTATACCCTGTTTGTTCAGTATCTCCAATTGGGTGGGAAGAATTTTACCTTTATGACAAAACTTAAAAAATAGAGAGACTAAGTCTAGGAAATCACCATAGAAATGAACATCTTTTCTCACCTAAGCAAGAAAAAAGTTAATTTTGCTTCATTTCTCAGGAAGAATTAAAAGGGTTAATGACCCAAACAGCTTTACTGTTTTTTTCCCTGATTTGCTATTGTGCAGCAAGTAAAAACAAAGTGTTGCAAAAGAAAGGGGCAAATCCCTCAATTTATGGAGTGTCCTGTTACTTTGCACAGCACACAAGGGGTTAGGATTCAGCAGGTTTCTAACAGGAGTCATGGCTGACTATGGGATTGTCTGGAGGGAGTGGAGCAAGGCTGAAGGAAGGACAGCTGAAGTAGTTAAAGTTTAGATCTTCCAGTGTCCCCCTGAGGTGGAAACACATAGGACTCTGTGGGGTATATTTAGCCTCTGTATTTAAGGTAGGTAGGCTTTGCAGGTAAAATGAGCAGTCTGCAAGGAGGGAACTGTGTGTTGTGTGGTGAACCTGCAGAGATGAAATGCCTGAAATGAAATATTTTCTAAAACCGTCATGGATATATTAATTACTAACAGGATCAGCTTTACATAATGACACTATAGCCTCATTTGATTACTTCTGGTGTGAGAATGGACATTTTATACCTCCCCTTCTCCTGTACAGAGCACAGTAGCCTCTACCTTCAGGTGCAGATATGCCTCTGTACAAGAGAGGGCAGCCTAGTCCTGGTAATAGTGCCTCCGGAGCTCTGGACATCTGGAAAATCTGTTACCTTATTTGTTACGCTTGACTGTAAAAATTACTGCATAAATTGAAAATTAATCTTTGTTCTTCATTTTATGGGGGACGGGAGACTACTCTGAGACTTCTTATGTTTGAAGGAAACTTACAAAATAAAATCCTTTGTTTTATTCATGGGAAATTTCTGCTAATGCAATACAAATATGTGGTTTTCTTCAGTGATGAATTACTTTACAACTTGTAGTGTGAAAGCCGAGCTGAATTAGAGCCCTATGTCTGGACTGATCTCATCAATTTTGGTTCCTCAGCAGGGATTTGGCTTTTGATCACACACTTCTTGATAGATCCAAATATCTAGACACTATGGCCACTTGTGCTTAAATCCTTGCTGCTTGGGTTTATTTCATGCATCACTTTTTGGTCTTAAAAGGGAAAAGGGGCAGCACAGGGTCAGACTGAAGGTCTGCATTGTCTAGTAATCTGTCTCTGAGGGTGGTTAATAACAAATGCTTAGGGAAGGAATATAACAAATAGGGTGAACAGAGAGGGATTGTTGTCTGACATACCTTCCCACCTTCCAGCAGTCACTGGTCTAAACCAACAACTTCTTGAGCCAGAGTTCGTATCTTCACAGCCACTCTTTCTTTCCTCTGAGAACATTCCATGTGCTCAGTATACCTGAGACTGGGAAGACAATTTAAATATTTTCCTTGTTTGATTTTAAGGACTGTTTTCCTGTCTGAGACAGACTTTCTCCATTCCTGAAACTTTCTCTCTTTTGTCATTCTTTTATTTTCTCCTTTTTTCCTTTCTTTTTGATTTTCTTTCTTTAGCCTTTTTTGTTACATTGTTCCACAGTTAAGCCAGCTCAGTCTCAGAGTCATGCCCTGCTTTCTGTCATAAGCCCAGGTGCCTACTGAGACTGAGATCTTGTCCAAGTTTCAGTTCCATCAAGTGTCCTTCCTAGACTTGTGTATAAAAGAGGTATCTATCTTTTTGACTGTTGCTTCCTTTTACAATGCACTGCTATGCCCCCTCAACTCTATTCATTTCATTTTTATTTCAATATATTTCATAATATTTATTTCTCTATTTCAAGGTATCTGTTTCAGGAGCGGCCCTTCTGTGTTGATGTCCTCTCCAAAAAATCTCCTAAAATGAAATGTCCAATGAAAACCAGACTTGGGTGATCTGGTTTGCTGAGATATGGGAGGCTGCATTCTCAGAGATCACACTAATCCTCAAAAAAAAAAAAAGCCACATCTCATTATTATCTTTAAAGAGAAAGGGGAAAGGACTGTTTCATTGCAGAGGCTAAGTTAACAGTAATTAGGTATGAAAAAAGGAATAAAAAATGTTTGGAGAAAATCTTCCTCACCTAACTTTCATCAATCAAAATGTCCCCACAACTTTCCTTGCTCATGATTCTTGTCATTACTGAATGTCTGGCCTGCCCACACTCTTGCTACTTGGGCCTTGCAGTTTTCATGGGTTAAGACCACTCTTACCTTTAACATTCCCCTTGCATAAGACCTTTCTGCCTTGTCTAGAATACTGTGGGACACAAAAATGAAAGGGGAACTCATGAGTGCGGGTAAGCTGTACATTAGTTGGCCTATGGCTGTTTTCTGTTCAGCTTCTGCCCCTAAGCTTAAAGTTCCTGCTATCCAACACTGCATAAGTGCCTATATTCTTCACTGCAGAGCTGCCTTGCTAAAGAGACAGGGTTCTGGCATCCCTTGCTAGCACATCAGTGTCATTAATTTCTTTGCCAATTAGTATAATAAGGAAGCATGTGCTTTCTGGATTTTCCTACCTTAAAGCAACTCTCATATGTGATAAGGTGTTGGCAATGTGGTTATTTCTCAGTACACTCATTACAGCATTTTGATGATTTATGGGTGATTTATGGATCAGCTAAACCACAGTCTTGGTGTGAATGCCCTGGTTAGCTGTGGAGGTGATGTGTTCATGGAAAACAATGATTTGACTCTAGGACTAAGTTTCAAACCCACAAAGTTCAAATGGGTTCAGAATTTACTCAAACACATTCTCACATTCCTCTATTTTAGAGACAAGAGTAATGATCCTAAAAGCAACTGCCCTGCAGCGTCACTGGAGTGAAAAATTGAAGGGTTGTTTTCCAAGTAATCTGACTCTGTACAGCTGGATCAATAGTCGATATTGCCAGGGCTTGGCTGCCTTGCTTCTACCTAATTTTTACCATTGCATGTCACAATAAAGCCCAATGTGGAAGACCCTCCAGGATCTGGAGGGGAAAAGAGGTCAAGAAACCATACCTGCTCTCAATGCTCTCTGCTTTTTAATAAACAACATGTATTGAAAATTCAAGCACTCAGGTAGGTTTATAAATTGGATGGAGATGTGTAAGTCCCTGTAAAATTGAGAGTTGATCCCTGCTATTTGCAGAGATACTAGTATATGTATTTTGCTCAGCAGAATTATACCAGAGCTGGCCAGGCTTATGTAGTTGTCTGTTTGTAAAATGACATATGAGTGAGTACTGCCCAGTCTTTAAAGCTAAATTTCAGCCTCGTGCTAATCTAACTTTTCTGGTTGTACTTTGTACCCTCTCCCCAAAATAGTTTGGGTTGATTTTTAATGTGCTTGTACCCACCCCACAAAAAAATTTCTAGTAAGCTTGAATCAAATTAATGGAGACCTTGGAGCACTGGGAAAAAAGTTTCAAAAGCTTGTGCCAACAATTTTTAAAAATTATGAAATAGGTCCCCTTGCCATCCAGTCCCATGCCTTAAAAGCTTCTTCAATACAAGAGTGGTTTTTTCCCTCCTCTTTTTACCTGTCTGGGAATTCTGCTTCTGGGTAAGACTGGTGTGACCAGGAGTTATCCTTTACAGCTACCTCTGAGAGAGAGATGATGAAGGCACAGTGGGTGATGGTGTCTTCTGCATCAAACAGCGCTCTGCTTTACAGTTGCCAGTGAGGGGAGATCAGACAGCCAGGGTTTTATGAGGGCCAGTCCCAGACCTAAGACTGGTCAATGCTACAAACAGCTACTTGTGACTGAGCGAAATGGCTCTATGGCAGCCCCGCCCCAGTTGGGCTGCATGTTGGAAGGGGAACAATTACCTGGCAGGGACATGGATATGCCAGGAAAGTGGGGGTTTTTAGTAGCAGAGGGCTCCTGACCAGCAATATGTGGCCGATTTGTGACCACAGATGCCACTTGGGTGGTGCAGTCAAGCTCTGACTGCTCTCAAGAATTTGTCCAAGTAGCTCTTTAGAAATTCCACCTGGCGAGACTTAAACCATACCTTTTCAGGACATTGTCACTGACTTCCTTGGACATCTGTAAATAGCTGGTCTGTATATGTTCATGCACCGTGGAGGATAGAGTTTAGATTTTTTTACTGAGGTTATCCTTTTGACACAAGGCCAGATTGTCAGGGAGTCAGATCTGTGCTGGGGAGAGCTGTTTGGTTGACTTAGTGGGTGGCATTCTCATAGGCGAACAACAATTTCTTTGTTTTGTTTGTTTATTGTACCTTTATTCTTAAGGAAAGGACCCACTGTGTTTATATATGAGCAGATTGTTCTCCTGTTTTTGAAAGCTATGTCTTTTCATCCTGAACACTGCTTCTCTCCTCAACCTTTACTAAAAATCCCCTGAAAATCAAATCAAATCAAAACAACCCAGAAATATAAGGGCAGGTTGACAATGGCTTCATTCATTTTGGAAAATCCTTACCTAATAGCTAAAATGAAAAGGATCAGTAAAAAATCGTTCCTATTCATCTATTTTCTGTCATGAATTCTTTTGGCTGCTGCTGCATGAGAAACAGTGAGAACCTGCAATAAGTCATCTCCTTTGCAAGAAGCAGCTATAATTTTGACATTTCACATGTCTGAATGACTTTTTTTCTTGCTCTTGCAACTTCGCTTTCAAATTTAGACTCCATTGCACTGAAACAGCAAAATTAGGACAAAAATACTATCTAATAATGGCAATAAGAAAATTTACTATGTATAGCTCAGGGAAAATATACCAAATCATTGGCTGATATTCAGGAAAAAAAAAGTGTATTTATCATAAAATATGATTGTTGAAAGCTAGCAATGAGTAATGGAAGTTGTGTTTTCTCAGAATCAAATAATAATTAACAAATTATATGTATATATAAATTAACAAAATTTAACAATTATGTCTTGGAAATCTGTTGTTAGACAAAATGGCTGATTTGGTAAAGTTTAGTGCAACTGATAAAAAAATGTGGGGATGTACTGAATGTGGACAAAATGAGAAGAGGGTGGATTGCTTAATTTTCTGATAATTTAATGAAGAGTTTTCAGTCAGGAACATTTGCCATGTGAGGTTTTTGAGTAACTCTACTTGGATTCTCAAGCGATTTACAAGTTCCACAAAACTAATTGGTTTTTGTTTTTTTTTTCCTTTCTGAAAGAAAGGGAAAACAACATGAAGTAGTTTAATTATACTTGGATTGAGAAATCAAGTGTATTAAAGGCAGGAAATTCTACAATATTGAACGCTCATTGATAACTTTTCCCCTGGTGGCATATAACTTAGATAAAATTCGTCTTCTTTCTGTTTGCTTTTTGTATTCTCTCCAAACATTCTGTTTTTCCTTCTTTCTTTCTTCTCACTGTTACTAATTAGTATTCTGATAAACCCTTATATATTAATTAGCATTCAGCATTAGAAGAGGTACATATGAGGTATAAAAATACACTTTACTTAAGTTCCTTATTTAAGTGTACATATAACACTCAATTTTTGGAATGTGAGCTTGTTTTCTAGATGCACAACTTTTGATAGTTACTTTTGTTTCCTTTCTGTAAAATAAAACACTTTTGTAAGGACATGGGTTATTAAAATTTGGATAAATAATTCCCCCATTCAGTCACTTATGAAACTGTTTAGCACAAGTCTGGATGCTCTTTCAGGTTAGTGTTGGTTCCTTCAGTTTGTCAGTCCCTCACTGGTGAATTTGGGCTCTGTGGGATGGAACACATTTCTTTTTGCTCAGAAGAAATACACCAGTGTATTTCTTCTCTCTCTTTTTTTTTCTGCCAAAATAGTCATGGAAAATAAAGGGTCAGCTACTAGGAACTTGATATTTTATAGCTCTCTCTTGACTTTTCTGTGCTTAACTTTTAAGAAACAACTTCACTTTTTTCTTTTTAATCAATGTCTACAAAATTGCAGTTTCAAGTTGATGCTTATCCTGTGCACTCATTGCAGTTTTCTTTGATATATCTATACTACTTGCATATCAGACAGATTTTAAACTTTGTACTATGCTTAAGTTATAAGGCTTCAATTCTACAAATGCACTGAAGCCTATGCTTAACATGAAGCTATTGAACTCCAAACATGTGCTTAAGCACTTTGATGAGTGGGGGAATGCTAAAGCAACTGCTTCAAATGAGCACATACCTCAAAATTTTTCAAAATTAGACATTATACAAGTACCCTTTAATATCTGTTGAAAACTGCAGCTGAAGAAGATCTTAAAATGTTGATAGGAATGATCCTGTGATCCTACACACTCTACACCTAAGGCAAAAGCTTGTCCTTACTATGTCGTTAGTGTGGGTTCCCAATATGGTGCTCTGTGTGTCTCACTTCATATGGTTAGGGAAAAACAATGTTTTTAAAGTTGCAGTGACTTTGCCAGCAGTCTCCTATATCCAGGAAAATGCCAGTTCATCTTTTGAAAGAATGTCCTGAGTATTTGGTACCTAATTTGGAGGAGAAGCAGCAGAGGTTGGCTGTGTTGGTAGTCATGTCTGGGTAGATTCTGGGTAGACTAAGCAGGTGCTCAACCTTGCGATCCCCTTTGAGAGAACAGTGATTGTACGCAATCTCTCAAAAGACAGCGTACTGGGTGGGGGTGGTGTTAGGCTAAAAAGCCAACCACTTGGTGTCTTCTCCTCCAGGGATAAAGCTGCCTTTCAGATGACAGGGTCCCAATTGGCACAAGCCCTGCAAAGCAAATACTTTGATCTTTTCCCTATTAATGCTGATGTTGAATTTTTACACAGGTTGTAGTTCTGTTTTCAAAGCCCTAGATACTTATAGGACATATTAAAACTGCCTTGTTTCTAGAAATGAAAAAAAAAAAAAACCCAAACAAAAACCAACAGGTAGAGAAATGGAGCTCTTCAACCTCGTGTCAAAAATTTTTGCTCAGCCCAGGTCAGCGGGGTCAGAAAGTTAAACAACTTTTGATACTACTTTATCCTGGCAAAAAAAGATGTTATGTTGATTCAAGGTGGAAGAGGGGATTCTGAAGAGTATTCTGATTCAAAACTGCCAGTTCTGGTGTTTATAGAAATTGTCATTATTCATCAGTAAATAGTTAACTACATAGCATTAATTTTTACTACATTTCTGGTCACAGGCCTGTAACATTACACGATACATTAGCCCGCCAAGCCAAAATCTTCTTATGTAGAAGTAAAAAGTAATAGCGATAGGGAAAATAAATGAGGAGGGAAGAGAAAATGACAGCTAAGAATTGACAAGAAGAAATTCAAGTCTAGCACTCAAGGTTGTATAGAGAATTTAGGCAAAGTTGGTGGGAATTGGTGGTCTCATCTGTCTTCCTTTCTCTGGCACTGTCTAATTAGGACAATGTTGGCTGGTCTTGGGCTCCAGCTGCACAGCACAAAGCAGTTCAGCCTAAGTGTTGCCTCTGCACCACATCTGGGTTTTCTTTTTAAGACATTGGCAAAGGCTTTCCAGAAGCTGTTGATCCCAGCAGCTCCTGTGAATCCTGCATGTACCTTGTTCTCCTCAGTCATCTGCAGTACAGAGACTGTATTATAGCCAGGTCTTCTAAAGTTTTTCTCTTCTTTAAGCAGCAGAATGCATCCACCTTTTTCCAGTCTGCTTACATCCATGTGGGATTTGGCAGAGGAAGGAAGAGGCCGATGATATTCTCTCCCATGTTGGTTTTCTTTGGAATGATCTAGAAAGAGTTTCCATTCCTTTTATACATCTCTGGCTCTTCAGCTCACTAGAGAAAAACTAACACACAGAGATGTCTCTGTCCCCTTATGCCTAGCTCGCCATTCAGTTGTGAGCCAGTTAGCTGATCTTTTTCTCCTCCTTTTCCCTCTTTGATTCTTCTCCCTGTGAAAGCCAGCTTCAAACCAGCAATCGGTACCAAAAAATCTGTAATTATATGAACTCAGGTAAATGAGGTTCATCAGCACACTACAGTGTGTGATTTACTTATGCCAATGGATGCTAAAGCAAGTGATGCCCCTAAACAACTGGTCCCAGTCTTGAGACTACAACCAGTCCCTGAAACCCATTTTAGTTCTGGCTTTGTACAAGACCAGGACACTATCACACATTTGCAGGTCCTACCTGTCTTGTCTAGCAGGTACTAATTAAATAGATAAACACACTGCAGAGACAAAATTTTACCTTTGACCTCTTAGATCTAATGCCATTTGACATAAATTACTGCCTGTCCTGTTGTGCCATGATACATCAAAGTAACCTCACACTTTTACTGGAGAACTACCATTACAGCAGAGCTATGATGCACACAATAAATCCACATTTTTCCTGTCTTGTAAATCACTAGATTTACATTTTTCAGGTGAATGGTAGTGTGGTGACAGCAGTGGCAACCAAGAGGTAAGACCTCCTATTGCCTTTGCATGGATCTTCAAAGAAGTCAAGGAATATTATTCCTGTAAGAAAGGAAAAGAGATCATGTTTTTCTGCCTTACAGGGTATTTAGAAAGAGAACATTATGATCTTAGAGAGGTTCTTTATAATCTACAGAGATAAGATGCCACAGAAGTAAAACATTTCTCACACACATTGACACACTCAACACTCATCTTTTTTCGAAATAAAACTGGAGAACAATTTCATAGTCATTCATTTTAAAACTGGCAGGAAACCCTGAGAAATGTCTAATTTGGTACCAGTATAGTAAATCACAGAACCTAATCCAGGCAGATATGATCCACACCTAATAAATTGTGGCTGAATTGAAGCATTTTTGCATACTGGAATTGCGTTGATGCTTTGATAAAAGAAGAATATCACAAGCCAAACAAACACAAATAATTTAGGAAAGAGCAAAACATTCAATTAAGATCAACCTTCAAATGAGGAAAGATTATTTTCTTCAACGCTGCCATGAAAACAACAGCCTCTGGCGAATGACTTAAAATGTCTCCTTCAGAGTGCAGTACAATTCATCTGAACTACTTCTGTTTTGAAGACTTTGGCTAAAGACTCTTTCAACTTCTAGGTCACCAAATATCCTTACAGAGCTGTGTCCAAGTCACTTCCACACTCACCCACAGTACAGGGTGTGGAGAGACGACGTGAAAGGTAAGTACACATGGCTGCATGAAAGCACTCTTGGATTCCTCTGTTCAAGCTTCTAAGCGGCCACACACAAGCAACCTCTGACCTGGGAACCAAAGAGCTGCTTTGGCATTAGCAACTTTCTTTAGGCCCATGTCAATATGACCTACAGAAATGCTGGGTTTAGCAGCTCAGGCACAGCACTGTGCTAGTCCACTCCTATTCCTTAATGCTGATATCTATTCGACTAATACAACATGTAGGTAAGGCACCTGGCTTCATCTGCGTGTGTCTGTGTAGTCTTTCCCTAATAAAGACCTGCTGACAGTGGACCTCATTCAAAGGTTTGTGAAGCTGCCCCATATGTTTTTTCATTTGAGACCAGTGAAGTCAGTGCAGAGCACCTAACCTGTACTCTTAGTGGGACAGAAACTGAGTGGCTGCCCACCTTGACACTGGCTGTAAACTGTTGGCTTTGAGCTGTACACCCTGAATTAACCAGAGCTCTAGTTATATGTGAAACTGCCTCCCCATGCAGTTTGCCACAGCTGTGCTGGAGGAGGGGATGAGGGTGGGATTGTGCTCTGTGAAAATGAGATCTCATGGGAGTTCAGCTACCAATCTTGACTAAGTATCTACAGAGCACAAAACAAACTAAACTTTTTAAGAAGTTTATGTCCTGACAAAATGTATCTGGATTTTTACAGGAACAGCAAAAGGCATGTCCTGGATGCTGAGGCAGTTCTGAAGTTTGCTTTCCAAAGCACAAGTATCTTAGAACTCAGCAAAGCTATTGTACGGTTTATTTAAGTTTTAGCAGGAACGTAACATTGCACTTTTGTCTAAATGATTGAACCATTTTAATGAAACTTTCCAGAATAAGTCAGCCTGAGACAGATACCTTGTCTGGGAAAATTCAGCCCAAACAGTTAAAGCTTGGCAAAGTTTTATAAACAACTTAAAACAGCGTCTTATAATGGTAGGCATTGGGCAGCTCAGCTGTAGTTGCTGCTACCAGCTCTGCCCAGACTCCCTAAACTGTCAGAAGGTGTTTGTGTTTCAGAACATTATTTCTACAGTCTATTTGAATTGGCAGATGTTTGTTTTTTAGCTGCCAGTACCACATTTTGCTTGAGATAAGTGAGGTGCTGAAATTCCATCTCAGAATGTGCCTGGCTTGTAGCAATTTCAATTTACATCACAACTGTGACAAAGCAAGCGGGTTCACATTTTTTAAAGATATTTTCTCCTCAAGGATAAGGGCTTCTGCGTGGGCCAAACCAAGGTCTGCAGCGCCCACCGACCACGTGCAGGTTGGTTCGGGAGAGCGTTTGCAGAGCACTGGCTCTGATGCACGCTGAGTGAGGCCTCAGGCAGGTGCACAAAATTTGAGCGCTCACCCGTTGGAAATGTTTGGCCCAAGTATTCAGATTCTGTGTGGGTGGACTGACTGGGGAGCGTGAAAGCCACATCAAATTGCGAGGCATAGGGCTGTTATTCTGTGCTAGTGGCTGAAGTATTGCTCACATCCTGTCTGCACCCGTCACACAAATCCTGTTGATCATAGGGCGGCTCTTGCTTTTTCTATTCCCTCCTTGCAACCTCCTCATCTCTACAAGGGTGGCAAGGGGAGTTTTGCCACTCAATGAGTTATGTGCAGTTCCAGGAAACACTTTGAGTGGGTACTGTGTAGGTCTGAATGGGTACAGAGGACCTTTTGTTCCTCCCCAAGGAACCAAGGGTGAATTGATTCACAGTTGAATAGCTAACGCACAGGCTGAAAGGTAAACCTGTCAGTTGCTGGCTAGGAGATAGAAAGAAAGCATCTTTCTTTTCATAATCCTCAAAGATGGAGAACCTAAATTTCAATTTGTTAAATCAAAATATATATATTTTAGATGCATATATATAATATAGATACATAATTTGAATGTATGTATACAAAAAGAGGGGTTTTTTAAGGATTTCAAGACTTCAAAATTTTGTTTAATTCTGACTCAAAGCAGTACGTTGTCAGAGGGAAGATTCAGATTGTTGCTTCAGGTTATGAGAAACACAGAGTTATGGAAAACAGAAACATTCCATTTCCATGTTGATTTTTCATTTTGTTTTATAAAATGGAACTGAACAGAAAAATTAAAAATCAATGGAAAAAGTTGCACAAAATGTTCCATCTCATAGAAACCTTGGACTTTTCCTTTCCCACAGTATTCCAGAATCCTGAAAAATTACCAGAAAATTGGCAAAATAGTCATCCTTTAATGACACATTTCAATTTTACTAGACATATTTTGACAGAAATACTTGGTTCTGAGTTTCTACACATGCGACTAATTGTAAACACATTGAATTAATCCTGCCAGCTGAGTGCTTATATAAGACAAGAGAGCATGATGTGACGAGTGTTTCTTGTATGTCTCTGAATCTCCGTGGTAGATAGATACCCATTTCAACACAGCTAAATACAGTAATGAAGCAGTGGTCTGCACCACATATGGATTTGGTGTGATACACACAGAGCTGCGCACGTCCTCTTCCAACACAGATACACCTCTGGCTGTGTAGCTGAAATGTGTTGGCTGAAAATATCAAGCAGCCACAGTATCTCCTTGGCTTATTAATCACCTGGGATCATTACAAATCTCATGAGCGTTCCCTATACAAGAGTTTCCTGTAAATCTTTATCAGCTGACTTATTCCATGCCCTAGCGACTTTCTTGGTAGATATGTTCTTCAGAAGGTGATATCTGTGTAGATTAATTAGATGATCTTTCCAAACTGTTCTTAATATTGCTCTGGAGGCTTGGCTAATAATAGTTCCTTCTTATATTTGTGCTCTATTTTCATGCAAAATGGAATTTCAGTCCTTTCGCTGGCGTCAAATATTGTTCATAACAGAAATAATATCTCATGATCTACAATATGATGCAGGTCTTGGTATGTTTGAAGTAATGCTTGCTTATTTGGACATCTCCTTTAAAAATAGTGTTGCTGCATAAATTTTTCCACCTTTCCAAATTTTTTGTCTTTTTTTTTTTTTTTTTTTTTTGTGAGGGATTTTGATACTGTGTTCCTGTTTCAAATGCTTATAAAACTATGGTAGATAACATTGTCTTGATTTAAAATTAGGCAAAACTTTCTGTTAAAAGACACAGTTTTCTTCTGTTTGCCAAATCTTTAACTGTTTGGCTTGAAATACCAGATGCCTATATCAAGCTAAATTTCCTGGGAAAGTCTGAGCAAAGATAACTCGGCATGGGGAGAATAAATTGTATTTTCTGAATTAAAATATTCTATTAGTTCTACTGTCACAGCTATAATGGTCTAAAGTAGTGTGTGGGTAAGGAGTGCCTGGTACATAAAGGCAAGGTCCTTTATATCTACATTGCTATGAATGCTCCAATAAAGTAATTAGAAATTTGGACACTGTTGCTGAAAATTCTCAGTATTGTGTCTACCTTGAGCATGTATTTACATGCCACTGGACTGAATGCGTTGCATACTGTAAAACAACTAAATTTGTTCTTTCTGAGGAAGAAATAGGAGGAAGTTTCCTAGAAAAATAAGGAAGCAAGATTCTCCCTTCTCTTAATTTATCTTCGCGATCCCCGTGTCCAAATCTCCTCTTGGTATCAGCGAGGTGCCAATGCAGTATTAAGGATACTATGCTTCTTGAAAGGCTGGCAACAAATGTTAAACTGTGTTGGGATTGTTGTTGAATATCCCACGAGGCTACTTGGAGGAGTGATGGTGTTAACTTGGGCATCAATCGGTACTGCCTTTAACACCCCTTTCATCTTTTTCCCTTACAAATGTTTCCTTTGGCAGTATTACTTACAAAAGGAACTGTCAAAAAACCAGTGCAAATGATGTTAACACAGCTACATACCTTCCAGGCCCCCACCCTTCAGTAGGACTGCTCTTTTCTCTCTTCTACCTTCACTGCCCTCTCATTCAGCCTCACTTCGTACAACTCACAGAGTGGGACTTCTTCCACCTGTCACAAATCTGGGGGCATGCAGGACCTGTCCCTGCCACTCTCCTTCCTCCCATGCCACAGGGAAGCCTGGTCCTCCTCCACCGCGGCAGTGGCTGCGGGCTTTCCTGCTGCAGGGTCCTGCTGCTGCATGCAGTCCCGCTGCCCGCGGCGCTGCGAGACAAACATAAAATCTAGCCCTGGCATTAGAAACCTTGTTAAACTTGGCACAGAGTCCCTTGACCACCTCTTTCTATTTTGAAGACTAGTGGAAACAGCAATATCTGAGGAGGGTGCATCAGGTGTTCCTGAAGCTCAGAAGTATTTCCATTTAATTACACAGCCAGGGACTATGGGGCTCATAAAGTTTCTGTGTTTGTGCCTTTGCTCTTACACTTGCTTAGAAATGCTACAGCTGCAGAAAGCTTTAAGAAAATCTTTTCACCTTATAAAAACTGAAAATATCAAACTCTGGCAGGGTATCTGAAACGTGAGGTTCTAGTGTAATCGTTAGTTTAACTGACATATTTTAAAGCAAAAGTAATAAACAACATGGAACCTCATTTTTGTATATCCTGTCAGATTTTCAGGTATATTGAAATGAAAGCTGAGTGAATACTGCTAAAAGGACATTTAAACATTCATTCAAAGGCTTCAGATGGCTGTGGTAAGATCTTATGGGCTTTGCTAAAACATACAAATGAAAAAGTTAGTTGACAGGGAAATAGCAACATTTAAATAAATATTCTGAGGGTTTCTGTAGAGCACACCTGAAGGCATATTCATTTGTGTTTACACCAGTTGCCAGCAGTAATATTTATACTTGCTGCAGGAAAGGCAGGCCATTCTGTGAACTACTGACTTACATGTTGTACCTGTCAGTGGTATATTCTGATCTGATGTGATCAAAGAATCTCCACTTGAAACCGTGACACAAGCAAGAGTCATTTGTGGAAAGCCAAATGCCGGCTTTCCGTAAAACTGTCACTGAGCAGCCTCAGACCGTTCATGGAACTGCTGAGGGAGAGCTCTGAACTCATAAATAGATAGCTAATGTCTCTAAGTTACAGATACACAAAGGTATGGATTCAGGTACTTATAGAAGTGAAAAATACAGAGCCAGCCTGCTTAGAAATGTGTTATTTTTGGATCTCCTTGTATGTACCTAAATAGTCACAAGTAGTGAGATTTTATGTAACTATTGATTATCAGGATTTTTTGGTCAGAATTGCATTGGACCCTCATTTTTCCCTTAAGATGTTTAAAAACAACACTTCAGTATTTTCTTCTCTATCACATAAGTTTGTACTTAGAAATTCTTTTCCTACTCACCTGATTAGCTTTAGATTATCTAACTCCCTGCAGGCACTTAGGAAGTGGTGAAGTGCTTCCTAGAAGCTTGTGTTATTTTTCAGCAGCTCACTGCATGCTTTTCAGCACAAGTTGGAAGGAACATAAGTCACTAAAAAGTCATCACAGAAGAGACACTAAAAATTTTGGATCTGTGTAATGGTTCTGAGTGAGGCATGTGAATGCTAGTTTATAATTTTTAATTCAGACCACGGCTCAAACTCTACTACATTTACCTTCAAAATATACTTTAAGAAGTGTTTCAGGAAAGAACCTAAAGATATGGTGTTTCCTTGTAAATAGTGGTTTGATTACACTAGTAAGGTAAGTACTCAGGGAAGTATTAGGAACCTTTTAAAAATAAATATGTCTGTACTGTCATCCCTTTAGAAATATATTGTATTTCTTATAGGATTATTTTTCAAAACAAGTTTCTAATGTTTTGCTTTTTTAATTCAGTACAGACATACACAATACTGGTACTAGTCATTTTAGGAATCTTTTATGCGTTTTCGGATGAAAGAATTCTGTCTCTTTGAGGGTTGTACAAGTTATATTTAAATATAACTATAACATATTTAAATCTGTTCTTGAATAACACTAAATGGATTTGTCTGTGTGTGTATCCATGCACACTTAAAATATGTCTACATGCATATATTTTGCGAACAGTAGGAATGAAGTTAGGGTACAAAATGCACCTGTGTTCAGTAAAATTAAAGCTGTATCTTCATCTTAGAAAAGGTTATGGAGATTTATAGATATTGACTTACACATCTGTTATTATTTGAACAGAATGGCAAGAACTTGAGTGGAAGTTTAAACTATGAGATGTTCGTTCAGCTGCGTTCAAAATGAAACAGTGGTCAATTTTATAGGTTTTTGCTGCATTTTTTGCCAGCAAGGACAATATGTTTAGCCTAGTCAGTTTTATTTTACTACAAATTCCTGGCAGATTTCGCTTTCAGGGTCTCATCAGCTACAACAATGCTAAAGACAGTGGGATCATACATTTATTAACAATACAATTTTTAAAAACACATGCACATTAAGCTGGATTTTACAGGCTTGTTTTTCTTACTGTTTTTCTTGTACTAATAACAGATCTGAAAGATCTATTTTAGGTTAAAGAAATAGCAAATCTGACATATCAACAAGAGGTTACTACATATGTGCACATTTGCATGAGTCTGTGTCTTCAAAAGAGCTTCCTGAGTGCCAAAAGCTTGCTAATAAATGATATCTATTTTTCCCACAATAGCCTTTCTCCTCTTCAATACGCCATGTCAGCTGGCTCTCACAGGACAGTAGCTCTCTGCAGATTGCACACAAAGCACAGTTTTGATTTTTTTTTTTCCTAAACAAATATCCTCATTTTGATTACCTAGCCCAGGTCTGTGTGCTCATCCAACCAAAATAACATCTCCTAGGAACATTGACTGTATTTCTTCTTCAGATTAGCTGGATCAGCCATAGGGAGAGTGGAAGGAATAATCTCGTACCCAGGGTTTTTATTCTGCTCTTTCTGGTCTTTCTAATTGGTGGGGAAAAAATGGATGGCACTAGTTTCATCAGCAGCTCTCCCTTACTTGGCTTCATTTTTATTTTATCTGGCATGAAGCAATGAAGCCTGTGTGAGTTATTACTGTCTCATGTCTCAGTACACAATTAATTTTTTTTTCCCATCCTAAACTGCCAGGGCCCGGCTTTCATCCAATCTTTACAAAAAGACTACTGTGTGAGGGGGTGTTTTTCATTCTTTTTCCGATCACGAAGGCAGTACCGTAGAATTTTCTTATTTTAAGATCTCTCCTTCTGAGGGAAAGAAAAAAATCTTTAATTAGTAAGTTCTAAAGTCGCACCGTCCTGTAGGTAGGGCTGACTTTTTTAGAAGGGTCAGTGTATTACATAGTTATTTCCTAGCTGAGTGTTGCCACATAGGTCTTAATTTCCCATCCTGCATATTCTTCCTTGGTTGGTTATAAACAGGTAAGTTCATGCAAGTAATTACTTCTTGTAATGTTTATATAAATTTCAGGGTTTGAGATCTAATTAACTCTTATTAACTGCTCTTGACGTTGTTACTTTTAAAAATCTGAGCTTTTAATATACTGGGCCTTAGCTTTATAAAACTATCTATAACTGATTTACCCCCAAATTTCTTTTGTCGACACAGGAAAATGTCTGGCTTTACTTTGAAAACTCTCAACTGATACCTGTACTTTAAGTCCCTGTAGGATGCCAGTGCTCTGGAGCTAACATAATAAATTACTCTTATTAAAATAATGTAGTTCCAGACCTCATTCACAGTGGGGCTTTTATAATGGAAGCTTCACAGCATAAGTCCTCTTCAAAAAGAAGAAAAAAGTGTATTTTACACAGACTTTACCATAACTCTAGTATTCAGGTCCTGAACGATTATCCACTTGGCCTGTGAACAGGTCTTCTATTTTGTATTCCTTTTATTTCCATGTGTTTACTATTCCTATGGAAACCAACGTTGTGGTATTCACTGCTTAGACTCACTTTCTAATTGATATTTCTCAGAATGGTATAAGAACACTGTGGCAACATATTGTGAAAAAAGATGGAAAGAGAAGAGCATGGAATACATGAAATTGCTTTGAAGTGTAACAAAAAACCCTCCCAACTTGCTAAAATTCAGGTCAGTTATGATAACCACTTAGCAGGACTTGGCCCTGTGCTTAAAGTTGTAACATCAGCAATAGTCATCCAGTCCTACCTAATTCTGGAGCTAGATCATACACGTCTATATCTTCACCAGTAAATTTTCAGAGCTGTTTGGAGCATCTGGATATGCTTAGGTTGTCACATCTTAGACCATGTTAAACAACCAGATTTCCATTAAGCTTCTACACACTAAGCACTCGCCTGCCTATCCATGGATGAGATCTGAAGGCATTTTAAGATACAGACTGTTTCAGTGGCACAGTCTGAAAATGAATGTAGGAAGAGAAAAGAGCTGTAAATCATGTCCAGATGGAGTAGAAAAAGTTTGAGAGAGATACTGAGGCCTCCTGAAAACTAGTATCAACCTCCTCTATGCCCATACTCTTAACAACACCTAAAAGTCACAACTCATCCTCCATTCCTCTCTAGAGCCCCTCAAACAACTGCTGTGACCCCTTCTTCTTTGCCATCCTAGAGCATGTTGGAACAGTGCTGAATTTTTCCTTTCACTTCTGAGAACTGTTAAACCTCCACAAATTGCTTAATGGATGGAAAACCAGCTAAAGATACTGACTTGCGCTGGGATGCAAAAAGGACTGAAAGAACCCAGAATTCCCCAACTTACGAAATTTGCCCAGGTGATGGGAGCTGAAGATACAAAGATTTCAGGCAGACTGTAATGAGCAAGTTGCCTCAAGCACCGACCTCGTCGTGAGCAGCAGGTTAGACTAGGTGACCTCCTGAGGTCCCTTCCAACCTGAACTATTCTCTGATTCTGTGAGCCTTTAGGGCTCCAGCTCCAGCAGAAGACTGAGGATTATGAAACCCAACTGGAAAAGAAGGCCTTCCTATAACCAGCAAAGGCCTATGTCTTCAAGAAAGCAATGCATTTACAATGTTACCTTTTTTCCTTACTGTTTCTATCATCTGCTTAAGGAGCTTACTGTTCTGAGTACTGGGTTTTGTGGCTCTCATTCCTAAAAGACCAGTCTGCCAAGCACAATTTAGAGCACTTAGTTACAAGTTTCTATTAGGTGGTGAAACAGCTGTACATCACTAACCCTTCTGTTTGGTTATATTGCTGCTCCAGATGAGGGAGTGGCGTAGCTTGTTAAAGCCTGTTTTTTTCTTGGGCATGTAATTCTTGTTTTACAGAAATGCACATATTACACAAATACTAGTGCTGTCCTATTCATTACCGCATTTCTGGTTTCCATTTCTATGAAATATATCTAATGATTATATAAAATAAATCAAGACAGGAAAGGTAAAGAACTACCTCAGATTAGGAACTGAACAAAATATATAAAACAAAGAATATTATTAAACAGTCAACTTCCAGTGCTGCTTAAAGATAACAATAGGATGTCTCAGCAATGCAGAATATATGTCTGTTGACTGTTTAGTATAATTGTTAGTGTTGTTTCAAATAAATGAATGAGGTAGAAATATTTACCAATTTGTGTTAAACAGGTCAGAATTGGAGAAGGCTGTGAGAAACTCCATGAAGAAGCAATCACGTTTAAAATAACACAGATGAGTACGTTTATAGAAAAGAATTATTATCAAAGATGACAGTGCTTTTTCTGCTTTCCTTGTTGAAAATAGGATGCATATATCGCTTAGGATATAAACAGATTTTGACATAACAAAATTTTCTAACAGATCCATTGTTTCACAGCTGGCCTCCACATGTTTGCAGTTTGCAAGTGACCATATTTGATCATCACCTCAAGGTCAATATGAAAATCTTGCGTTGTTTTGATCTGCAGAGTTTTAAGGACTTCCTGACATGCCGCAAATGTGACATAGATGTCATTCATGAAGATGATACTGTTACCTGCCTAGAGGTACAGCAGCTGCTCTAACAGCATAGTCTCTTTGTTTTTCAGCTGATGTTAAGAAAAGGTCAGGCTAGAGGCTGCAGAATGACATGTCAACTTGCAGCATGGGATAGTGCCCAAGGTGCTTCCTTTCATTCAATTTGGAATCCAGCAACTTGTAAACTTGCTGATATTTTGTCCCTCGCTACTAGCTCTTTGTTATGATTGGTAAGTAATGATTTTGCTGAGCAAAACGTCTGTGTTAATCTGAAAGCAGAAGAGGAATAAGCACAGAAAAATTACTTAAATACGGTCTAAGCAAACAGACAAGTTGGCATTGTCTGTGCTTTTTCTATCTTGCTGACAGATTTTGATGTGAAACGACCATTCAGAAAAACAGGCAGCTTGAGAAGGACTTTTCAAAGTAAATATTCTGAGGTATTTATGTAATCACCTAGTAAGCTAGTGAGAAGTATAATCCACCTTGGCAGTATTTCTAACATAGTAGTAATATAATTAATGTACTTACTGTATCAGCTAGTAAATTAGGAACAGATTTTTGTTTTCTTTCACCCTTTAGTGCTGGCAGTTGGATTTCCACAGTAAAATGTCAGATATCAAGGCTCAAGGCTTCTTAGCAGCAGAAGCAAAATTGATATTTTTTCCAATAGGTAAGACAGGGCCTGTGGCAAAAGAAACAGTCAAGATAGGACAGACAGGTAGGTGAAGAATTAGTCTTGCTGCTTACAGCAGTTGAAGATGTTGATGAGCACTGGTGACTGCTGGTACCAAAGGGGGCCTGTCCCAGTTCCTAGCAACAGCTGCTGCCTCATCATGGCTGTTTGGTCTCATAGCAGTAGCAGCATCTGGGCTAGATTTTCAGGGTTTGGGCTGCGCAAAGTAAGCAACTTGTTATCCCTGGCAATGTGCTGTCATAGTTCTGAGTGTGTTTTCAGCTGACTTTCATGACCAGGGTGATCAAACATTATGTTGTTAGCACATGCATGCAAGCTGGTATTTCAGAAATAAAGTAGTTGGTGCTACAGATTCCCCACCCCCATCTCCCCATGGGACAAAATCTCCCATCTCAAAATGTGTGCCTTTTCTATATTCTTTTTTCCCCATTTCACAGCAACATCAGCATGGTAGAAGTGAAAATCCTTATACAGGGAGAACATTTTTGGTACTGTGGAAACTTTATTTTAGGAGGCAAATCTATAACAGGACCCAATCTGCTTGAAGATGAACTTAAACAAATTTGGAAATAAGATGCAGCTTCTTAAGTGAGGGTAATTGACCATTGGAACAGATTTCCAAGGGATGTTGTAAATTTGACACTTGGCATCTTTAAATCAAGATTGGCTGTCTTTCTAAAATAAGCACTCCATTTTAACCACCAAGCTATTGAGTTCTGTTATGTTGTAGGGAAATATAATTACCTTCAATGTGGAACTGACTAGCAAAAATTTTCTGACTTTTGCTGGACAGTAGTTCAGACTAGTGATTTCTTGTGAGTGACATGATTACAGCAGTCCTTTCTAGGACTATTATTAATATTCAGCTTGTAGCTGACCTACTATGCACTGGCAGGCACAAGTGTCCACAGAGGTCCACAGTCAGTCCTTTGCACCTTTGGGCAACCTTGCGTGATGGCTTGTGCAGTAAACCTGGGGTGCTTGTCAAGATGCTGCAGAAGACACAGTCCTCCAGTGCATTCCAGGCAGCAGGAGAAATCTTCTTCATTTCGTTAGGTGCTCATCACACAAGTGACTTCCTATTTTAAAGTGAAATCTCCTAGCAGGCAAGACATCTTTCATAAAGACAATCTCCAAGCAGAAAAAAAAAAAAATATTTCTGCTGTTTATTCTGCTGTTGCTATTATTATGCTGTTCAGTGGTCAGAATATACTATCCACACAAAATTTTTGGCTGTTGCCTTTTACTGGGAAAAGATGGAGTGATACTACAGTCAGTTTGCTAGATAAATCAGAATTTTCTCTTTTGCACCTCTTATAGCTACTACTTATAGTTACTACTTTCTGCATCATTCATAGCTGCTATCATCATGCAAACTGGACTTCTCACTTCAGCTGTTTGGGCTTTATTTTGTCACAGTTTTATAACAGTCATTTCAGGGCTGGGGACAAAGTACTGAGGTTGCTGATCAGGCATTTATGGAATATTTCTTACATCTTCACCTAACATGCACCAAACAGTAGTTTCTGATTATTTTCTTGACTGGTCTGTACTGTGTACAAGGATCTCAGATAAGTAATCTATATGAGAGGTGAGAGTGGCCATTTGAGAAGGCAGGTTGTAGGTCTAGCAACCCTGAGAACAGAGCATCTTAGCCTTGTGTGAAGTTGTGAATTCATCACAACTCATCAACTTACTGTTATTTGATTTTATCCATTAAGCCAAGTGATTGAAAACTTTTATTTCTAGTGCATAGAGTCATGTTTTTAGATTAGGGTGGGAAAGAAACCTGCTGACACTACAGGTAATTAGTCCAAAAAATCATTGTTGGATCCACTCAGCCTCTTTCAAAGACACTCTAAACTTTCGGTGCAATTTATGTCACTGGACCCATTTTTCTTTCCTGCCAGAGATAATTGACACTAACTGGAGACCTTCAAACTCACCTCACTGGTTGACAATTTTTATTACTAGCAACTGCTCTTTCTTAAAGGGGAAGGAACCTCAAACTTTTCATAATCCTAACTTTTTTAATGCCTAACTTTTCATCTGAGAATAAGCTGGAATGCATTTGGGTTTTTTCCTAAGAATACAGATAAAATATTTCCAAGCATCTGATTTAAATTCACCAGATTAACTTTCTCTTTGAAAGAAAAACATTTTAATTTATATTTTATATTTTACAAATAAACAAAAAACCCATAAAAATGTGGGACAAATACTCAGTCTGAGGACAGGAAAAGATTTATCCACATGACTCCATTTAGTAGTACAAAGAAGGGTAATGCTTAACTGTGCATTTCTGTGAGGCATTTGTTATTCTTGCAATTAAACACTTACAATAAGCACTGTATATGTCTCCACTGGATCTTGATTTAATCCTCACCATTTGATGACACGTCAGACCTCATCAATTTTACACCATTTTTCTCCCCGGAATGAGTTTTCATTTACCAATTTCAATCCAATTACTCTTTTTCTCCCATTTCATTAGGCCTTGTAAATGTGATCCCACAATACTGCTGTTAACGACTGCTAGCAAGACCTCATAAATATATTTTATAATTGATGGATGTTACATAACAAACGAATGCCTTAAAAATCATGCTGAAAGGCATTAGAGCACCAGTCCTTTCGGAGGAAGAAGTGAAAGCCTCCCTCTCCACATCTGGAAATAAATTCAATTCGACAGTGTTTTCGCTTGTTATTAAAACTTCTCTGTTTGCCTGTTGTGCTTGATACGTTATTAGAGATGACAGCTGGCATTTGACTGAAACTTACAGTCAATTACATATTCTGAACTCATGAAGAATTCAGAACTGTGCTGATGCAGACTGAAAGTTAGCCTAAAAAAAAGAACAGAAAATATAAAATTTAGAAATTGTATGTAATATTACAAATTTGTACACTGAAACCCTGCAGAGGTCAAAATGGATGATGATGAGCACATGTGCTAGTATTCAGAAAGTTCAGGTGGATTAGGAATACAGCTTCCTCAAGAATGATCCTGGTTTTGTTGCCCACTGAGTTGCTATAGATATGCCACTGGAAGATGACTTCTGCCAGATTTGTGAGTATGTAGTTTCAGGTCTGACCAAGTGGATTTGCAGCAACCAGTCAGCTTGGAAACAGGCTCTGGGAGAGGATTAATATAAATACATCAGATAGGGTGAAAGAGATGACTTTTGTATATAATGTTCAGTTAACTGTATAATTTTGGAAAATCCTCAGCCACATGTTTTATATGTCTGCAGTAAAGTTGTAAATTTAGGTCCTGACATGAGTGAGGCTGGGCCCGCAACCATGGAACCATAGACTAATTTGGGGTGGAAGGGATCTCTGAAGGCCATCTAGTCCACCCTCCCACTCAAAACAGGGCTAACTTCTCAGTTAGACCAGGTTGCTCAGGGCCTTTTGAACACATCCAAGAATAGAGATTCCACAACCTGTTCTAGTGCTTTATCACTTGCATTGTAAGTATTTTTTTTCCTTATGTCTAGTGAGAGTTTTCCTTCCTGACATTTGTGGCAATAACCTCTTATTCTGTTGAGGTCTGCCTATGAAAAGAGTCTGGCTCCACTTTCTCTACAGGCCCTCTTTAGATCGTTAAAAACTTGCAGCTGTATCACATGTCAACCTCTTCTCCAGACTAAACAATATTTCTTCCTTCAGCAGCTTTTTCTAATGCATGGTATGCTCCAACGCCCTCACCATTACAGTGGACCTACTCTGGACTCTCCAGTTTGTAGGCCTCTCTCTTGTAGGAGGTCCAAAAACGGCGTACCATCCCAATTGTGACCCACCAGTGTCAGATAGAGGGACAACTTCACAAAATCTCAGGTTGTGCTCTTTCTAATGTAGTTCAGTATGCAGGCAGCCTTCATTGCTGCAAGATTGCACTGCTGACTCACATTCAAACTGACGCCCTCCAGGATTCCCTATCTGTTTCTGCAAATCTGCTTTTGATCTAGTTGGCTCCAGCCTGTACTGTGCATGGGGTTATTCCATGCCAGATACAGAATGTGGCATTTTCCTTTGTTGAACTTCTTGAAGATCCTCCGTACGACTGTCCTGGTCATTGATGAAGATATCAGAGAGCATCACGAAGAGGAACAGAATGTGAAGATAAGCAGTGCCATACCAGTCTCTGAAGGATAGCATTCACACACACCAGCTGGGATTGTAACCACTGGCCATTGCTCTCTTTGCCCAAGTGTCTTGCCAGTTCAGCCACATTTTAGTTCACCCATACAATCCATCTCTCCTCAGTTGAGCTACAAGGAAGTTGTCAGAAACAGTTTTGAAGGTCTTGCTGAAGTCTAGGTGACATTGACTGCTTTCTCCTCATCCACAAAGCCAGACATTTCATCACAGAAAATAGTCAAATTGGTCAGGTGTAATTTTCTTTGATAAATCCTTGCTCGCTATTCCCAGTCACCTTGTCTTTCATATGCCTAGAAATGGCTTCCAAAAGGATGTACTCTACAATCTTCCCAGGCACTGAGTTTAGGATGAACATCCTCCTCCTCGCTGTTTTTTAATATGGGCATGGCATTTGGCTTTTTCCAGTAAGCAGAAGCTTACCACAATTGCTATAAGCTTATCAAATGCCTTTCAATGATTTAAGCCCATTCCTTGGACATCCTTGAATACCTCCTGATATGTCTGATGGATTTGTATATGTCCAGCTTACTTAAGTAGTCCCTGACTTTATCTTCCTCTGCTTTGGGTAATATCTGTCTCCCTTAAACTCTTCTGTAATGCATAGAGACCAGGGAGGTCTGTGAGCAGTGAAGACTAAAGCAAGGAGGGTATTGGTACCTAAGCCTTTTCCATGTCCTTCAGCACAAGATCACCTGTTCCATTAAGAAGTGGAGTCACATTTTCTTCGATCTTGCTTTCGCTACCAATATATCTGTAGAAGCTCTTCCTGTTCCTGCTTCATATCTCTTGCCAGTTTTAACCCCAGCCAAGTTTTAGCCTTCCTAATTCCATCTCTGCTTCTCTTGGTGATGCTTCTGTGTTCCTCCTCAGTTGCCTGTTCCTGCCTCCATCTCTTGTACACTTCCTTTTAGCAGTTGAACTCACTCAGGCTGCTCAGCCAGCCCTCCTCCTGCTGTGCATGCCCATATTCTTGCCTACGTAGGTCAGGGTGGATGATTCTTGAAGACTGGCCAGCTCTCCATGGCTCCTTTGTCTCCTACAGGATCCTGCCTACCAGTTCCCTGAACAACCCAAAATCTAGTGTCCTGAAGTCCAGGGCTGGTTTTGGCTGGTTGTCTTGCTCAGTTCCCTCTGGATTGTAAACTCTACCATCTCCTTGTCAGTGCTGCAACGATCACATCTCCAGCTAGTTCTACCTTAATCATGAGTAACAGGTCCACAAAACCACCTTCCCTAGTCCAGCACCTGTGTTAAAAACATGTATCTGACCATCTCCAGAAATCTCCTGGATTGCTTGCAGGTGCTGGAAGCCAGGGCCTGTGATCATGAGACTTGTCCACCTCCTTTTCTGTGCCCCTGACCTATAGCCTCACAACCTGTTCTCAACCATAGGGCAAAGCTGGATGTATTCAAGCCACTTCTTTGCATAGACAGCAAATGCCCCTTCTTGCCACCTTTGCCTGTCTTTTCTAAAGAGCCCGTGGGTCCCAGCCTTCTCTAGGACTGAGAGACAGCATTCTTCGTTATATTTTTAATGCACATTTTCTCTATTTTGTTACCAAAAAAATCTCGAGCTGAACCATCAACAAATGTTTGTCTAAAATAAATTCAGAACACATTCCTCATTTTTATCCCTACTTATCTGTCATGCACATCATTTGGACAGTAGGATGTAAGCACAGGGACTCGTGTCTTGCCTGTCAGGCATGTTGCATTGCACGTAGTGCACCAAATTCACCTCTGATAAATCTTCATTGCAGCCAGCAACTACATCACTCAAGGCCTCTGTGACAGGCCTCAGTTGTAGTCAATCCACAGAATTGCTCCAGGTATTCCATCTTTGCAGAAGGTTTGTCTGTGTATGTTTCCTTGATTTATTTTCACCCTGCACAGAAAATCTCCAATACATCATTTACCATGAAACTGGCTGTTACAAGAGATGAGATTATGAAGAATAATTACTAACAGAAGCAAGCTGCTTAAAAATCATTAATGCAGCTCAATGAAAATGGTTATTAATCTTCCCTTGAGAAGAGTGATCTATATTTAAGGTCCACAATTTTTTTTCTTTCCAGTTTTCCTTCTTTCCTTTCTGTATTCATTGTCAGCACCAAAGTTGATACTTGAAGATTTGTCCAGTGGTGTTGCTTCAGGCTTTAGCTGTCAAACAAATTTAAGGGATTATGTGTAGATAACAGGAGCAATACTGTTTCCAAAGGTCTAATAAATCAGAGTAGCTGTCCTCTGCCAGGGACTCCAGTGTGATCCTGTATGCAGACTGCAAGACCTAACACACCTGCACACTAAGAAAGGGGTGATTTTAAGTCCTTGGGCTGCTCTAATGATATCAAATAGACCATTTACTACTGAATGAACATTCTGTGATTGTTCCTGATGAATAACTACTATTAGAACAAGCCAGGGTCTTTCATGGAAAAGAGAGTTTCCTGCCTGTTGTATAAATAGACACAGCCATAGCATAACTTTCTCAACCTCTGATATAAACTGCTGCTAGACTTACTGCTAATGTTGAAACAAATATTTTTATTCGCTTCTGCCCAAGTAAACCTTATGGATTAATCAAAAGCTCAATTAAACAATAAGTTGTTTAACATTCTTTTCGGCATTATTTTTTTATTTTTCTTGCTTTCAAATCCAATTTGCCCTAAACATAAACGAATGATCTTTAACTTTTTAAAGAACTATTCCCATGATTTTGGAGCCATTACAAAATATTAGTTCATTGAGAAGGAATTTCATCGTTATACCTCAATAGCTGAAATTTTGTTAGAACAGAAAAAAACCCTGAACCTTGTACTTTTCAGTCTCACTGTCCTACAGATTTGCAAAGTACTTGAATCTTTCCAGCCAATATTTAATTCTGAAAATAAACATTTATAGGGACATGTGAAAGTGGAATTTAAGGTAATGATTTTTAAAATTTGGTTTCTGTTAAACCACTCAGCTTCTTTAACATATAATATTTGTTGAGTGCACATCATATTATTAGAGTCAAGGATAACGACATATACTGAGAGGTCAAAGTAACCTGAGAAAAAAGCTCCTACTACCCTGGATAATCCTAAAGAAAAAAAATTGTCCTTTTCTGAAAATAATATTGCGCCAGATTTCAGCAGCTTCCAGAATGTTAATGGTTGTAAAACAGTAGAGACTTTCCTAATAATGTCTACTATCCAATATCTGAATTAAGGCTTTGACAGGATTTTTGCATGGATATGTCACATGAACCTGTGCATCTGTGACCCTAACCATAGCTAACATAGTTGGCTATCTTCACAGGAATTTTGAGTATTGTCGGAATATTGTAGACAGGAAATTGGAGAATTATAATTTCTGTTAAAATTGGCTTGGGAATATTTTTTTAAGAGATCTTGTGAGGAAGTGCATCTAAAAAGACATCTGTTATAGCATCCCACAAGGTCTATGAATCTGTACCGTAGTAAACTGTATCAAGTTATCTCCTTTCGATAGACAATCAGTACACCTGAGAGCCAGCCTTTTCTGACAGGGCCATTTCATCTGATAGAGTATCAAATGGCTTGTTGATTATTCTGACTTCAAAGGCCAATGGTGCTGATATCTTCAAGGTGGTCTGTAATGCCTGAGTGATGAGGCCACCTGTCAATGTGACTGCAAAATTAAAGAGAATCTGTTGGGAAATGGAGGGTAAACTTCCTCTCCCTCAGATTAGCCTGATTAGCCTTGAACAATTTAACTTCTGCAAATCAGTTTTGTAGCTATGGGAAAATTATTTATCAGTGGCTACTTTTTTCTGGCAGGGGGGAAGCTGTTTATGGTGAGTAGTTCTGTAAAATGTGCTCACCTACTTCAGAACCAGTTTTCCATTCACTGAATTACAAAATAAAGAGAATTCCTCTTCACTTCAATCAATATTTGAAATGATGAATTTGTTTTGAATGGTAAAAATAACTATTCTTCTGCAGCCTTTTTCTCTTTGCTTGTTTTGATGACAATGCTCTGTTGAAGATAGCACAATGTCAGGAACTCAGACAGACAAAAACGTTTCGTTTATTGAATAATAAGCCTGTGACCAGCAAGAATTCCTTAGCTAACAACTACATTATTTTAATCTTTCTGACAGGAAGGGGAAAAATATTTTGCGTTCGAGGAGGAAGATAAGGGGGGAGAGGTAGGCTGACCTTCTCTCTTCTCATTGAAATAGGGAAGAAGGAGCCATTAAGAACTTCTAAGGTATCTATAAAATTGGGAATTATGTGTTGCAATATGGGGCATTCTTCTGCTTTTCTTTGCCTGTCACCATAAGTAAAGCAGGAGGCTGCAGGGGGAATCTCAGTGTTAGTGGGTTAATACAACTTGTTGATGTTTAGGCTGTTCCACAGCCTGCTCACTGCTGCTTCTCTTCCAAGAAGCCAGTGGCCATCCCTGTCACAACCAGGAGTGTACCCACTCCATGGCTGAAATGGAGGCATCTCCATCACCTGACAGGTACATCTCCAGGCACTTGTTCGGATTGTAGATGCATGTCAGGTCACCCACTGAGGTTGCCTAAATATTGTTTTAATGACAGTCTTGCCCTAGAAAAAGGGACTATAATGTTTAGCCTTCCAGTATCCCCTCTGCAGTCCACCATCTCGGGGAGTTTAGGCAGATCTGCTCTTAAGTCTTAATAATCATGGTCACAGAAATGGAAACACTGTGCAGCCCCTCAGTAAAATCTTTGCCCATGTAAATATTTAGCTCCATATATAGGAGCTGATTTTAACAAGTCATCCATCAGAAATAGAGGCCTCACCTGCCAATGAGATGCTTTGCATCTCTGACTCGTAATCCCTTGCAGGATGTAAATAATCATAAAGGAGGTAGAACAAAGAAGAATAATGTTGGCACAAGAATAAATGCACAAATTGGTCTTTAATATATTTTGCCTGAAACAGTGTATGATTATTTAAAAATGTTGCCTGCTTAGTTTCTGACAGGTATTATGTGGCTTGATTGTCTCCAGTAGCGGCACAGCCCTGCCCTATCTATTCAGCTCACCCTGGGGACAGAGCATATACCCAAGTGTGCAGTGGCAGGGTGAGGGGGTCTCATTATGCAGTGATCTCACTTCTATACTGGCAGTCAGTCTGATGTGTCAGGCTTGCTGCTCATGTGCACATCAAGTGTACCCTGGCAGCTGTCTATCAGTGACCTTTTGAGCTGAGGTGTCACTGAGGTGTCTGAGCCTGGTGTCACCGGCAGAATTTTGGGTTTTGTGATCATGGGTCGGTCTACACAACACCAGGCCCGCTGGCAACGGACGGGGTATACCTGTCTCAAAGGGGGAAAAGGACCGTTGCGCAGGAGTTAGCAGGGCTCATTGAAAGAGCTTTAAACTAGATTTAAAGGGGGAAAGGGATAAAACTAGGCTCACTAGAGATAAGCCTGAGGGCAGCATGCCAATGTTTGAGGGACAGTATACTAGCAAGGTTCTTCAGTCTGCCGACTCAGTGGAGGTCGGGAATGCAAATCCATGTGGCAGCAAAGACACAAGGGTTATTGATATGTTAGAAACCACAGAAGCACCTGAGAACGGTCACATAGGAACTAGGGCTTCTTCCCCCAAAAAGGTGGCAGGATCAATAGCCCAACTGAAGGGCATCTACACCAATGCACGCAGCATGGGCAACAAACAGGAGGAGCTGGAAGCCATTGTGCAGCAGGAAAACTATGATATAATTGCCATCACGGAAACATGGTGGGATGACTCGCACAACTGGAGTGCTGCAGTGGATGGCCATAAACTCTTCAGAAGGGATAGACAAGGAAGGAGAGGCGGTGGGGTAGCCCTGTATGTTAGGGAGGGTTTTGATTGTCTAGATGGTGATGATAGGGTTGCGTGTTTATGGGTAAGAATCAGGGGGAAGGCCAACAAGGCAGATATCATGGTGGGAGTCTGATATAGACCACCCAACCAGGATGAAGAGGCAGACAAAATATTCTATAAGCAGCTGGGAGAAGTCTCACAATCGCTAGCCCTTGCTCTCATGGGGGACTTCAACTTACCAGATGCCTGCTGGAAATACAATACAGCAGAGAGGAAATAGTCAAGGAAGTTCCTGGAGTATGTGGAAGGTAACTTCCTGACACAGATGGTGAGTGACACAACTAGGGAATGCGCCCTGCTGGACCTGTTGTTTGTGACCATAGAAGGACTTGTGGGTGACGTGACGGTTGGAGGCCGTCTTGGGTATAGCAATCACGAAATGACAGAGATGATTGTTGGAGAAGTAAGGAGGGGGGTCAGCAGAACTGCTACTTTGGACTTCCAGAGGGCAGACTTTGGCCTGTTTAGGAGCCTGGTTGAGAGGGTCCCTTGGGAGGCAGTCCTGAAGGGCAAAGG
>WAAD01032121.1:365475-403828 GCA_013389945.1 Fregata magnificens | reverse complement strand
TCTTATGAGGAGCGGCTGAGAGAACTGGGGTTGTTTAGTCTGGAGAAGAGGAGGCTGAGGGGAGACCTTATAGCTCTCTACAACTACCTGAAGGGAGGTTGTAGGGAAGCGGGTGCTGGACTCTTCTCCCAAGAAACTAGCGATAGGACGAGAGGGAATGGCTTCAAGTTGCGTCAGGGGAGGTTTAGATTGGACATCAGGAAGAATTTCTTTACTGAAAGAGTGGTTAGGCATTGGAACAGCCTGCCCAGAGAGGTGGTGGAGTCGTCAACCCTGGAGGCGTTCAAAAAAGGTGTAGACGTGGCACTGCAGGGCCTAGTTTAGGAGTCATGGTGGTGTTAGTTGATGGTTGGACTTGATGATCTTAGAGGTCTTTTCCAACCTTAATGATTTTATGATTCTATGATTCTATATTTTCTCTCCCCTGTCCAGTTGAGGAGGGGTAGTGATAGAATGGCTTTGGTGGGCACCTGGCGTCTAGTCAACCCACCACACAGCCCTGTGTTCCAGTAACTGCTGTGAGATGTGCAAAACTAGAAACCTCCAGGTTCAGAAGTGGATTTTCTGTAAATCTTCATGACTGAGCAGGAATTTATCAACCCTGATAAAGTCCTGTTAGTAACTCTTTATTTATATAGTGGCTGGTTTTTTAACAAATCACCTTTACTATGTTATGTACTTGGACCTGTACCACCTTTGAAATTTGTCAAAAGAATTGACATTTTAATTCATACAATCCAGAGCATGTACATATGTTGCTCATCACTCCTTAGCAGGGTTCTTTGGTTGAGCTGACAGCAAACTTTTTGTACTATCGGTTTATTTACATGCTCAGTTTTAGAATACACAAAGCAGTGGATATGAAGAGCAGCAGGCCAGTATTATCAATATGCACATGTGGCTTGAAGAGAGAGATTTGTGCTTCTTCATTTAGCCCTAATAGGGAAATAGAGTCTAAACTTGGGAAACCACAGCCTGCTGTTAGAATAAGTGGTTCTCTTGAGCCAGAGCTAATGAGGCTTATTTTCTTCTAGATTTTGACTGACTTGGTGTCTAAGAAATCCGATAGACAGGTTTATGAGATCTCTGTCATACGGGTATACTCCTGTGACTGATAAGCTACGGTGCAAACTGTCCCTCACTTGGGGCCCTTATCAGGCTTTCTTCCTCCACCTGCATATAATATTTGCAGAAACTTAATTATTGGAAGACTACTGTTCATTTGCCAGTCTTGGCTGAAATCAGGCAGCAGGTGCAGAAGCTAATCTGCAAAGGAGAGGGAGACAGAAATACAGACCTAAACACACATTCACACAGAGACATGGTGATTTCATAAGACTGACTCCAATGGGAAATCAGCCTAAAATGACTAAGACTTTTCTTTCGGAAAAAAAACCACTAGAGAGAGGATGAAGCAAAACCAGCAATGATTTGGCATAGTTGCTGACATAGAAAGTCAGGAGCAAAAAGAATAGACATACTCCTTTCTTTTGACTTTTGAAATTCACTTTTTTATGAGCAGGGCACCAGTGCCCATAATAGTTGGCACATGCTAATAACTGTCTTGTTATGGGACAGCGTGCCGTGCTCGTCTTGAAAATTTAACCCCTCCTCCCAGTAATTCTGCTACTTTGTGTCTCAGCCACAAAGCAGTGAGAGAATTTCAGTATTGTTTGGTCACACATGGATGGTGTGTTGCTGTTTGTGGTTCTTCTGCAAAGTTCATTAACTAGTTCAATTAATTGTCTCTCTGGAAATGGAACTGTCAACAAGGTTTTCATAATGTGGCACCTAGTAAGTTCTCCAGCTGTCATCTGTAAGAGACAGGGCTTCTACTGCTGTGGCAGACAAATAAATACATACAAGACCACAAGTGTGAAAGTGTACAGACAATAAGGTATGGGATACTGGTAATTCGGTTACGGCACCAAGACGGTTGATTTCCTTCTTCCAGCAGTGGGCAGAGGAAGGCATAGGGCTTCTGCTTAATACTGTATAGCAGAATTCCCAGAGTAGGTGACCTTCCCACATGAATTAAAGCTACTGAAAATAATTCCCTACAGACCACCTCAAACCACATGCAGCTCGTCCTGCAGCACTTTGCATATTTGACATTGAATGTACTTGATATAATTTTAGGTTTGCACTTCTAGCATGGGATATCAACTTCTTTTGTCTTTTTCATTAGTCTTGAAATATTCTTTTCGGTTTTATTACTGAACTTTTTCCTTTCAGAAAGACATCAGAAAAATGTGAAGTGTTTACAGTTAGCATTTTGATTCCTCCTGTCTACTGTCACTCTCTTTCAGAAATGGCTGCAAACATTTGGCATCTGGATTAACTGAATAAAAGTACAAAATCATTTTAATCTATGTTGAATGACCCATAGCATGAAAGGATGCATTGCCTAGGCCATGAGAAAGTTAATTGCTAGTGTGCAAATGTTGGCCTTACTTCCTGAAGCTCTGTTTTCAAAAATGTCATCTCATGCTGACAGCTGCTTTTAAATGCCACTTTTCCTGCACAGAGAAGACAGACTGTCTTTTCTTGTCCTTCCTAGTTTTGTCCTTGTGGTTCCAGAAGCAGAAAATTATGCTCTTCATGTATGTCTATTTTTCTTTCTGATTTTACTAAGCAACTTTTAAAAAATAACATTCTAAAATAGGGAGTTGATTTTGTTATTTGCATGAGTAGTACATTAAGCTCACTATTCTCTATCTGCTGCCCTTTAATTATTTTTCATTCTTTAAATTTTGGAAGGACTACATTGCTTTCTAGCTATTGTTATTTTTAATTCTGATGTCCTACTTCCTTTACTTTCCAAACAAAATAGTCATAGCATATTTAATCTTTCCTCACATTGAGGTCTCTCCAGTTCCCATGACTTAATTATTTTTGTTATTTTTTCTTCGGATATAATCTGCATATTAGGCTTAAACTCTAAAAAATCAGTCATTGCCTCACTAACCTCTACCCAGTTTCCAGTCCTTCTGTAGATGTTTTCTCACACTTCATTAGCCCAAATCTGGAGGCAAAAACTTCAGAGGAAGATTCTCCAAGCAGAGCTTCTCTTTTTATCATATTAACCTTTTTTACTGCAGCTGAGCAACATACTCCATCCTCACATATCTACTCTTCCAACCGACTCAGTTCCCTTCTTTATCTCTGCATTCCACTCTTCACTCAGCAACGTACAGGCAGCGCTATTATTTTTAGCTCCTGAATACATCATTTAACATTTGCTTACATTGAAGCTTATCAATTATTTCTTCAGCCGTTCCCTTAATGTGTTTAAATATCACAGAGAACAATCTATATCAATTAAAGTATTAATGTTACTTAAGATTTTGCTTTCATCAGCAAAGTTTGTCAGTGTATAGAAAGATCATTAGGATCAGCTGCTGACACCTCTTCCCTGACTTAATACAGAACTGATGGGCTCAGAAATATATTGACTAGTAGTTAACAAGAAATATCTGATGTAAATTAAAGAAAGAACAATTAGCTCTATCATGAAAAACAAATGCATCTGAAATTTATTATAACCACAGAAGCAACCTGGAGATACTTCTAGTTCTGTCTAGTTTTATAATGACATCCAACAAAGTTTCCCAGCAGGTTATTGAGACAAAAGCAGAAGTAACTCTGGTTTGTTGGTTGGCCAAGAGGATTAAATCTGTATCCAGCTGTATGTAAAGCAGGAGACTTAAGAAGTAAATGTTCTACAGGGGAAATTCCAAGTAAAGCATGGTGCCTCTGTATACAAATATCTACATGTACACAAAGTAATTTTTTTTTTTTTTCTATCCTAGAACTCTATCTTTACACATTGCAGACTGAGGAGACTCTTTCATTTGTTTGGTGTAAAGCAGTTTCTTGCAGAGAGTACACACAAACACAGCTGTCTCCTGACAGTGTTACGTATGTGCATCTTTCAGTCCCTTAGAAGTAGATGCAGAACGTCACATAGGTGATGCAATGCTGAATGCATTGTGCTTGCTCCAGGGCACCTGCTCCCAGATGTGTTCCAGCTCTCTGTGCTAGGTGCTTGATTTTCAGAGGAGACACAGGCACCTGAGGACAGGAATGAAGATTATCATCCTTCTGAGCAGGCACTAAATTAGAGAAAGCATTGAGGAGCATTTTAAATCTCACCCTCTTCCAACATAATTTGCCCTCTACTTGGGATCCTGTACAAAATCTTTTCCCAAAGGTGACATCTCACTTATTTTTAAAGTCAAACAGAACAATATAATAGTTATTTTGAAAAATGAGCAGATGGAAGAAGAGAGATGGACACAGGTCACAATCAATATTCTAGCTACTGAAGCCGTCATGCATGGTGTGAGTGGTCCAGATGCCCAGATTCACCCTCTTCAGCTCGCTCGCTCGCTCTCCCACCTTCCTGAAGAGTTCTCTGGACCCAGAGGCTATTCTGGAGCTTGTCTCTCCTGTTTCTTCTGTCCACTGCGTAGGAAATACTTTTCCGATGGGGCCAGAACAAACTTGTAAGAGAAAGAGTGCGTAATTACCTAAGAGGAGTGGAAATCATCTGAATGCCAGACCTTTCGTAAGGTCTATTTTTTTTGCAATGGACCTTTAACATAAAATGCAGAAATAATCCCCAAATAGTTGTAGGAGAAGGTGGACCCAGAACGAGGGCTTCTCTACTATGCAAACTCTGAGTGACCTAACCACTAAGCTGTGAGGTCATAGAGATCTCTTTGCCTCTAAGAAGGCAGACCTCTTTGCCTCTAGACAGTTTTACTGGAAGAGGAACAGCATTTATGCCCAATTTCCTGCAATACATGCAGTGACCTCACGTCTAGGGTTTCTTCTGTGGAAGCTTGGATTCTACTGTCACTGAAGATAACAGAATTTGGGTGACTGCTCTGGCCTTTAAGTATTTAAGCAAAAAAAAAAAGGACAATTGCTTCCTTCTCAGCTAACCTCTGTTTAAAAAAACAAACAAACAAACAGTAATGGCTACAATACTTCATGCAAAATCTTCATTCATTAAATATGCTTAGAAAACTCTTACTGGCTTGACTTCTTGAAGGGAGTTAAGCAGATAAGCTCCTTGTTTATAAATGTCTACTAAGTGTCAGTAAGTAATTGGAGTGGTGATAACTGAGGATGCTTTGAGCATCAGAATGAGAACATGGAGAACTTGAGGTGCCTGCAGAGCTCTAGGGTCAATAGTGAGGAGTCTTTGTGGTAGAGCCATTTTCAAGACTAGAGTTTTGATCTCATGTGACTACATGTTGCTTAAATCCTTCTTTAGGTACCTACATGCTTTTCTGAATCAGCCTTTAGTAAAAAAAAAGTGGTTGTGACTGAAACATGTCTGGCTTTTGCGTGTGAAGGTTTTTTTTTCCTTTGGTAAATGCTATTAAATCATTTGCCACATAATAGTTCACCTGTAGTTCAAGATAGGGTGGAACAGTCTTTTGTTCCCTAAAACTCTTGTGATTTCTAATGGAGCCACTTTTTTCCTTCACCCTCCCATCCGGATTTGTCTTCACCACAGTTTGCAAGATAACCCAATGTACTACTTCTGCATTAACAACTTTACATTAATAAATACAGATCTATTTTCCAAAAACCGAGTAAAATTACTGAACTTTCCCATGCAATTCACGCAGAGCTGGATTCAGTGCTGACTATTGTAAATTGATTAGTAGACTCTTAATGGCTATTTAGTTATGATCAAAGCACATATTGATTTAAATAGCAGCTTGAATTTTGAAGGCTGCATGCATGAAAACAAATACAGTATGCCACGATGCAGAAATGCAGGGCAATTAATGACATGACCTAAGAGAGTAAAATCTACCTTGAAATAGCCAAACACATAAGTGCTACTAAATCAAGGCCTTTATTTTCCTGCCTTTGTCTTTCCAATGTTTAGCTTCACAGTAAATGAAAGGGGCTATTTGAAGTGAGGGAGAGGAGAAGACAGGTCTGTGACCTCTAGATAGACCGTGGAGATCAAAGGCAGTCTCCATATGTGTTAGATATTATCTTTTTGAGGCAAGTGGGCATGATGTTTTGTGATGCAGCAGTGTGGAAACACACAAATAACCTGGTTAGTGACCACTGAGAGAAGAATGATTGACATTGTGCTGGAGAAGCAGTAGTAAAACCATGAAAAAGAGATTTAGTTTTAGTTTACAGAAGAGTCCTTCAAAGGTCTGTAGTGCTCAAATACTGGTTTAACAGAAAATTTCTGAACTTACATAAATACTGTAACTCATGTAAATAAGAATAGGTTGCTACAACTGACAACATTTGAAAGTTAATGTCCTCTATAAATCTGTTAGTTTAAGGTATCTATGAAACTATTGTTTCAACACATATCTTTTTGTCAGTTCATTTTTTTCTTTTAAACACATGGATGATTTAGACTGTCTTGATTCTTTGAGTGCAGTTTACTCGTCGCATTACAAAAGGAACATTTTTAGTAGAAAATTACAGAACTACTGGGAAAAAATGTGATTTTGTGGTCAGAACAGTTGATCAACACAGCAAAGCCCCTGCTCCATTGCTGTCAACACAGCAAAGCCTTTTAGCAAGGGCGTCATGTTAGGCACAAGGTGTCCCACTGCATAGAGAGGTGAGTATGGTAAGGGCTTTACCTGGATGAGGCTCTAGCTCAAGCAAATGAGCAATATATTTAACCTGTCTCTGTTGAGCTTTCCTCTCTGTGTAGGGATACATAGTAGTATTATTCCCTCAGAAAGACCATGAAAATTCCTTTGTGCAAACTTCCAAGTCCGGATTGAAAGGAGTAAAGTAAAAGTGAAAAGGATTATTGCTCAGGATATTCTATTAGACTAAAAACATCAACAGTTGCTCAGGAAGCCATGCTGCAAAAAAAACCCCCTTTGTTTTTTTTCTGATTGCCAAGTATGTTGATAGGAGAATGTTGTCAAATAGCTGAATATCATCAAAATCAGCTTAAGAAACCTTAATGCCTCTCTGTCTGCATAATGTCAGTCACCAGTCTGCTCTTTTGAAGTTCCCAGTTCAAGAGCAAACATAACTAAAGGTGAATATGGTTACAGCCCCAAAGTTGAACTTGACCTTTAAGTAACTCTTTCGCTTTCCCCGCTTTCCTTTCCAATTTATCATTCACTTGGCAAAGCTGTAAAATGTATTTGTTCCTTTTACTATTGTACCTTTTTTCTTTTAATATGCTTTTTGTTGGTGCTATTCTTAACTTGCATTTTTATCTTCATGTTATTTTTCTTAAAAACGTATATACTTTTAACCCAGAACACCAGACATTCTTAGTTGATTATCCGGTTTATTATATTCTTGGGTATACTCAGGCTGCCCAAGCACCTGCAAATTCCTTTGTTGTAATCACAGAGATTTCTGAGGTCTTTTTTACAATGTATTACAATAGCTGGAAAGTATATTTCTTTTTAGTATTTCTGAAAATGAACATCGAGGTCCTCTTAATAACTTACAGTGAGATGGAAAATACAGAACACTGAAACCATGACTTATGTGGAATGCAACGCACATTCTTTAGTAAACCCAAATATAACTGAGAACAGTTCATATTCTTTTTACACTGAGGCATGTCCAGTGCTTTGTTGCTTTCGTTGACCTGAGCTTTAAGAGACTGCTGCATCCCTATTTTGCAGTATTCAGCCAAAATTTATGTGTAGGACATGCCTACAGAATATGCTTGGCTATACATGAACTCTGCTTTCTGTACCTGTTATACACTTTGGCCGAGGTCAGGACCATCTGCAAGCAAAAATCACACGCCTGTACAGACCTGCTCAACCCACAGAGAGGATGTGCGTTCCCTCCTTAAAGACTGCATGGATGGAAAATAATGGAGTGAGCCACACAGAAACTCAGCCTGTAGTCAGACACTCACTTGCAAAAGAGTGGTAGCATTTTAAGAGGTTACTGCCTCTCATCAGTTCATTATAATCCTTCGCCTGAGATGAATTACATGTCCCTGTGACAGCTCTTCATCTGTGTCAGCACAGAGTAGAAAAGATTAGATTAATTCATTGCTGAAAGAGATTTGAGCTGACTAATGTTGTTTGTACTGAAACAGAGCCGGGCTGTACTTTGTCTTTGCTGGAGCAGTGTTAATTAACAAAGAAAGGATGCAAAAGTCTTGATCTGACACACCTTTAGTACTGAAATCTTGACTCCCCAAATCTTGGTTCTATGGGAGGTGACGGTAGCTATTGTGAGAAATGACAGGGCTCAAATTATTCCTTGAGGGACCGCGGGTGTCCCCTGAGAGAGTTTCAAATACAAATACAAATGGACACTTGTAAGTCAGGCCTTGGTACCAGTCCAAAGTTTAAATAGCAGTGAAGATATGACCACAGTTGCATCCTCTGTCTTGAAAATACTGGACAGAAAGACTGGAGAGAGAATGGCCACGTACTCCAGCACCAAGCATTGTAACTAATGCATGGGGAATCATTGTTCTGCTAGATGTTCGCTAGAGGTACAGATATTTCTAGCTTGCATCGTTCAAGACCATTGTCGCCAGTTGATTAATGAGATGCATCAATGAATTCCCAATGGAGGGAGCTCAACCAGCTCTTAGCAACCACAAGGATGATTGTCACAATATAGAAATGTTAGAACCAAAAAACTGGAGTAAACTATGCTCCCTTCAGTGAGAAAATAACTTTATATATACGTAATATACCCACTGCAGTACTGAGGTTCATTCTGTGTAATATCTTTCTGAAGTGTGGGTAGAACACAGAACTGTTTTAATTAGATGCCACAAAAGGACTATTTTACCTTCTATGAAAATACTTACAGTATATCCATTCAAATGCTTCACAAGCAGCAATAAGTAGCTCACAGAACAGCAATGTGTGAACAAACACATCAGCTAGTCTTTAGACTCATGAAGAAATAGACTCCTCAGAGTTAGTTGTACAGGAAAGACTACAACAAATTGAAAACAGTCCCTAGGTGCTGCAAAGTTTCTTTTTTCAGCAGAAGCAACTGCTGATTTTCCAACCAGGAGCATGATGCTTCAAATTAATTAGCAGAGTTAGTCTTGCACTTAGCAATAACATTGATATACAGCCTACTAGCAAGGCAGTCAATAACCAATTTGCAGAGAACATTCTCTTGGCATATGCAGAAATAATCCATCCTTTTTTCATCATGTTACAATTTTACAGAATGACAGCCATGCTTCCAACCTTCATTTAAACACCTTCAGGTATCCTGTTTGTTGCTGCATACACAGCATACTCAGGACAAACTCTGTTCTGTTGATATAAATCCTGAATAACTGCACTGAAATCCATTGATTATTTCAGATTTATGATTAGGTAAGTGTGAATATCTTTAATATAAAGTCTCTAATAACTCTAGGCAAGATGCCTTTGACAGTTGGCCTTATTAACAAAAGATGTTTGGACTGAGGCAAACAGAGGAATAGTTACTGAACTTCCCACCTTAATAAAGCACACAGCTAAATGTTATCAAAGACTTCAGCAGAAATGGGGAATAAGGAAAATCCCAGGCAACACAAGCAAGTAGTTTAAGAACAAGACAGAAGTATGAATGAGTTCTACGTTCTACAATTTGACATATATAATTAAAACGTGAAGGAAAATATTTGGGCAGAGAAATTAAAGAAATAGTGAGAATATGTCTCAAATTTCCACATTGCCACTTAAAAGACTGCCTAATAATTTGGTGTGATCATCCCTCTGATGATATTGTTCAGGTTTTGGTCCTTTCTTCAGCACTTTTGTACTTGTAGTTATTTTAGGGAACTCATGCAGGGCAATTCTGACAGAGGACATGTCACAATCTGTCTCTAAGCCAAATTACTATGCAGAGTTGTGGCCTTAGCCCCCTACTGCCACAGGGAAAATCCTCTAACCCAGGTTTGGTGGCCCCCTAACCTCTGCAGAGAGGAGGGAGTGTGAAGCTGGTCGCACTCAGCACAGGCGGTAGCCAGCACGTTTGCAATGAATATGCAAGCTAAGGCACTCGGAGTTGACATTCCCCCTATTCCCATCCTACAATTCATGGCACCACTAGTAAGGGCGATCCACCCTTGTTCTGTAGCCCACTAGAGATTAAAATAGCCAAATAATTATAATTCCTGCTATATAAACAAATAAGTGTAAACAAAGTACTTAAAAGATGACAATGCATTCCTGCAAATAATCCTTATGGCTGCAATACACTTCGCCTCCTCCACCACACTTTGCTTCCCTCATATCTCTACTTTTTAATCCTCTGGTTACCCTGGAAAACCTGTCTTTTTCTCTATGTCTGCTTTGAGAGTAATTTAATCTCTCCAGAGAAATGGTTATTTATCACAGCAAGTTTGATAGTCCTCTCTCTGCATCTAAGATATCCCAGTAGTTTATAAACAAGGTAAACATGCCCAGGGCATCAGTATATGATGAGTTAGAAATCTGTTCTAGCTACAATAAACTCTTACTTGTAAATAGCTTCTCCCTCTGAGTCTTCTTTCACAGATGCTCTCCTATGAAAACACTGCAGTTTGGCAAACCTGCATTCTTTGACAAGCCCTTAATAAACAGAGAGTTAGGCATGTCCTTTCCCAAAGCCTGGAATGCAGTATTATTGGCCTGCCACACAAAATCGCCACATAACTTAATGAGCCATTGGCACTTTAATTTTATAACACACTTCCCCAATTAAGCTCTCTAGACCCCAGACTTAAACAGCTGTCCACAGCTGTTGGAAAGTGATTTATCAGTGTCAGCCTTCACAGCCAAAACATTCAAAGGTGCAAGTTTTCAGTATCACTCAGCAGAGAAACATTTGTCTGTTTTCATCTCTTTTAATGCTGTTTCAATAAACCTAAAAGTTATGTGCATTGATTTATATAGCTTTTCATACCTATTCTACAATACGCAGACTCACATTAACTCTGCATTCTCTTCAAGTGTGCCCAATGGACTGGTCTGGGAATACAGAAAGATATATACCTTACGGTAGTTTTTTTGTTCCTCTGAAAAACGTAAATGTGAACTGAAATCCTCCAAACTTTCTGTATGGTTGGTCATACTAAGGAATGCACTCTTGAACATGTCTTAAGAGCAAACATTTAGACTCCAAGTGCATGCAAATGAAGTTATGCTTTAGAGCCTACTCGGCTGATCTTTCCTATTTAAGGGAATCTTCCATCTGTGTGATACTGTCTTATAAAATGGGCTGTAGAGCCTGGTGAAGAACAAACTGAATAAATGGACCTAAGAATCACAACAGGCAGGATTCACAGGCAAAACATTCAAAGGGGCAGGTTTTCTGGATAATTGATTAGAAGAACATTCAACTCCTCATCTGTTTCAATACTGTTTCAATGAACAGAAACATTATGAGCATTAACCTCTTTTTTTTTTCATGCCTATCTTACCTTTTCAACTTTAAACACAGTATATTTTATTTTATATTCTTGCACACTATACCTTGATATAATCGGTGATACGGATTTGGTATACTACACTCTACTTCAGGGTAAAGTAGGTGTAACTTTGGTTGGAGTAGAAGCTAAGTAAAAGAGGTTGTTTTATCTGGCTGCTGGAGATTAACACAAACAGAAAAAAGTCTGGTGTTGATTTTAGCAGGAAACTTTGTTGGAGACAGTATTGATTTTTCCTTAACTTGACTTACTTCTTCCAATACAGGTGCCAATATATTGATACTATGGTGAGGAGTCAGACTATCTTACTGTATTCTACTTATGTGACTTTTCTTAAATGAATTTTCTCATGCCTTCAAATTCAGAAACAACAAAACGTATATACCTGTAGAAGCAGGCAATCCTCACACTCATCACCACCAGTACAGTTGAAAGCATTAGTCAAAAATGCTTGGGCAGTGCATGGGATTAGAAGTAATGGCAGACTTTTTCCAGTTTTGAATGTTGCATGGAAATAAAAAGCATAGAGTACAGACAACTGGATGGATTTGAAGATCCACAGAGAGAATTGAGGCTTCTGACTTGAGTGTCTCTGTCATGTCAGTCACTCAGTGGCCAGCGTGGATTAGTGAATGGTCTTGCCTCAGTTACTAGCTAACCATTTACCAGTGCCGTAATACAGAGGACGCTAATAAACTAAAGATTTTATACCAACTCATTTACAGTAGAAGAATTTCTAAAATAGTAACTGAAGAGAGAGATTATGTATACACTTATAGTCCTTATTGTAAGGGACACAGTCAACAAATTAGTGTTTAAAATATAGAACAGGAAGGAGTCGAGTTTTTCCAAAGGAAAGACACATTCAATTCAGTCGGAGTTGGTGAGGTCAAAAAGAGAGCCTTGATGCAGTGATGCCCACTAGCAAAATAGTAAAAACAAAGGAAAATCTAGTTCAGCAATAACCTTTTCTTTCTGAAAAAACCACATAGAACAACCCAAGCAGAACGGAAACCGTCAGGCGTTGCTTGCCTGTGGGGGTGAGACAGCCTTGGAAGGTGGGAAGGGATTGTCTTATTCCCCATCCACTTTTCAACAGAGAAAGCCGGAGAGAGGTCTTCATTTCTTTCTCTCTGATATCTCTTTGTCGTTAGGAGGATGCTCTGCATTCCAGATGATCCTGAATAAATTCATTACTACAACAGGTTTCAATCATGGATTGTGATCTTGTGAGTTCAAGGATGGATCATTTAATCCATCTATGATCACAAAGGAGTAGAGAGTTTATTTAAGGCAGCTCTCAGGGCTACCCTTTAAATTGAGGGCTGAGCAACATGAACTCCTCTCTTCATTTGCATTTGCTTATACCCCCTTCTCTGCTAATTTATAGGTGCATGCCAGGGCTATGGGAATAATGCACTAATTAAAACCAAATGCAGAACTCTAGAGTGTAGCTTTCAATCAACACTGGCTGCTATAAGCACATCAGGCTTGTTTTATACTCTCCAGAGTGCCTTCCTGATGCAGAAACTAAGGCACATCAAGAAAAATGACCAGTCAGAAGTTTTAAAAGAAGCAATCTCAAAGGTAATTTTTTGTATTCAATTACCTCAGGACGTAGTAAGTATCAAAAATATGAATTGTTTAATAAGTAGATGGAACAAATGTACATAACAGAAGTCTGCCAACAGTTACTAAGCACAATGACACAGGTTCATCCCTTTCAGCTCAGGAAGTCCCCAAGCAGTAAATTGCCAGAAGCCATAGGAGAGGGAGCAATATCATGTGAAGTAACACTCTATACCTGTGCCATTCCTAGGCATTCAGCTCTGGACATTTTCCAGAAAGCTAGAGGACCTTGTAGCCACTAGTAAATTTAGCATATCTTTGGTGTGACCCAATACAGACATCAAGTTCCCACAAACTATCCAGGAAAACACAGATACTTATTACTTCAGATGCTCAGCACATATCTTTAGGGTTTTGAGTGGGCTTGTTTCCCCATATCTCAAGGGCTGCTTTACACAACAAGATAATTGCCAGTACAGCTATACCTCAAAACTCTATAACTTCCTACATAGGTGTAAAATTCGTCTGCATGGAGAGAATAATTCCTTCCAAGACTACAAAATAAGGTCCTGTACTCATCTCCTTACCTGCAATGCAAGTTCCTTCAACCTTGCCACCATTAACATCAGACAGACAGAGTCTTGTTCATATTGAAATAAATAAAACCATACCAAAAACCCCACACTGTGCCTACACTTCTTTTCCTGGGACAAAGCTGAAAAAGCAAAGCAAACATAACAAAAGTCAGTCAGGGAACACAGCACACTGCTGGGAACCACTTTACTTACTGCTGGAATGACCTGAACAGTGAACTTTGTTATCATCACAGTTGTGTTCCAAATAGAGAAAAAGCCCTGGTTTGAGCAAGGTTTGTTGTCCTGACTCCGAGAAAGGTACTAACTGAGGTGGGTCAGGGTGCAGCAACTGGAGTGAGGAAGCCTTATTCCTAAAAGGAAGGAGATTTGTTCTGGAAGAAGATTTCAATAGACAGCACAGACAACAATTAATGGCATAGGGATCATGATCTTGTGTGGTTGTGAATATCTTACTGGTAGGAGTGGATGCAGTGCAGTGTTCTACTAAAATGAGTATTGCTTTAAAAATACATAAGGCTAACCCAAAAACTGTCAGAGTGAGGGTCAGACTCTATTGAATTTGATGCCTTTTCAGTATGCCTTACTGCAAAGTTACCGTGAAATGTATGGATCTTGGTAGACAAAACTAAAACAAATCTTCTATGTTTTTTCAGTTTTAAAAACAGTCTTTCCAACAAAATTTTGCTCTGCTACAGAATTAAAAGGAATCATAGCAACATTTCATCGTACATACTTCCTGGCATGTAAAATTTAACATGATCCACTGAGAGTAGCAGAATAATAAAAAAATTTAAATTTTAGTTCTACTCTGTGTTTTATGAGATGTTATCCTTTTTCTTCTTTAGTCAGCTGGCACCTCTGAATGACATTTTCCCACTGAACTATTTTTAGCTGAAGCAAAATCAATATTAGTTTGAAAGACTGGGAAAGGAAAAGAAGACTTCAGCATTTTCAGTTAGCAGATGTTGGAGAGATAGGGGGAAAGTTTCTTGCTAACAAAGTATTTCTCAAGGGTAAACAATGGTTTAATAACAATTTGATCTAAAGCATATTCTGCTGAGGAATTTACAGTATCTTTACCACACCTATTTAATTTACATGCGGCTGAGGTGAGACACTGCGGCCAAGAAGTATTCATGACTACTCTGAACAGGAGGAAGCTCACTGTAGTCCTGCATTCAGTTTTCTACAGCTTTAGGCTGGTCCTGCATGGAGAGAAAGACTCAGACCTCTCAACAGTGACTGAATGGATGATCTACTAATGTAGGAGCAGAGCTGCTAACCTTGTCTTGAGCAGGAGGTAATCACACAGGTAGATACAGGTAGATAGCCCCATAGTATCTGAGCCCTTACATCCTCTAAAATCTGACACATCACTTTCATCTCAAGTGGCTGCCACAGATTTAATTTCTTGCAATTTTTTTTCACTTGGGAAGAAGGATGTCATGACAGAACCCAATGATTTCTGTTTACTTCCAAAGAGTATACAAAAACCCTTATCCTTGCAGGCAAGAGCCAAAGAGTGAAGCAAAGGTTTTTTGCAGAAAACTCTGTATCTCTTCAAGCCAGCACCTAAATGAAGAACTCCCTTTTCAAACTCTTCCTCAGCCAGTCACTTACAGGGCTTGTTCCAGTTCTCTCTCCTTATATTGGCCTTATAAGTTTCTCTTCTCTTTGTCACACACAAAATGCCACCAAACTAATATACATTCATGCTCCCTATATCCACCTTGTTTTTTGACTCAGAATTCAGTGAAACATTGTTGGTTTGGACCCCTGGCCAGACTTTCATGTGGCCTGTGCCTTTAGTTGTGTTTTTTTAATTTAGATCCCTCATTAATTAAGGGATATTGACTGTTTCTTGAATGACAGGTGTACTGTTCACCTGCTTGAAGAGCAAGAACTTCCTTCAGTGTCTGCTCTTTACCCTCACATGATAGAAAAGCACCATTATGCCTACCTTTCTGATTGATAGGAAGACAGAAAGAGGCTACAGAGGTCGTTATTTTCTGCACATCCCCTTGGAAGATCATTTTGCACCTGTAACCAAGTCTCCCGGGCTGGCGTCCCAACCCTTGCACAGCCCACCTTGCGCCACACTGCCTCTGCAGCCCCCCTTTCATACGAGAACTGCATCTTTCCCAGCCCCAAGAGCAAGCCAAGCCTTATGGCAATGCGGGGGCTGACCCAGTCCCAGGGCTGCCTGACGCTTCCCGTCAGCCTGACGCTTCAACGCAGTGTTGCACAGCTACAACTCACCATTTAACCCTGCCTGCCTGCAAGATATTTTAAACCTACAGGTTATGAAACCTTAAATAAACAGGTACTTTAATGAGTTACTTTTGTATGATTAATTCATCAATATAAAAATGTGTTTTAATCATGATACTGCAATTGTTTGCACATTTGTAAAGAAGTATGGAAAGGGGTGCTGCAGTAGTCAGTCACTGTTAGGTAATATTGTATTCATCTAAATTAGAAATTCATTAACCAGCATTTCTGTATGCTGAATCTAGACTGGAACAGCTCAAAATTTCTTACAGCCTGATGCAAAGGTAAAAAATTAAAAAGACATCTTGAATTCATGTGAATTGCCCAAAACTTATGAATGGTATATCAAATCCGTTACAGATTTAATAAAAGGCTTCTACGTTGGCCATCAAATTAATTAATATTTAACTCTGCTTGATCAAATTAAATATTTTAAGCATGTAAAATATTGCAACATGTGAGACTTATCCTCTCTTGATTTGCAGAGTGGTGTGTAGAAGCATGTAAGCAACTTCATGCATGTGAGTACAACAGGGCTGTGTTCCTCCGCGTAAATATTCACTTGCGTGAACATTTGTGGTATATGAGCTTTTCCTTGTAGATTTTGGCTCTTCATGAAAATCCATAAACTGGGATTCCAATAATGCAAACACTTGCATATCTGAGTTAACACTGTGCATATGAACAATCTAATTGAACTCACATGCACAAAATTATTCACATATGTTTGTAGGATCATGGCCAAAAGAATATTGATTACTATGCCATGTATTCATTCATTTCACTTCATTTAAGATGAGCCTGAGCCACAAAGTGCTGGCCTAATGCTGCATCTTCTCGAAGTGTGGGAGTGTTCTGAACAAGATCTTTGTCCCAGTCCATTTCTCGCACAATTAACATTTTATATATTTCATTTGATTGTCTATTCTTATTTCATTCATCAGAACAAAATGCATGACTCCAATCACTGAACAATACCTGGATTATTCATCTCATCTCCCTATGGTTAAAGAAAACATGAATGTACATACCCCAGTATAATAGGAAGCTCAATTTAGTAACTTACTACCTTAATGTAATGACCCTTTTCCTCTGAGAACTGGCTTTAACTCCAACCCAAACTAAGGCAGAGGAAACTCATTTTGACTGTAATGGCTACAAGTATAATGAGATTAGGCTGACAGAATCCTGTTCTCTCCTTGCAGCCCAAAGGTATTCAATTCAAAACCTCCTTCTTCGCTTGGAGGGGGAAGGTGCTAACATTGGACCCGCTGGTCACTTACCAGCCTGCCCAAAACACACCTCTATTTTACTCCATCAAACTGACTTCTGTAATGAAAAATACTGTACAAAACATCGTATCTAATGCTAAATCTCTAAAGTTGTCTTCTTACCCAATAAACCCAAAAAAGGGCCATAATCTTTCATTTCCTGGCATTCATGTATGCTTAATTAACTTATTAATTTGGTAGTTTCTGCCTACCCCAGCTAACGTGAACAAAAGAACAAGAGGAAGAGATTTTGACTTTAAGGTTGGAGTACTTACCTTTCAAAGGAAGCACCAGAAGCAGCATGTAAAATTTTAAGCTTCTGCAAACTATTTTAGGGAACAGAGTTGCAGAGATGCTGGTATGTAGCACAGCAGCCAGGCGCTCTGCTGACACACAGGGTAAAACTCTTCTGCACTGCCCCTGCGTAATCTTTTGCCCCAGTCTGAAGAGCAATACATTTTGAGACAAGAAGGGCCCATTTTGGTAATTTAATTCTACTTATTTCACCTAACTATTTTCACACCAAAACCATCCTTCCAGTTTCAGTTGCAGCCTCTCTTTGTGAAAGACCACCTTATCCCTCAATTAAAACTCCGGTATTGATGAATCAGCCATGCTTTGAGGGAGGTTGTTTCAATTCCTCCACTTTGAAAAATATGCCCCATCCTTCTGACTCAACTATTAGAAATCATTATGCCTTTTCTGTGAGATTAAATAGCTGTCTGTAGGAGAAATCTTCTTCACATCAATGTTTGTAAATTGTTGGCAAGTACTGTCTGTGAAGACCTGTGAACCACCGTAGCGGTCAGCGCACCATCACTGTTTCTTGAGAAAAAGGCAGACTGTCACGCAGTATCACTGGAAAGGACTTTTCAACTTCAGGGCGAGCTATTTTACCAGATTGCTATCGCACCCCTTCTAGTATTTAACTAGCACTTTTTTCAATGATTTTACATTATTTAAAGAGTAGCCATCAGAAAAACATGTACTCTTTCTGCATGAAAACTGCTTTGTTATTTTGGTGGAAAGCAGAGCACCGCTATGATCTTAGAACAGTAACTACACATATTCAGATGGAAAAAAATACAACAAATCAAAGGACTACAAGCTTCCATAATTTCTTTCAAGAAGAAACATGCGCAGCGTTTGCCTAATCAGTCAGTCCCTGTGTGAAACAAATAGGAGTATAGTTCCACATAGACATTCTCCAAGCACTAAATCCGTCAGACTTAGAGCTTATTATTCACAGGTTCAGATTTAACATGTCATGAATCTCCTTATACTTCCTAACGTTCTTGTTTCTGATCTCCTGTGATCAGTGCTGCTTACTAACATGGCCTGTGGTGCACCACAGACACCATTACAAACCTGCTGTTAAATCAATCACTGGGTGGCACCCAAGAGCCAGCTAAGAGATGTATTGAATTGCAGACACTCTCTAATACACATATTTTAACAATTTCCTCCGTCTTCAGTGAAATTATGCTAATATTTTAGTTGAGTTTCCTTAAGTCTGGAACTCAAATTAAGTCTGTCTGTTTCGTTTTTATGATAGTGCTTGAAATCACTTGCAGACAAGGGGTTGTTGGACCATGAGATTTATAGTGGCAATGCCACAAAGGTGAAACACATCCTGAGGAAGAGGAAAGCAATCTGTATAGCCAGTGTTTTCACTGCAGTAAAGTTTATAGCAGTATTAAGGGAATAGTTACAAATCAGTTTGATGGTGTTGATTTCATTGAGAATAAGTATATTTACACTTGCAAGCTTTCTCTTAATAATTTTCGGTATGTTTTACACAATGGGGTTAGTGAAGGTTGAATCTGAGCATATTTCGGGAGTGACAAAATCTGTTTTTCTTTTTCCCACCCATCCTTCTACTTTACTTCACAAAAATGGTTTTATAACTGCTCCTAAGGGGCTGAGTCAAGGTTCAGCTGTTTTACTGAGACTCACTGATGTTTCTGAAGATGCTGCAGAATCTTTTATGTTCAGATGCTTTTGGTTATGATGTAGACATGTGTGGGAAGTAAAATACGCACAGTGTATGGGTACCAAAAGCCATTCACTTCCTCCACTGGCTCCATACCACCAATTAATTACCTGGAAGGCTGGGGTTACAGTATATGATTTCCAAATATAAAGCTTTATAAACCATGCAGGTTATAATAATTTTTCTTCCCCGCTGGCAGTTGAACTGTTCACACCTCATTGTGCCTCTGTAGTATGTGAACTTGTCACCTGCAGAATATCTCAAAATTCAGCCACTTTGGGGCAGGGGGGGAACCCTTAAAACATAAATATGTAACAGATACTCAAGTGTACTTGGGGACTATTATACTAGGTAAGGACAACAAACCAGCTGTCTTCTTCAGATAATATTCCAGTTGAGAGATCATATTTCTTGAAGGACACTTGGGTCTGAAAACACTTTCCAGAATGAATGGAGGGCTAGCAGCAGCAAAACCAGAATGAGAGAGAAAGAGAAGAAAAGATAGACTCTTGGAGGATTTTTAATGGCTGTTCCCAGCAATGGCAAGAGAAGGGCACATAATGGTGACTTATGCAACAGCAGCTGCATCTGGCGCAAAGGGGCAGCTGGTGAGTACCCATTACAGCGGCCGGGATGTTGGTCAGCAGGCAGAGAAAAGGCAGCGGGGAAGGTCTATCAGATACCTGTTTCAAAGGTATTTTATCTAAAAATGCAACAGAGGGTGGGAGCTTGCGTGCCCTGAACCATGATCAACATAAGCCTGTCCTCTCTCTCCTTCTCTCTTCAAATCTATCCAGAACCGTTCTGCAGCCAAGCATTTTACACTGTCAGCCCTTCAAAAAGCTGGCTAAATGTTGTTCTTTTGTTGTCTTAGCACATCATGTTCAAAGTCTGCCCTCACCACAGCCCTGACCAGCACAGACATTACACTCAGTGCTTCCCACTAACCTGCCTACCCCCACTGGCTTTCCCCTTCGCTTTTCCTTCTGCTTCCTTCACATACACCCAATTTCTGTGTCTTTCTAACTAAAACAGGCTTCCAATTAATGTTTGCCTTAGGATGGTGTACCTTCCTCAGTGTGGAGCAAGGCAGGGTCACGGACCTCACTTCCTTCCTTAAACTAAGTAAGTGCAATTGTACGGGCCACACAAAGAGGACTGTCCTTGTTCCTCCCCGCCTTTGTTCATCCACGCAAGAGACCCCTACAGTCCAGCCCTCAAATAGTAAGACAAACCCTAGCTATACGGCTGAAATTATGACAAACTCATCTTTGACACTCATGAGAGCCCTGCTATAAGATATAGCCATCACGTGCATAACTTCTGTCCCCAAATAATGTATAATAAAAAGTTAACATGCCCGCTCATACATGTCCGCTCTTTGGAGTACACGAAATAGAGCATCAATAGCTTGAGAAATGAGAATCCTCTAGAGATAAAAAGGTTAAGTTTTTTCATATAACAAATTAAGTTCCTATATAATTCTTAAGCTTTTTTGTTTCAAGGGGTAGGAAAATGGTCTCATTTTGTCAATTAAACTATTTTAAGTTAAATCCTTACAGTGATTTTCTTTGTAATGAAAAAAATATTTTACTTTTAGAAAGAGCAATGAATGGCTATGATAGTTACTTTTTTCTCTCATTTTAAAGAACAATAGGTCTATTCAAGAAACGTATTTTTATTCTTTTTATTGAGTATTTTAAATTTTCTAGTTTCCAGTTTCCTTAGTATAATGTTTGCTCATTCCTTGGAGTAGGAAATTAATATAAATCACTTATTCCAATGCCACAATTTGGGGTGCTTTTTTCCTCAGATAATCTTTTAACAGCAGAGCAATCATAATATAATGTCTTTATACTGAAAAGATTTCTTCCTGTCCCAGTTGTTACAAAAATATAATTCATAATAGTGTGATGTATAATGTCAGCCTCTACAATTTCCGTGCCTCTGTGCAATGCACGCTGGAGGCTGGTTTTCTATTGGCAAAACTGGACTGAAACAAGAAAAACCTGTGATAGTTCATTTCTAGAAAACGTGTTTATACTGCAAGGACGTTAATGTCAGGGTGCATGCCTGTCTGAGGAAAAGCAACCTTGCTCTTATCACTGTAGAACTGTGCATCACTGGGTTTGGGTTTATTTCTGATTTATACCCTCATGAGCGAGACCAGAGCTGGTGCAAGTTAGTGACTTCAGAAGTCAATTGGAATAGGGATAGCAGAGCCTGATTATACCCTGTCGGTTCTCCATCATGCATGTGCTGTGTGACAAGGTGTGGTTGTGCTGGTGTGCAGGTCACCTCTTCCTTCCCATTCAAATCATGAATGCATCTGCGTCTGCATATTGTTCCCAACTAAACACCAGCTAAAGGATCTCCTTCTTTCACCAAAGTTGTTCTCAGTAGTCCACATAGCTATACAAAAAGTCCTCTTGTAGGTTTCCATATTGGCATATTGCAAAAAATTCCTTTTTAGATTAGTGATATTTCAGTGTAAAACTATAATTTGAGATTATTCTGATGGACTACACGGTCCTGGAGGCCAATTAACATTAGAGATTCAGAAATATGAAAACTCATCCTTGAAATGCTTAACTTGGGTACATAAATGCCACTTACCAAGGTATGATAATACCAGACTTGCTCGTATGTGGACTTTCCAGATATGAGTTAAATACAAATACATTTTTCTACATCATTAACTTCAAATCCAACCCTAATCTGAGTTCAAGAGTCTGTACTGCTGGATCACAGTAGGAATGTATCCTTAATTCAAGTATCCTAATGTAACAGTTTTCTGCAGCTGAGAAACTGGCCCATTTCCCCCAAATACACACTTGCAATGTGACAATGAGTGAGTGGTGAATAATCTGTAAATGACATAAAAGGATGTTCTTAATCTTGTATTGTTTTAAGTAAACTTTCATTAGCCATTGCCCAAAAGTTACCATAGTTTCTAGGTTCTTGACTTGAAATGACTGCTGTGATAACTTAAAGAGATGGAAGTCAAATGGACAAAATGCATGGATTATTTTCTTGAAAACTTACAAGAACATTAGAACCTGGCTTTAATGCAGTATAAAAATTACTGAAAGCAATAGTTTTTATATTTTTTCTTGGACTACAATTTTTTAAGCACAGGACCTCACTTTCTTCCTTTGCTCGCTGTCGAGGAGCCACACAACTGAGGGGAGCACTGTGTGGAGTCAGAGCACGCTGTGCCTCAACGAACAGCAGAACAGGAAATCTGTCTGGTGAGGGCTCCTTCCCCTAACACAACAGCTGCTTCTGTCCAATGTGTTAGTTCAAATTCAGTCAAGACTAGTCATTTAAGAGGTTGCATCTTACTATGGCAACAGAGGTCCAATAACTCCGAAAACTATTTGATCTTGAGTGAAATCACTCGTTATCTCTATATAACACATCCTCTTTGACCTAATGACTTTCTTCTCCTTGTCCTCTTCCCTATCTTCTGCTAATATACCTGAGGAATCTCTTCATCCATCACTTTTCTCCATCAATAACTGTCTCATTTCTTCAACGAAGAAATCAAACCTGACCCATCTCTAACATCTACTTCTCTTATTTGTCTTACAGATGTCCTGCAGTGCAAGCAGATTTCCCAATGAACAAACTGCAACCACATCCATAGTTCCAGCTGCCTTTTCATCACATTTAACTGAACTCTCAGACCTTCTCTTCTCTCCATCTCTGCTTTCATTCTGCACTAGATACAGCATTAGCTTTGATCTTTTCCTCTTTTAAGTAGGTGGACATTTTTCTTACCTCATTTCTGTCTATTTGAAGAGTCTGGCAGGAGCATAAGAGTTTTCTCCCTTAGGAAGCCTAATCCATAAACTTACCAGCAGTCTCCATGCTGAGAAGTCACATATCCTACACCTTTCGTCTAAATCGAAGATCTAGTCACTCTGCCGTCTGCTAACATATACATATCTAGCTCTAGGCCAGTTATATGGAGAAGTTCCAAGGCTACCACATAGTTCAAATATCAGATTGCAAAAGATCTTCTTTCCTACTAAATCAAAATAACAGATGAATAGTACCCAGCTAGTAGCAATCCAAGAAAAAGTTGGCCCTCTTCTAATTGAGCAGTGTAGCACACTTGTCCTGCTCTGAAAGTCCACCTCTTACCTTAGAGTTGCTCTTACCTCAATGCTCTTGTCTAGGCTGGAAGGGTTTTAAACCTCTGCTCCCAGGCATCAGAATTCATTTTTGATGATTTACATCACCTACACGTACCTCAGCAAGCTAGTTTTTTCTGGGACTTTAAAAGGAACCACATGCTTCATTTTATCTGCCAGTCAGGTTCAATAAAGTTAAGGGAAATAGTGCAATACCCTTTGATTGCTGTAGAGGCTACTGCTCCTTGACTTAGGTTGCACTTTCTACTGGACACTCTCTCTCAAGCTCGTATCTAATCTTACTGTTTTATTTGTATGGAGGTTCTAATGGCCTTTCGAATTTAGCCAAACAGCCAAAAAATCATTCAAGCTCCCTCTTTGGTTGCTACAATTTTTCTCTCCCTAGCCTTGACAAATAACCCTAAGTACCATCATAACTTCTGGGGATACCTTGTCATGATAATCTGCTTAGTTTATCCCTTCAAGTGCATAAGCTCCTCTATGGAGTCCCTCACTTCTATTTTATATATCAAATAAAAAATACCTGCCTTCACTTTCAAGGTCATTATACCCTACTTCCAGCTTACTTATACCTCTCCTTCACCACTAGATTGAGTCCCTGAGCAGTATACACTTGCAGTCTCATCTGTTGGGGATATTTTGAAACAAATAATTCTATGCTTTCTCACAGGAACAGCAAAGTTTTCTCTCCTTCTCCCATAAAGATATCTCAGAGTCTTTCCTCAAAGCCCTCCTTTGCTGGAATGGCTCCAGGAGTGAGATCTGTGGTTGGACCTCACTTAGTGTTGTCTCGCAGTTGGACTGTGAGCTCTTTGGGGCACAGGCTGGACTTCAGGGGCCAGGAGGATGGTGAGGACTCTTCACATAGTGCAGTCATAGTTAGTCATTTTTCCTAATTGCTTTGATAACACAAATAATTATTCATAATAACAGCTGCAGTAGCAGTAAAGAGTTACAGCTGTCTAATTTATCTAACAGATTAAAGACAAGGAGTTTTCAGTAAGGCTTTTCCAGTTGTGGAATTTATCATTAGTGATCATATTATGAGTCTTTGGCTGGTCTGGTCGCACAACAAAACCACTTGATCTGCTGGGTTTTAGAAAGCCAGATGAGTTGATAGGTTGGCTTTGTACTCAGGTTGTTTGACAGGTTATGGAAAATCAGTCTCATTTGCATATTTTATTCTTAAATGTTTGAAACATTCATAAATGTCTCAACCCTGACTAGATCAGTCATACTGCACTTCAAAGGAAAACAGAAATGACTGAAAAAGAAATAAAACCTTTTTTTTTTTCATTAAGATGCAATGAATGCCATATATGATGCCTCAAACATTTCAGGAAAACTCAGATGAAAATCTTACAAAGTTTAACAAATGTACACTGAAGAATAAATGTGCTAAATATAAAACCATACTGGGTTTGGATGCTGGCATTCAATCTGTGTTGCTAGTTTTCCATTGCTAGTATAGACATTTCCAGAATAAGTTTTACAAGAGAACATGGAAAGGTTCTACGTTGAAATACTAAATTATTATATAATATAGAAATTTGAAGTTCACTTTGCATCTCTTCTTACAGTGTAGATGCAATTTAATGTTCTTTCCCCATCACTGGAGCTTTTTATTTTACATTAAAATAAATACTAAGGTTTTTTTCCCAATATTCTTGAAATGTGATGTTTCTGATGGGTCCTTAATGTTCATATAACCTGTTGGGAAAAAAAAAGTCAGTGAAGTAGTACAATGTCAGTGGGAACTTTCAGGGAGCTAGTAGTGCTCTCTTTCTCTTCTCTGACTGGTCACTCTTCAACCTTTTTCATCTCGTAAGAGAGCTCAGACCTGTCCATGTAAGATCTTACCCCATGGCAGACACTGCAGATGAAGGTGGTGCTAAAGTCCCACATCTCCCTTGGTAGCCATCACCTCCATCACCCATCCCTCCCACAGTATCCACAGATCCTCACTGACTCTGCATGTGAGAATGACTGGCAGCAGTGCTTCTCCACTATTTCATTTGTGGAAGAAATTAAGAAAAAAAATCCAAGCTGTGAGCTCTGATTTTTTCAATAAAGATGGAGTAAAGCCACAAGTTAGGTAAGTCTATAAGTTATCACCCTGAACTGCAACCCAGAATACCTCCAAACCTACCACTCTTTCCAGCTCCAAGGAAAGAGTGTTGCTCCCTAAAAATGAATTCTTCTTTGCTCAAAGCTAATATGTCACCTGCTCCCTACATCCTCTAGGGACTTGCCATGCAACAAGCTCAGGAAAGCAACTGTGACTGGTGTTCACACAGGCTAAGCAGACTGATTTAGCCTCCTTCTCACAGTTGCATCTGTTGTTGTGAATGACCGTATCTGTCACGGTCTGTTTGGGTCTCTCAGATTTACTGGACGACGTATTCTGTGAATACTAATACTGAATACATACATTGTGGACAAATATTTTCTTATTGTTTAGGCAGAAGACTGCTGCCTGACAGTATTTTGAGTCAGCTAGTTATATTTTACATTGCATTTCTGCTCATTTTGGCAAGCTAAACACCAGTCTGAAAAGCAACAATTAAACCAACAACATGATGAAAAATATTATCCACTTTAGATCTACTTAAACTTGTCACATTCAGTAAATATAGAATAGGAAGAACAGCTAGGAAATGTAAATGGCTCTGCAGTAAATTTATATTAGTCCAAACAGCTATTTCAAATGAGGTCATTAGGGTGCATTTTCCATTTAAGAGAGTCATCCAGACTTACCAGAAGGTATTATACACATACTGGATCCTTCAAAGAAGAACAAAACATAGTTGGCAGGCAATTTAAACAAATACCAGGTTGTCAGTTAATCCTTATAACTGCGTGGCAGATATTTATTGTAAAGTAGGGATCACTCTAGTTCACACTGTTTATACCTGACTTGATATTAGTGTTTTTAATATCCAAGTAGCACTGGAACACAGACTGAAGCGTATACGTGGTACTTATCTACATAAACATCTGTGTCAATTTTTGGGCTAGGAAATATGCCACCACTTCAATTCTGCTGTGAACAGTGGGTGGTCAAACAAAAGGCTTGGTGGTATTAATGCATTTAAAATTAAACTGTGGCTAACAATCACTAATAAACATGCAAAGTCAAGATACTCACCCTCGCACAGGTGCAAATTTGGAATAGGTCCACTGGTTTAAATGCATGGCTCAGACTTACACCACTAAAAAGGGAAGCTGAATGCAATCCTGGTCTTATTATAAGTAAACGAAGAATCTGTTATGTACCTTCTCCTTACCACAAAGCATTCCCAAATTATACCTCCTGAGCTCTTAAAAAATTAAAATTTAAGCTGTCTACTCTCCTCTCACAGCTGGACCATGTGCTGCCACTGCCCCCTCCTCTATGGCTTCAGAGGGTTGCAGGCAGTGAGAGTAACTTTATTAAGCAATGCAAAGCGGAATAAAAAATGGAGAAGCAGGCAGAGGTGATCACCTCTGATGTGGCAGCGTAGAAGAACAGGAGCCAAAGTAGGTGTTCAGGAAGAAGAAATGCACTGTTTGGATGTGGGGATGTGTGTTCTTCCTCTCTGTCTAATCATGCCACATGCCGTGTGTGTGTGGTGGGGGAAGAAGTTAGGATGAAGGGTACTGCCTGGGCACAGGGCTGCAGGAGAGGTTGGGGAACAGCAAGGCTATGTCCTGGGGCTGGATGCTGCAGTTTCCAGCCTCTGGACACCCAAAGAATATCTCACAGTGCAGGAATTTGAAAGTAATGAATTTTAGCAGGTACAGCCCACTAACTCAGGGAGGCACTTTCACAAATTGCCCTCTGGGGCTCTGCAGACCTTCCCTCTGTAGGGGCAGCTGCAAACCTATTGCTGCCTCTTCTCTATCTTCCTACAGCCTCCACTGAGTGCCTTTCTATTTGAAGAGTCGTCTAACCATGTTTAATCCCATCTTGCATTAAAGAGAGGAGTGTAAAGTGATGTGAATTGTGTTTCCACGGGAATTCCCACAGTGAGAGAGTCATCATTGCTGCATAGCTGTCTTTTCATGCTTTGATAACAGATATGTATATTCCATAAATACTATCTCATACTCTGCCCCTTTCCTACAATGCCACCACTTTACTGGGAAACCTAAATCCCCATCGGTCCTTTAACTCCCTTTTCACTCTGAATCCAAAGTAAATAGCATTGCATTGAGAAAGATTGTTTGAAAGATCAGGTTACTCAATTAGAGGGATTTATTCTATCTTACCAACTTCCTTATAAACATTTTCATTTGAATTTTCGAGGACAGGAGTCCATTCTCATAACAGGTATGGGCCAGGCTCCACATTTCTTTATGCGGCTTGTCTTAATCAAATTGAAAGCTCCTTTTGTCAAGTCAAGTGTTAGGATCAGCACAGACGTAGGCCATCACAGAAAGCTCGGAAAACCTAGGTCTCTGTCAACATGTTTAGACATCAGCCAGGGCTCCACTAATGACATGCTCTACATAAATGGGAAGAGTAGATGCTGCTACTATCCAGCGAGGTAATAGATAAGTATTGCTACTCAGAGGCTAAGATACAAATATAGTGTGGAGAACAGTGACACAAGCATTACAAGGTCACTTACTAAATTTCTTCCTGGGAGATGGCCATCATACTCTGGAAACAACAGTGTTCAAAGCTCAAGATAACCCTGACCTGCACAGTATTGGGCATCCAGAGCTCCCTACACTAGTTAAGACTCCTAATGGTGTTAGGAGGGGTTCCTTTATAAGTCTCATAGATTTATAGATTTCAAGGTCAAAAGAATCACTGTGGTGCTATCATCCAACTTCCTGTGTAACGTGGACTACCAGCCTCCTCTGAACTAATTGACTGCAGTAAGTGGCAGTAACAGAATCCCTGTTTGCACAGTTAGCACTCAATAAATAATAAAATGCAATACCTACAGTGGGTGATGAGGAGCGAGAGTCTCGTGGCTGGCGCAGGGGTGCAGGAGCCAGCAAACCTGAGCTCTATCCCACTCCTCACTGAAGTGTCCTTCCTACCTGCCCACCATGTGCGGTCAGGACCCTCGTTTCTCTCTGCCACAAGTCGCTGCAATGCTTCCCCCTATCACAGGACTCTAGCACTCTTGCAAAGTGCATTTCAGACTTCAGAAAGAAGATGTCAGGGAAGTGCAGAGCACTCATTTTTGGATGGTGTGCCTTTCAGCATGAACTAACCTTGTTCAATGGGGTTCCAGTTGCAGATCTGAAACCTCAGAAAGAAACAGCGTATTCTGATTTAAATGATGACACTTTCTAATCACTTGCATATTACTGCAACATAAAGTGTCTAGTCATAGTGAAGGGTATTTTTTCCCATTCAAATAAGGATTGTGTGTTCAGATTTGCTTTTAACTTTTTTTTTCTGATTCCTTTATTTCAACCTAACAGCACTAATCCACTGACCTTTATTTTTGACAGTGTACATCCTATCTAGCCAGCAGGCCATTGGAAAGGACTGAGTAATACTTTACAGAGCAGAGCCAAAGTATTTGCAAAGGTGCCGGTGTCAGGTTTTAGTGTGAAACGTGCTATCCTTTGCCCAGAAGTTTCCACCCTCATAAGAATTAGCTACAGAAGAGCCTTTATGAAAAATACAGGTATTCTATTATTGTGTGACAAAGGGACTGAATAGATTCAAGCAAGGAAACATCTTGAATAACCACATTTTTCTGCAGTTCACTAACAAGAGTGGCAAGAATCAGCAGGAGTACTATGTCTCCCAAGGTCCTGCCTAATCCAGAGGTCTAAAACTGCATGGATTTGTTATGGTGTATCTGGGAAAGAAAAGACAGAGAAAGAGATAGAATAGACAGGCAAGGAGAAATGGAAAATAAAACAAAATCCTTTTGCATTGCCAACCAGCCCAATAGTTAAATAAAGCTTGCCTTTGCATCCCAAAAAACTAACACTTTTTGTTTGTCAATCAAGTAAATAACACTGTTTGAGTTCCCTCTTGGCTGGCGTTGATACAGTACTGCTGCTCTGGTATTAACTATCCTGGAACTGCTAATATGAAATATTTTTGAGATTTTGGTCAGAAAGTTTTGTAGTAGATTTCTTAGCCACCGAAAGAGTGTTGCATAATGGCCATCTATGTGTGAGATGCGTCCACTTTACTCAACTTTGAAAGAGAAACAGGTGGACATCATATCAACACAGCACAGAAAAAAAGATACATGGCTCTCAAGGGAGCACTCACATGCTTAAAGGTAAGCATGTGTATAACACTTGCATAGTCAGAAGCTTACAGAGGGAAAACAATTATTTTAGAGTTAAGATAGGTCACCATTCAAGGTTAAGTTTACCTGTCACAGGGGAAAGCCAATTTTGCATGTTATTTTTGGGATAGCAGAGCTCTCCGTGATAACACGTCCATTTTTGCTTATTCACAAAACCTACTTTTTAAAAATTACAGTTGGTTTTGCATTTTCTGTTCATGACCTGTGTCATCAATTCATTCTGCCACCCCACTCAGAAACAGAAGACTTTCTGTATTTTTTGTACCAAAAGTCCACTTAGCCCAACATAGAGTCTTTAATGGTGTCGATTGCAATATGGAAGAGTATCTAATACAAGTTACAGGAAGGAATCCATCCCTCAGTACATTTTCATAGTTTACAGGAATTAACAGTTTAGGGGTTTCCTGAGTCTGTGGTCAAATATGAACAATTGTATTGATGGACCTGTCCTCTAGGAACTTGTCTGGTCCCTTTGTGAACTGCTTCAGGTCTTTGGCCTTCTCAACATCCTATCCCAATGAGTTCCATAATTTAACTATGTGCTAGGTCAGAACATTCCTCCTTTGATTTGCTTTAAACCCAAAGCCTAGTAATTGCATTGAGTGCATTGTTATTATAGAAAATAATCATCCTCTCTCTACCTTCTCAACACCATTTGTTAATCTTGCAGACCTTTATCAGACTCTCCTATCATATTTTATGGGAATTCAGAGACAACTCTTTTCCCAGAAGAAGAATCCTACCGTACTTTGACTCTCACTACGTGGCAGTTGGCGTATGCCTCTAACCGCCCTTGTCTAGTTCAGTGGGGTGCCAGGATGCAGAGAGTATTCAAAAGATGGGACCATCAAAATTTGGCATAATTGTGTTTTCTGTTTCTAATTCTTTCTCCACAATTGCTAATGTTATATGGCATTAAGACCAGTCCTGGGCACTAAGCTGGTCTATTCATCTAGCAAATGGTGACTCCCAAATTTCTCACTTGACTGGTCAAACCCAATTTAGAGTTTTTGTATGGACCATTTGGGTTCTCTGTTTGGATACAGACAGCCTTTGCAATGTTGTTTCTATCAGCCTTGCTACCAGATGTAAGACCATGGTTAAGGATTGAGGCCTTATCACTGTAGGAACTGGGACCACAACTCAAGGAGGGAAGAAAGGAAAAATCTTTTGACTCAAGCATGGTGGATACATGATAGTTACCTGTCTAATCTGCTATTTCTGAGACCTAGGATGAAACAGCATTTTGACGACATTTTAAGATATCAGAATGTGTCTAAAAGACATGTCTGTCCCTGTCACTCTGACATGCCATACTATTGGGACGTTTTTCCTGCAACAGCTGCATTCTTGGGCTTGCATAGTCAAAATCTGTTGATCTTTGGGACACACTACAAGCCTACTTTCTTCCATGGTCATTTGTGGTTTTCTGGGAAGCTAAGAGCAGTTTGAACAGTAGAAATGGAGTATTAGTGGGTTGCCTGCTGTATGTAATGTGGATCTTGGTTACTTTGATCTGGATTTTTGTTATTTTTTGCTGTTTGTAGGGTGTGATATTTGAAAATGTCTAAATTACTTGGAACCTCACAGAGGCAACTATTTCAGGCTGAAAGAGTAGGAATAAACAAATAAACAGAATCCAGCCTGCTGCTTCCCTCCCTTCTTCGACACCTGTGATTGCAGTCAGCAGGCACCACACCAAGTACCTGGCCATGCTGACCACCCTGCTGCCACCAGAACCAGCACGTTGCTTCAGGACGTGCACCAGCAGAACTGGCATCAGGCACCATTTACCATCTCTGCTCTGCCACGTCCCTGAGGGGTTCCTGACAGAGTCCAAAAGTACAGTACTTTAGAAATACATCAGCATGGTGATGAATGTAAAGTCTTTCTTCGCTTGAACACTTAATCTATTATCTAAAAGCTCCATGTTAAAAAAGAAATATTTGTCTTGAAGGAAAAACATTTTACCGTTCCTCATCTGTTTTTACAAATCTGCACTTACTCTGGCAAAGATATCCACTGTCATTTTAAATGAAAACTGACTGAATGTTACATCAGTTTAAAATTAACTCATACTGCAGTTAGAATTTATTGTAAGGCAGCTGGTTTTTATTCCTATTTTTTGAAGAGAACATATGGATTATGACACAACCTATTAAATATCTCTGGAGTGTATCTGGGAAGCTGTGTTGCTTTACTCTGAGCTCCATCATTGAATTTCTGTCTGAACATCTTAGTCTCCTGTAGGCTCCCATCAAGTTACAAGAAGATAGAAACCAGAAAAGCCTTTCTTAAGCATGCTTGAAAATATAGCTGGCTGAATGGTAGAGTTTCCTTGCTAATTCTTTGTCTTACTTGCATAGGTGACATTTGAAATTAGTCCAGGCTGTTCTTTTTCGTGCCCCGGTTAATACAGATGAAATATGCACACTTGAATGTGTGAACTGGGATCATCAACTTTTCACCTCACCTCTGCATTATCTGGTACAACGGATAACCTACTACGCAGCAGTATCTTTTGTAGAGATTAATGGCCTGGTTTACAAATGCTTTTGTTAGGTTACTTGCTATTCCTAAAGTTTATGGCAAATATATTTCTGTCACTTTGTTCATTTTATTGTGTTATGGTAGCAGTGTTTTCATATTCAGCAAAGCAAGAGAGCATTAAGACAGAACACAGCTGTCAGCCCGCACCTGCAACACACTCCAGCAGTTTCAGTAAGAGGGTGAGTGAAAATAGCTTACTCGGTGGAAGCTGGATGGGCAATTTCTAGGCAGGCTGACTGCAATTACCTGGCTGGGAATTTGTGGAGGAAACTGTGGTTAGTGCCCCTCCTCTCCTGAAAAGTGCATGGGATCTTTAGCAACCACAGTGGTCAAGATTTCAGGGTTTAGTTTAATTATTGGGAGACGCTCTGTACCGTTAACACAGGGGGGAAAGGAGACACAGAGTTTGGTGTGTGGAGTGTGTGTGTGTTTTAAATACCATTTGATAGGCTTTAAAAGCTCTATGCTGGAGCGGCTCAGATGTTTTCTTGTTTAGAAAACTTATGAAGCAGAAATTCTGTTGAAAGAAACTTCACTGGAATACATTAGGATCTTTCATTTGTTGGCAGTTGACATTATGAATGTTACTGGTCTTTACAAAGAAGAAAATGTAATATTTCATTTTATTAAATTGCAGAATTAGTCTTACTTGTTGCACTGTTGCAAACTTCTCAAGTGTTTCGCTCTGTTTTGTTTTATAGTATACTTTGTGTTACTACCTGGTAATTAAGACATTGATCCTGTAAACACTGTGCCTGTGAGTTGCCAATGCACTCCTTGCCTGTGCGTTTCAAACACAGTGTCTGCTGTCACTAAAAGCAAATATTCATTATTATGAACTGTATCATTTTTGACTCCTAACAATTTATAGAATCCTTAGTGTATGAGGGAAAAAAGCACAGTTTAATTGTTATGTTCCAAGTTATTTGCAAAACTGCCAGTAAAAAACATTTTCAGACTTAACAACATGAGCACTTTTATTCTGTGTGTTTCTGACAATAAATAGACCATTTCTGAAGGAAAAAAGCAGTTTTCTAGCATTGACTTTTGGGATGCTGATAGTAGAACAAATTGTCAATTCATCTTAAGAAAAGAGATGATTAGAGAAATTTGAAGCAGTCAGAAGGAAATTAGGGATTTGAATACATGAAGCTTCTCTGAAGGTGAAGCATTAGTGAAAGATTTCATCACACTGACATATCAACCACCACTTTTAGCACTGTTTACATGTTTGTGACATGAACTGGAGACATAAATCAGACTACTGCTGACAAATCCAATTAATTTTGTGATCACAGAAAAGCAGCATGCTTTCCTGGCACAATTTGCACTTGCAAACAGGAAGGCAGAGAACTAGCATGTCTGGAAACTTACTTTTACAAATGTAACAACATGCTTCTGAAGATCTACAAAGTGGAAATAATTCTTAAATTTGCATGAAGAATAGCTGTAGAGAAAGCTTTCCAAGGAAAAAATAAAACCATCATATGAATTATAGTCTAGGAAACTGGTGTGCTAAAAAAGCATAAGGGACCAGTCTACTAACCTATAGCCAGTGGAACTTCTGCAGTGGGATGAAGTCTCTAAATTGGACTATTCACTTTTAAGGTAATAGAGTTCAGAGTACTGTTCATATTGTTTCAATATTTAACTATGGTGAAAATAACTTTTTTTTGTTATGTCTGCATAGGAAGCTCATTTTCCGCATAGATTCCAAAAGCCAATTTTATCCTTAAAATATTTCCTACTGTGCCTCTTTTTTCTCAGATATCAGCGATCCAGCAGTTTGAATGAAGGCCGAACAGACCAAGTTTCGCCATGAATACAGCAGTTGGTGATTCCATCCTCACATGATCAGGTGATGGAAGAGCATCAAAACATCTAGAATTATAAATCTTATGGCCTCTTTGGAGAGGCAAGGGGACCACTGCATGAGATACAGAAGGATAAAGGGGGTGCTTCACTTTGCATTTTGCAGTACTGCAAATACATTCTGCATTGTCTAGAGTAGAGCATCTGCTCTGCCACCACCTTCTTCAATACCAGACCACCTTCCTCTCAAATTAGTCCCACTGTAGTGGAAAGACAACACTCTTTGTATTCAAAAAAGTAACAGGTTTTTGGAGTTTTGTTTTTAATAAATCCAAAAGAGCTAAAATATTTTAGTAGAAGACCATAAAGTAATCCAACCACCGAATGCATCTCAAATCCAAGATCACTTGGGCTTTTTGCAGTCACAGCTGCCCTTGTTCCCTCTTCCATGAGCAGAGCATTCTCCACTGAGTGAGGGTGAAGGCAACTTCAGAAACACAGCGTGGAAAAATGTATCAACATATCACTGGTCTCTTGAGCTGCCTTTGGACCAGTGAGAAACATCCAAAGTCACATATGACCAGTCATAGTCTTGCCCATTCTTTGCAACTTGGCTTCTGTAAGTCTTTTAGTTTATAAGAATGTAAAGACAGAAATAGAACAAGATTGGCTGGAGGGATCTGTTATGATGTGGATGAAGGAGCATTTTCTTTCCTAAATAAAAGTAAATTCATTTTCATTAAATTACTCTTCAAATTTCTTTAATTCACCACGTTGCACTGCAGTTTTGGGGCAATTGGTATTGGTGTACAGACATATTTTAAATTTTTTTTTGTTCAACAGCTGTGAATGAGATATGAATATGATTGTGCAAGGCACACAGACATGTGTGAGACTATCAGTTTCTGAAGTTGCTTTTAACCTTCTCCCTAATAAAACATTTTCTGAGAAAGATACTGAATGAAATTCAGCCTTGCTGTGGCAACTGGAATTACACCAGTGCCAAAATGAGCAACTTGGGTTGTGGATCTTAATTCCATTCCAGCTGTTCTCTGGGTGGCTTTCCATACTGCCATGCATGAGTGAGTAACACAGTTAAAAAAGAATAACAAATCCTACTCTCTCCTCACCAACAGCACGAATTTCTGTTTTTGTCTTTGTTGATCCCTACACATCTACAGATTTGGTGGTCCCTTCCCCATTGCAGCTTTAGGGCTATAGTCGAGTACTTTCCTAATCGAACGGTGTGCTTATTAGATGCAGTCCATCTCCCAGACTGTCTTCCCTATGTGTAGATTATTGTGGATCTCAGGAATTGCTCTGAATAGTGGCTGTGGATGGGGAAAACAGACATTTTGCTTGCAGACTAAGTTACACAAATTCTTCTCTTTTTCAAGCACAGTGGATGTTTAAAAACTGTATCAATAGGCCTCTTAGGAGTTTTTGTCTCAATCCAATGTTAAGCCTAGCTGTTGTACTTGCTAATTCTCAGGGCAAAATCTCATTTGTTCCACAAGACTCTTTTTCTTGTTTGACATGTGTTCTCCAGTGGGAATTCCATCACCCTTTGATTTAATTCTTCCAGATGTTTCATGCATCCTATTATGAGCCTCTTCAAAGAAAGAATAGTCACTGGTCTAGAAAGGAGTTGCATTTTCATTGTTCCAGGGAAGGTAATAATTTTATGCTAGGAAACAGGAGCAAAAAAGTGTATGGGTAGTTGAACATACATGTGTCTATATATATATATATAAATCAGTAATAAAGAACTCCCTAAAATCTTGTCAGTTACACCCGATGGAAATATACTACATTTAAGCAGTAAATACATACATAAAAAATACATTCTATGTGAAGGTAACAGTATCCTTGGGAATGGAAGATTTAGGGCTTTTAACTTCTCCCCTTTCCACATAATGATTTGCTTTGTGTTTATAAAGGGGTGTTGTTACAAAGAGGGGTAGTTTATTGCACCTGAAAGCCATAATGCGCTCATGAAAGACTGGAACAAAATAGACATTTTTAGAACAGATTTTAAATTTTGGCATTTAAAGCGTTGTTACACTCCAAAAAAGGAAAGTCAAAAGCATGGCTGAATCTTTGTGCTCACTCAGAACTTAAAGGTTGCTCCTATAGTAAATATCTTCTGAATGTTTCCATACTGGTTATTTGTATCACTTACTGTCAGCAAATTCACTGCACATATCATTCCTCTCCTAGCACAATGCTTTTTCATCATTGCCATATAACTATTGTTTAGGGATCATTACCTTTTTCTAATTCATTCATGACCTCTAGGCTTGGGAGGAAGGGTTAATTAGCTACTTTTTCAAAGAATTTTTGACATCATGTTGTGCCTTTCCTGTTCCTTCAAATAGAAATCATGGCTTAATTTCTCCTTCTAAATGTTTATATAGTACATCCAGCTAATACCCCCTCATAATTCACTGGCCTACCCAAGCTCAAATCATTTGGTTATTGATTAATTATTTTTCAAGACCCTCTTCAGTTCAAGCTGCTCTTCCTCTTGGGAATCCTGGTAAGGCACAAATCTTCTCAGCAAACACCAAAATTTCTGCCAAATTATGTGTTATGACAAACAGTCTGAAAATAACCTTTTTCTTTTCTTTTGTCTTAAAAAAAGCCAAGCAGGGTAGATATTTGATATTGTAAGCTCTGTTACCAAGTCCTGTACCTTTCCAGTTTCAGCATTTTACCTCCAATAACGTTGTCTCCAGACTATAATAGGGCAGATTTTGCTGCCCTGGAGTTTTACCAATAAATCAGGTGAAATTGTACTGATTACATGAGATTACAATTAGTCTTTGGTTCAGCATTCCTCATGACCTGACTAACAAAAGCAGAAAATGCTTCCTTCACTTATACATGGTACTGTGAGAGAGACCTAACTTGTAATGAGTGTAGAAAGGATATGCTGGAACAGCTGTGCTCAGCCTCCATGCTGCTATCTACAGGTCACCTAGATCCTATCCTCTGGGGTACAAGGAGGACCCACCTCTCAATTAGCAATGTAAGAAGGGCAGAACAGCTGAGAACCCTGAGTATGAATATCCCACACTGCAAAAACCACCCTCAAACCCAAAACATAGGTGTAAGCACACTGATTAAGCCCCCACAAACTTTGTCACTTTAGTGCCACGAATGTGTTGAAAATTGAACTTGATAGTTTTTGCTCAAAGTGGTTTAAATTACATTTACCAATATTTCTGTGAGCTTCACGTTATGAATATTGATCTTTCTGAAAAGTAGTATATATGCCAGGCATATATTTGTCTCTGTAGAAATATAGCAGAAAGAAACAGTTGGATTTAACTAACTTGAAAGAGCCTTCCAAAAACAGCAGCTGGACACAGCATCTTCAGACAGCCACATCTAAAATAATGTGCGCAGGTTCTCACAGCAACTAACCCTACAAGTATCAGCATTTTTTTCACCTGTAAAGATCTTAGTCACTGAAAGTAACACCTGAAGTTTCTTTGCGCTTACAAACTCTTTTGTAGCAGACAAAAGTGGAAATCTTTTAGAAAACTTGAGTGAGTCCACACTGTCCCAGCAATAAGTCAAGGTTTTGGTTTGACAATTATTGACTTAGGTACAGGAGGAGATGACTGAAACCTTCCATGTGTAACTGGCAGTTAGCTTGTTATGCATTATTAGGCTCACAAAAACAACTAGATCACAATCTGTAATTACTTACACGTGGCAACAGGGACCTCTTTGGTCTCCAAAACTAGAACATAATGCAATCCAATGGCTACAGGTGGGACTAAAATTACTTTTTAAGTGTGTAATTGCTCCCTGAAGCAAAATAATTCCTTATGGTCTTTGTCACTTGAAGCCTTTCAGCTGAACATCTTTCTTCTTCAGTCACAAGTTACTGAGTTTGATAATGTTTACTAACTTGGGTGCTGATCTAATCATTGTCAATAAGGGTGACTCAAAGGAGAGCAATTCTTTAACAGAAAAGAATGAAATCCTGTGATCTGGAGGGGGCTGTCAATTAGGCTGGGTTGACACATTAGTCCTCCCTGAACGTGAAATTTGTGGATGCAACCCATATTCCCATTGACTTGCCTGAAGCCAAGTTTACCCCCAGAATCTTTTAAAATATATCTTGTGTTCACTGTATGTGTGTGTTTATATCCTCATGTTGAGAGGAGTGAGATACTGCATTAGAGCAAGTAATGTCACTCTTTAGTTCTGATGTTTTTATCTCTGTTCCAAAATATGAATGTTGATACGTTAGTGATTAGTGGTGGTGTAACTGTGATGATCCAAGTGTACTGCTGGGTACAATCTGTAATTAATTCTTCTCGCTAACCTCGCTTCCCATTCACCCTTCACATCTTGCCACTAACAATGCTGTTATTATTTAGCTCTTAGGAAATTAATGTGATACACCTTGAATTGATGTTTTGG
>WAAD01032121.1:347218-365446 GCA_013389945.1 Fregata magnificens | reverse complement strand
GGTTTGATATTGAGTATCACATATTTCTTCTACTGGCAATATCTGCTTATTTCCTTTGTCCTGATCTCCCTTTGTTTCAAAGAAAGAAGCCCTTTTCCCAGAACCCCAACATCTCTGAATGATTTGAAACACTATTATGTACAGCTTAGCGATACTATTACTTACAGCTTACTAATGTCCTGAGGGCCAAAACACGTTGGGGTTCCATTTTACCAGAACAGAAATTTTTTTTAAAGAGGGGTGATAGGCTAAATATTGAGTGAGTGTAACACACTAGTAGGGTAAGAGGGGAAGGAGGAACAGCTAGGAGGAGAATGTTCCTAGATGGAAAAGAGGAAAGTTGTATCTGTCACATGAACGGATGGTTTTTTTCTTGAGAAGGATGAGCAGATCAGTAGCAGTGGTCCCCAGTCGTCACCTGTCCCATGTGTACTCAAGCCAGTGACTCCTGCTTGCTCCTTCTGTGTTAGTAGAGGTTTCACTCTGGCTCAGAAAGAAGTGGGATAACCCAGTGTGAATGGAGTAGGGGGTAAAATGAGTGACAGAAGGATTCAGCAGTAATTCTGCATTTCCTTGATTTTGTCAGTTTAAAGTTGACCTCTTAACGTTAATGTAAATTTTGTCATTTATTTTTTATGCCTGGTGTACCTACCTTAATACAGGGACAACAGTTCATGCTGAGTGTTTTATACATAATTTATATCCAATACTAAAACCCTTTGTACTGCTTTAAGGGGTTATAAATTCACTGCAGCCTAGCGGATACGTTAATGTAAAACTCCTGGCCTGCACATTTTACTCGATGTGAATTGTCTATGATTTTCCACCCTAGACATTTTGCCAGCAATATATAAAAAAAGAGTTACAGAATGTATCCATGAGCAATAATAAAAGTTGCCTTCCTGGGAATATTCACATCTCTAATAATAATTATCCACCAAAGTTTGGATCAGATATTCATTGTTCATATTACTTTATTATCCACGAAGCAGTGCTATTTCCAAGACTTGTACAACATCCAAAGTTGTGGTTATAGAGAAGTGTAACAACAGTATATCCAATTTTATTGCAGTCCGTCATATCAAGTTAACAACATACTGAGAATTCTGTTATATTTTGTCTTGTTTGTTTACACTTTGGTTAAGATGAAATAAACCTGCTATTATGATACATAAAAGTCATCCTAAGGGTATTCCATTGTGTTCTGTGAAATTAATACTATAAAATACATCCACTTCATCTTCACTGCCCTATTTATTATTGGCCTTCCTATCTTCGCACAATGACATTAGTGGTTAAGATGCTTTCTAGATGTGACAAGCATAGTCCTTTCCCACAAGAACTTGCACTTTTGGGGTGCTATTCTACAGACTGTGCCCTTTATACGCTTTGGTTCTCAGCAGCTTGCAGGACTAAACATTAAATTATGATGTGACATAACAAAATAGAAAAAGAAAAGATGAAAAAAACATGTGCAGAGCCAAGACAGAGCAGTGTGCCCTATCTAAAGGAGTTGTATTTGCATCTAGCTCTAGAGCGGGTGTTGGCACACATCAACATGCATGTATTATATATAAAATACCATTTCTGTCATGGGATCGATATTAAAAAGAAGAGGCGATAGGGCTGGACATTCGTTTGGAACCCATCGGTATTGCACTAATTTATATGTGTGCAAACATGGTGCCTCCATCACCTAGATGGTACGCTCTTTTCATACAGTCTCCATTCTTTGGGTGTCTACAATGGAGCCCCTTCATGGACAACTTTCCAGGTGGAGACACAGTCACATTGCAGACCTGGCGTGGAAGTAGAGGGGCAAAATAGCAGATCTCGAATGTAGGCTGTAGTAGGAGCAATGAAAGATGTGGGAAACAAAGCTGGGTTGCATGTAGCCATTTTGGTTGTGTTAAGACTCTCCTTTTCAGCAGGAGCTGTCAGAGACCTCCTGCTGTGGCTAGACAGATGAAGATCAGAGTGCTGTTATTAAATCTCTGGGTCTACCAGTTTCCCGTTCCTCCAAGAGCCGCTCAATGCTGTATAGGATCATGGCCTCTCTGGGTCCCCAGGGATGGCTTGCTCCCCACCAAAAATCCAGGGGCATCCATTCTGTACCACAGAGCCAGCTTTTGTCTCCTGAAGAGGGAAAAATAATGAATCCAAGAAAGCTGCAAGGGAAATTCAGGAAGCCAGAGCATCATTATTGATGTTATAGTTTCTTAAGAAAGGCTGCAAGGGTTTAAAATAAGCTTTCAGAGCTTCAGTTTTAAGTTCAAATAAAATAATACAAAAATTAAATGAAAAAGGGTTTTCCTTATGGACACAGCTTCTCCCGAAACCACACGGGAGCTTTGATCAAACACAGAGCCTTGAGAAAGTGTATTGTATTATGCACAACATTTCCAACAGGCCCCAGACTTCCCTTGGCAGCCTCTCATCCAGGTGCTTACCAAACCAAAGACACCTTTATTTCATTCAGTCTCTTAGGCTCTCAGTCCATCATGTTAAGGGTACAAGCCCTTAAAGAAATATATAAATCTACTCTGTAAGTGGTATGGAAACACGTCCAACGTGCTAGGTACTGTGTCTCATAGTAATATGTACACAGAAAAGCTGTCATCCCATGTAGGGTTAAAATAACGCTGCCTTGTTTGCCAAGGAAATTGTTTGTTTGTTTTTCTGAAGGGGAGCACAATTGTTCAGGCTGTTATAAACTGAGTCAAAATAAATTTCAGCAAAGAGTTACGTTTCATTGAATTATTTGTGACGGCTTTGATTAATCACAGATGTGCTAATCAGATTTTTTCAATTTCTTATTAACTGCAGTAATGTTTTTTTCAGGACCTGATTTTTCTTCTTTGCCGGCGATAATGTAAACCTGACCCAAAGGTTGGCTTCGGTCCATCCTTGGCAGCTTGCAGTCACTGCGCAAAGGAACAGGTAGCCTCTGGCTCTTTGTTTGTTTTAAGGTTTCTGTGATGATTGTGATCTGGCAGTAAGAAGACAGATCCAGGTCTCGTTTTATACAATTGTTATAATGGGGAAATTTTGTAAAATCCCTTGAAGCCAGTGATGAAACAGGACAATGTTCTTCTGTCGTTACACCCCACCAAATGCCAAAGAAGATCAGAATCTGTCCTGTGTGTTTAGGAAGAACTCCCCCTGAAAATTAATTAAGACCTAGGGTTTTAAAATGTCACCAAAATATATATATTTAAGAGATAAAAGGCAAAAATGACTTTGAGGTTACAGTCAACACTTAAGTTAATTTAAGTCAATTCTGTTTATTTTACTTACAGGCAGCGAGAGGTATCAGATTCCAACACATCACACACCTGCATCTTCAGGGTTTGTTTGCTTTCCATCCCATGACTGCATTCAGTAGACAATAGTAACAGTCAGTAAGAGCACAATATTTTCTAAGCTAAAATGAATGAAAATCCACATCTCAGTTTCTAGAGTTTAAGTAAACATTAGAGACCATGGGGGAAATTTGGGATATTGCAAACAGCCCATAGTAATGCCCTCAGGTTGCACAGAAACCGCATTAGTTAACGCCAAGGCATGATCAGTAAGTGCTGATGTTCGCTGTTGGGCTGCTGCCGCCGAAAATCAAGTTGTCACCTTTAGGTTTGCGTACTCCTACTTTAACATGGAATTAATGGGAAATTCAAAATTTTTTTCAGGGCACAAAAGATGTCAACAAGTACTAACAGGTTTTTGTTTCTCTTTCCTCAAATTGCTTATATATGAGGCTTGACCTCCTGACGTCAGTAAAATGACTTTGTTTTCATGAAGCTTCAAATCTGCCCATTGAGTGCACAAGGGCTTTTAAACAGGAGGGCAGAGCATAAAGGTTCACACGTGTGGACATCTCCACAACCGTGTGTGTGTGTGTACATGCAGGGGGCTGGGGGGGGACCATGCAGAAATATTCTTGGCTTTTGTTTTCATTTTGTTTTTTCTTCAAGGAGAGGGAGCTCTGCACTTCAGTCTGAATGTAATTCCTCTGTTCAGCTTTAAGAAAAGTTACGTAAAGAATAATGAAGCTTGGGATAAAAACCGTAAGGTTTTCAATGTGTCTTCTGACTATTTGTAAGTAATTGAGGTCTTTTGGGAGGAGACTTCCCTCTATTTATCTTTTCTTTTTAACTTGGGGTTAAGAACCTAATAAATCTCTCCAAGTAGTCCGCCTTCACCTCATAGACATCTTGAGCAGTACCACTGAGGTTCTGTGGCATGCAACTAGCAACTACTACCCATTACAGCTGCTTAATAAAATTACCTGAACACTGTCTTTCTGCTTCTACTGTTTTCCCATAAATTAGTTGAAAAATGTAAAAAACAGCTAAAAAATAGAAAAAGAAGGTGCTGTAAAAATGCTGACTATAAGACTGTAAGGAGCTCCCTGGGTACTGGAAAGAATTTCCAGATACATAGGAAGCTTCCCCTGTTGGGATTTTTTTTTTTAATTTCTTTAGGGTGGGGATTTTATGAGCATCTCCTTAGGTGGGGAAGGTTTGTCTTCTTGGCAGGAAGGGCAGGAGAGCAAGTCCTCTAACTCCCATGAAGTTCAGGGATCAGTAGGGCAAAGCACCTCAAAACCTCCCCTGGCCTCCTCATGAAAAGCTGCCTGACTCCGGACTCCCCTGAATATTGGTATCACGATTTTCCTCGGAGACATGCTGCCACCAGCAGCTAATGGCTTGGAATAGGAGCTGGTATTCCTGTCAATTGTCTGAGAGATGCCGTTGGAGTTTCCCGCTTCTCCTGCTCTAAAATATTCCCTCCTCTCCCTACCTCAGGCTCTTTGCTTTGTGGAGCCGCTACAAGCACCTTGGAAGAGGGCACATGTTCAAGAGCAATCTTTCCCACCTCTCCTCCTGTGATGGATGTTCAGAGCTTTCCTTTTCCTCCAACTATCACGTATTCATCAGTCCAAGACTATAAGGCTCAAAGACAGAATACAATTACACAGAAGTGAACTTCAAAAGCAGAGTTGTTAAACTTTTTTTTTTCTATATGAACTTGCAATGACTTGTGTGCAAGATATTTTCATTTCCCAAAATGGAGAACAAAGGAGACAAGAGGAACGGTTGCAGTGGAAACATGTAGTTCATTTTCTTACATTTCAGTTTGAAAACAGACCAGAAAGGAAACAGTTACCTCAGATACAGTAATTTGTCAATCTTCTCACCATAGCCAAAGAGTATTGCATTGTTCTGAAATTTGGTACAGGGTTTGGTTTGTTTGTTTCTAAGCAGGGAGTAAGGATGTTCAGATTTGAACATTTTAGGTTCATTAGAAAGACAGAGCTGTGACTACCTGTGTCTGGCTTTCTGTAAAGCTGAAACATTTGAGGCTGATGTTCTCTGTCTCTCTTTTCCACTGTCTCTCTTTGATTCTGTTTGTCTAAGTCTCCTTATTTTATTTTTTTGCAATTTCATAGCTGGAATTTAGCATTTCTTTTCCAGACAATCTTTCCTCTATCCAAGAGCAAGCACACTTTTTTCCCCCCCCTCTCACTTTGTCTTGATGAAACATCTTCTGCGAGCTCAGACCTGGCTCCTTATTGCTAACACCAGCTGTTGTTACCAAAAAACCTAGGGAGTTTCCAGGTGAGACGTGGCAGATTTCAGCATTGTGTTTTAGATACTGGATCTAGTACAAGTTTTAGACCCTGATATTTTGTTGAAGATGCTCAAAATGGAAGATTGAAGAGGATCATTTATCTAAACAAGAAATAATTGCAATATTCAAATCCAGGATTTTATTTTGGTCATCCCCCCTTGAAAGCTTTGAGTTTTATGTTGATAATAAAAATAATCTGGTTCTTCTTTTACCCCTCTTCTTCAAGATTTTACCTATGGCAGAAGAGAAAAATAAACATTCTGAACTTTTTCTCACCTATTCCACAGTTACTTAAATTTCCCATGCTGAAAGTTAGCTGAATGGTCATGTGGGAATATGTTAAAAAAAAAAAAAAAGCATAACCTAGATGATGGAGGATGCTAAAAATATTCAGATGTGTACAGAAAAACAATTGTTCTTGTTGCCTCTAAACCTGCTTGATTACCACTTGATTCTTAGTCTTTTATTTTTATTCCTAGATTACCTGAATGTTTTAGTACCATCAATGATGGATGATATTTTTCTGAATCTCTTTTACCTCTGCTATGCGCTGAAGTTCAGCCACTCTGTACAAAGTTTATACCCAGTTAAAACAGCCTGTTAATTATTTATGAGACAGCAAGAAGACCAATGGGACTTTCACTTGTCCTTCTGGAGAAATAATGAGACCATTACAGTCTATTTAACACCATGAAAAACAATATCCACAGGTGACCTTTCAGAATCATTGCCAAGTTGGATTTATGGCCATCATGTACTCTCATCAAGTAAGAATATCAAAGAGGGCCTTAAAGTTAAATCGGCACTTCAAATGGCAACGGCATCCTGAGGTTTGATGATAATAAAATCTCTTCATTTTCCTTTATTTTATTTAAGTGAGTGAATGTCTCTCACAGACCAGATCTGATAGCTAGTGGGGTTTTTTTTAAGTTCTGGGAGCCTACTGAATACTTTGGGTATGTGCTGTGATATGACATAACGATAATGGCTGAGATATTGCCGTGTCTGTTAAAATGGTCAAAACATCTGTACTTGAAGAAAAACTTCAGTGCTCCACTCCTTCAGCTGCACAGTCCCTGAAACCAGCGCTGGATATTGAAAGGCTGAAAGCTTTTTTAGTAGTGCCTAGGCCACTGGTATAAAAAATTGAATACCGCCATCACCTCCCAGGCATGAGAATTATCTTAAAAATAAAAATACATAAAACTTTGTTTTTAATTAGTAACTAATTCAAAGGAAAAATATGTTTTGCCTGTCCTTTATGATAGCATGTTATACAGAGGCAGATACAATTTCAATCCTGATCCCTAGGTGGGTTTGAAAAGACATGTACTCTAACAGAATGGTGACTATAGGAAGAAATAACAACATAATCTAAATGCTGTCACTGAACAAAACAGCAGCATGTAGGACACACGCAGCTGTGAAACTGCAGATGGAATAACAAGGAAACAGAAGCTAGCTGCACATCTCGAAACAGATGGGGCATGTTCCAAGCAGCTGATTTAAAAAAAAAAAAAGAAGAAAGAATGAAAAGTTGCACTGAACTACTTATAATTGATTGCTTATTTTAAAAAAATTACAATAATTGGTGATATACAGTTTCAAGAGGTAGGCTCAGCCCTTGTTTAAATGACTGCACAACAACATGGCTGCAACTTCTTCATGTGATAAAAGAGCATGGCCCGCAAGTACCAGTGCCATGGGAACTGCTGCGGAAGCCAAACCTGGCTATAAGAATTGTTTCTCCTTTTATGTCACAAGCCGTTTCTTCACATTGTCTCAGACCTCGGATATGAGCAACACTGACTCTTTTGTGGAGCTTGACCCAAGAAGTCTCCTCCTCTGTGTTAAATAAGCCATCTGCCTACGCAGCTGCACACCTCCAGCTGTCATTGCTGCTGCTGGCTGTCATGTTCCCAACTTGTCACCCTAACCCCCTCCTGCATCACCACCTACCTCTGCCTCAGACCAGTCCCATTCAGCCCGTTGGAAAGGGTTGTAAAACATCAGCATGTGTCTTCTCAATAGTGCCAGAGCCCTAACTGGGCAAATAGGAAAAGAATTCCTGTTTGCACTGCCTGATGCTCTAATAGCAATTAATGTTTTATCTATAAATAATGATACAAAACTTCCAAAGCTCAAGTGACTGCAGATTCAGCAGAAATTTTTGTGTCTCTTTTTCATATTGAGTAGTTTCAAAACCCTCACACCTTCTGGAAAAGAGGTGTTTATTGAACTCCCAGTCAGAAGGCACTTCACAAGGAATGTTCTGAAGATAGAATTACCAGATTTTGCTTTAGGGCAACAGAACCTGTATTCCTGTTCACCCTTCACAGTTCAGAAGTTAGAACAACTGTATATCCTCCCATAACTCATTAGCAGTAAGGAAATTGTAGGATTAAGCATGGTATAATCTTCTCCTTCCTCTACTTACTTTTAAAATCCTTGAACTCTGTATTCTGGATTTCTTTTTTTTTTTAAATCCCACAGTAAATCAACTGGAGACTATTCACAAATCAAATATTAAATGCTCTAATATCTAAGATCACCTAAATCCTGGGAACAATGTTGGCTACTTTCCAAGTCAACAGCCCATAATCTGTATATTTTTTCCAGTTCACTTTCAGAGCCCTATTAAATTCATTGTAGTCTGGTGGTCTTCTACAATTCATTATTTTAAGTAGTCATCAGGCATTTTTGAAAAAACAACCAGAAGTAAAAAGATGCCTATTCGGGTTTTTTTGTCATGAGCAGTATATTTGTGGTCTGCTCTTGAAGCCCTCCCACATTCATCCTCTCCTTTCCACCCCCTTGAAGAATCTGATACACCATGTCAAAAGGAGAGCCAATGTTTGAGGAATAGAATATCTGTCCAAATGGTTTCATCTGAGTTTTCACTTTGGGTCTGTAGAGTACCTGCTGACAGGGAGCAGATTCCTCATTTCCTGCTGTTCAGCATACAACTGGATCGTAAACGAAGCTCTTGACATTGCCTCTGTTACTTAAATCTGGCTGCATCCTCCCATCAAGTGATCTCTTCCTCAAGTCCTCATTTATCACTTTCATATTCCACTTTGAAAGAAACCAAGCTTCCAGGGAGCAAACTACCAGAAGGGAACCATTAGGAGAGGATGTTTGGGGAGCAAATTATCCACACAGACCATCAAGTTTTGTCTATTCGTTTTTATAGGTTCAAGACGAACCTTGATCAAAGAGCGCTTCCTTCCTACCCCCAACCCCCAAACTACGGCAGAAGCAATTTATAAGGAGAAACTGATTTTTGGAAGTTTCTGCTTGTTTATTTTAGAGGGACCACCACAACATATAAGTTCTTCAGAGGCCATTCTTCTTCAAGGCAAGTTTCTGCCTTGCTTATTCAAACCAGTGTTCTCACCAAAATAAAATACTGTGTATTTTTGTTCTGCCAGGGTTTGCTTCTAAAGAACAGGAAGCTGTTCTGTCCGAGCAGGAGCAGCCACCCTTTCCTCCTGACTAGCAGATACATGCTTTTGATAATTGAATACAGCTGTTCTCCTTTCTGCCCCTTCTTAAGCTTTTGAAGGAAATCCTACTTAGAGAGGTGCCAGTGCCTTCAGCAGGGATCCAGAACATAAGGGAACGCCAACTGGAAAGACTACCTTTGCAAAGCACAGGTACTGCGTGAGCCCATTCTTGAATCACTGGAGAGAATGTGGGTGTGATGTCACAGGAAAGTATAATTTCAACTACCTATATTTTAGAGTCTAAACAGATAGCTGGCATTTCTTTAAAAGAAGGCCTTCCACAAGTGAGATAGCCTTCTGGTCTCTTGGATGGAGATGTCAAATTCTTTTGCTAGTGAGACAATGCACATGAAAAAGGCTTCTATAGGCATCAATAGACACCTCATCTATTACCTGCCAGCATGGCTGCCCTCGCAAAGGTGTCCAGGGAGTAGAAGTAGGGGACTTCTCAATGATAGGCCCTTGGGTCTACATGGCCTCTCCCATACTGTCATGAAACTATTAATGCAGGTGAGCCAGCAAATACAGCCATAAAAGGAAAGGACTAAAATGAACTTTAAAACTTACTATTTGTTATTTGTAATGTCACCAGTAAACACAATTTTATGTTTATACCTTCACATTTAGATGAGACTGTAATGTGGACCTTGGGCTTTCATAAGCGAATACATATTTCAGCATTGCAAATTTTGGGAACACGCTTTTAAAACAAAAGATAGATTTCCTATAAATACAAATGAATATCTTGTGATGGCTAATGGAAAGTGCAAAATTAATATCAGGAATTAAGTCTCTGGAGAGTTAATAATAACAGTAGCAAGACTTCAATAAAGTAATAGCCGTACTCAAATTGTGCAATTCTTGAGAGATATGCCAATGCAAGTGTGAGTGACAAGGGCAGTGGAAGTGCTGTAACTTCTTAAAATGGATCTTAAATTAGGCAGATAGTTTCATTCTCTCAGGCTACAGACACAGGATCCAGTAGATAGTGCTCGAGGCATAAGCCCAGATCAAATCTCACTGTAGCAGCAGTATACAAAGGAGCAGAGAATAAGCAGTCAAAAGCATGCTGACCATGCATTGAAGAGAAGGCGCTTGAAAGCCCCTGTTTACCCTTGTTTCAGCCAGGGGTACAGTTCTCAGTGTATGCGCGATGCAAAAATAACTCTTGAAGATTGCATCAAGCACCCATCCACAGGATTTTAAATAAAGATGAGCTGATGTGCTAGAGATTAACTGCACTGTAAGCGTGTCTGCAGTGCTCTGTGGAGTGAGGTACAGTGTTTCCTGAGGCAGGAAAAAAAAAGTTGTTACTCCCACAAAATGACACATCATCCAATTTAGTGAACCAGGACGCACAGAATTTTGTAACACTGAGGTAGGTCTGGCTCAGGCATGTCTACATCACATCATATAGGCATTAGCTCCTGTATACGTGCAACATGTGTCCATAGTCCTAAAGAAAAATTCTTCCACAGGTGGTTACTGATAGTTTTACTAGGTTAAAATCAGCCAGGGTGCCTCACATCACTGCTGGCAGAATTTTGCCCCCTGAATCTGGAAGCAAACTCTTCCGTAATTAGAAATCCAGGAAGAATTAGGGCAAGTTCTGAAGTAAGAGGAGCTTTCACAGCAGCTGCCCTCACGCTTTTATGGACATCAGTAAGAATGCACAGTTCTAGGTGAGGATAGGTCACAGCTCCTGAATACTTATTTATGGGAAGAGAGGGAGAATCTGTAAATATAACAGCAGTGCTTGGCCTCTGCTAAAACAAATGTTCTCTATGGCTGAAAAGGATGCCAAATTGCAAAAGCCAGAATTTCTTGAGGGAAAATAAATATTTTTCCACTGTCTTTTTTTTTTTCTTTATATTTTTTAACAACCTTTGAGAATCTTTTGACTGCAGCAACAAAACTGTCTACAGGAAAAAAATAAATCACTAATTCCTTCAGTTTACACTTTGGCATAAACTTTTTAAACCTTGACTGTCTTTATTACATTCTGAATTAAAGCGTTTCTGCTGAATGTGGTGGTTTATTTATATTTTTGTTGTTTCTGTTGGCATTTTATGTTCAGACATTTTTTTAAGTACTTAATATAAAATAAACTCACATGCAGATAACTTTGGAACAGTTCAGTACTTTAAAAACCACATGTTTACAATAAAACAGTGAGAGCTTTGAAATCGAAGTTAAGCTCAGGATGAAACTAGGAAAAAAGTTAGAAAGGTTTCTGTGCTCATGAGTTTGATTCTGCCCAAGTTGGGCCAAAAGTCTTTTCTCATCAAAAATTACTTAAATCTGGACTTTCCCTAGTAAGTCAGCGAAGATACTTCATGTATGCTCCTCTCAAGAAAAGCAGAATCAGGGCCTCTGTTCCCACTTTTGGTTTAGGTAATGGAAAACCCCAAAAGCTGAAGAAATTGAGCCATGTGGATAAAAGACAGCCATCTAAGACTGAAGGTTTTCATCCATTCTCTCAAAATGTTTTTGTTGCCTCTGTGCTTGGTTTCTGTATGCTCTGACTTCGTATCCTTTTGCAAGGGGTTTTGTAAGTGCGGGGAGACTAAACACATGTCTCTTACTAGCTGCATTAAAAATATGAAAGACATGGTATCATATCAACTCTGAGCTGATATGGAGCAGCATTTTTCTTCCTTACATTTTTGGCAGATTTGTATTGTGTTTTGATGGTGGGAAAATGACCAACGAATGGTAAAGACAAAAATATCATTCATTGGTAGCCAGATCTTTTCTGGAAAAATATAAACAAAGCTAGTGTTCTCTGAAGATTTCATCTTGCTTTAATTATACCTTAATTATGTTTTAGCAACTTAGTTTGTGAAACGTAAGAAAGAGTTAGGCAGGTATCAGCTTTAAAGATGCCCCGCATTTTAAAAACTCTAATTGAATAACTAAGAAAAGGCATATTTAGTGTGCAACTTGCCTCATTTTTAGTTACCGTTGCCTGGTTCATCCAATTCAGAGCTCGCTGACTGGAAGCTTGGCCTGTGTTTTCTGTTCTGGCCACTTGAGGGAATCAGTCCGTAGCTGTGGTCCATAATTTTTGTTTTTACACTAAGGAAGTAAGAAAAATTATATTTGTTGCAGAAAGTTTTCCAACTTTACTTCAACATGAAAGACATCACAAAGCACCGACTCAGAAATAAATTACTCCCTACATACTAAATATCCAGGAAGGAAAAAAAAGAGTTGATAAATGAGAGTCCTGGGAGTTGCTAAGTGAGGTCCCTGCACACAATTTATGATCATGCACTCTTGGACTTCAGAATGATTAATACAGCTAATTCTCAGTAGAATAAGAGCTGTTTTAGCCCAGGAGAGAACTGTACGCTATTGTTTATAGAAGCAGATAACATCAAAGTGGCCCACTGCTTGTGTTAAGCAAATAGAGAATTCTGGGTCAGTGCAAATTAATCCTAAAGGAGTAAGAAAAAGTTCTTAATGACTGTTAGATCAGTGTGTTATCACTTTTCATACAATTGAAAATGGTAGAACTGTTAATGAGAATTACAAATGGCCTTGCTCGCTGCAGCATGCTGGCAGCTGTCTATTAGCACGGTCACCATTAAGAAGTCCTCTGATGATCTGTACATATGACATTTGCTAATGAAGTGAAGAAGATTTATGCAATTTTCTGAGATATTCGAGCCATTTCAAAATGCTCTTTTGCAACAAACATGCAGAGTGTTTTATGCTGCAATTAGCTGGGTGGACTGAGACCCTTAAAGCCCTTATCTTCTATTCATACAGTAAGATCTGATTTACAGAAATAAATTAATTGAATTTACACACGACATCATTGTGGGGGAAAAAAAAAAAAGCTTGTTGGTTGTGTCTATTAAGCTATGTTTTCTAGTTCAAAGACAAGGAAAGCACACAGTTTAGCTTTGTTTAGAAGGAATAGGTTGCATTTCACAGACTGACAGTTAACTACAAATTGCCTTAGAAACATTATTTGGTTCCCTTAAAGTACAACTTAACAGCTAGACCACAAGAAGGTCTAGAAAATAAACTTCCTTTATTTGTTTTAAGGAGGTGGTTCGGGTTTTATTGGTAATGATTTGTGCACCTCTGAACATACCCCGACACGTTATAATTCTGTTCCAGTCCCTCTGACGTGATCTACGCACCACGTTATGGGACGGGGCAGGGCTGTTGACAGGAAAGGAGTGGGAATAGGCTGTAAGGGTACAGTAGCCTTGTAAGCTGCGGGCTCACTAGCTGTGCTGGCGGAACGGAAGGGCAAAAGTCTCAATCCCTGTTGGCAGGTCCATGCCTGTTTACAAGTCGTCATAAAACAGTATGAATACACACTCTGTGGACCATTTAATTCTCCCAGAATAGTCACTTTACAATTATTTATCTGTTAAATTTGTTTTAAAATAAATTGTCTTGTTTCACACAGGATCATTACACCAAAATACTATTTACATAATTATTAGGTCCTCTGATATATTGTCTTCTGGTACAGTTGTTGTCACTCAGCGAAGTTCATACATACATTTCAGTGCTTCTCAGAATATTTGGCCATGAAAGCAAACACTTTTCAGAATGCAGTAACAGCAAAAATAGGTTCTGCCCTTGGCGTGTAGCTTTCCTTTCTACCATTTCATGTCTGGGGTGCATCTTTGCATCTGGAGACATTTGCTGATGTAAGCCAAGGATGTGAACTCCTGTGTGTACACAGAGGGAAAATGTTTGTCCTGCATAGGACACCAGCTCTTTTTTTTCTCCACATTGATCCTCTTACATGGTAGAGTTCTTTGCTCAGGGGATCAACCAGGGTAGAGCTGTAGCAGTCTTGCTTTATTCTAGCATCAAACTTCCCTGAAGACCTCTGAGATCATTTTGTACGCATCTGGGTGGGTGGTAACCCAGATCCCTATGTATGCTGTCTGAAGTAAATGAGCCAACTCTTTAGCAACACACAGAGGGGCTCCAGGCATTTGCCAAAAAAACTATGGTTGGTGGGAAAAGCTGCCGACTTCCGAAATCAATAGCCTCCCAAAGGAGAGTTTATTAAGAAGGGAAAAAATCCCCCCCACTCCAAATGAAAACATATCTTCTCTTCCTCTCTTTAGCCCTTCTTGCTTAGTTTGTTTTGAGGAAGGTAAGCAGCTTTCCCTTTCACCCATGGTAAATCAGTTGCCTGGGCAGGAGGGAGGTTACCTGGAGTTGCACAGGTAAAAATTGCACAGCCTGCGGTTTTTGTCCTAGGGAAAATATCTGTAGGTGGCTGTCATGCCCACTGCCCCATCACTGCTTAACCAAACCATTCGTATTTAATTTTTTTAATCTTCTCACAGGAGTCTGTCCCTCCTGCCCTTTAATCAGCCTTGATGTTTCTCTCTGAACTCCCTCCAGTATGTCTACATTTTTTGCTGGTATGTATCTGGAACTAAACACGGTGTAATGAGTGCAGAACAGAGCTACAGTGTAATGGGCATACAGAAAAAAAAACTGTGTCTTTGGACCGGGGTAACCACTGTCTAGCAGAGTTAATTTACAAAGTTTGTGTTTGAAAAGGCAAAATATGCTATTTTTCATTTGCAGATAAACTTCTGAAATCTTCCACCTCCACTCTCATTCCTAGAAAAGAAAGGAACAAAAGGAAACTACCGTGAGTGACTGCTTGTGTTTCAGCTCTGTCTGCCTCTCAAAAGACCATGCACAGACCCGTTAAAATGCTCTGCAGACTTTCTTGGTGCCTGGCTTGTCCAGTTCACCCTTTCTAGCACCATACGGGTAATATGCTGTGCAACTGGCCACTGTGACAGCTTTCATGATGCCGAAGTTTATGGCAACTGTAAATCTATTAAGCCACAATTTGCACTTAATAAAATGAAACAGCAAGTAGTTAAATGAAAGCTCAATCCTAAACTGGAGAACATTTTTCAGGAAAAGTCATTGAGCCTGCCGTTGCTACTGCTGCCTTCCTTTGAGAAATTCAATCGTGCTGATTGAGGAAACCTGGAGAGAGCTGGCTATTCCTTCCTTCGGTTCGTAATTGCCCCGTAGACCATTTAATCATCTGTAGATGAAACAAAGCCTGTGCTGTGGAGTCCCGGAAGGGCAGGCATGCGCTTATCAAACGCTTCCTACCCACGGAGCAGAGCTGGGAGCTCATCCCGGTGCCTCTGAGCAGCCCTGCTGTCAAAACGAGGAGCTGAGAGCAGACTGGCTCTTCCTGCTGTCACTACGCCGGCCTTCCTGCCTGCCTTGATTTTATTACAGTAAAGTCTGCACAAGCCAATTTTTCAGGAGAGGGGTTCGGAGTGGAGAATGAAGGTCTTTCTGCCAGAGAAGGCAGGCAGGCACTGAGACACCCGCCAGGACAAGAGCTGCTTGATGCTGTCTTGACAAGGAGAGATAAGCACTGAAAGTTAAATGAGAGCAACGAGGATTTACTGGCTCCTGTAAAACACATCTCTCTGTCAACTTTAAAATGTCATTCTTCATACCCCCGGCTCTGTCAGTGTTCCATATTGCGGCGTTTCTGGGTGACCAAGTGGATGGCCTTGTCTCACAGATGAATAGTCTGGTCAGAAACCATATGCCTGGTTTCATTAACTAGAAGAAAAAAAAAGCCTGGCCAGGGGAGGCATTGAGAGCTCGAAAACCTGATCCATCATACTAATTGGTCTGGAATATTAGCCTTTAGTTGAGATTTGAAATCCATTTCCTCCTGAATATAGGCAATTTGCCTAACAGCTCAGGCACTATACATAACCACGTAAAGCTTGACATGCTGCCCTCGACTCCTAGCTAGTGTTTTCTGGAATACACCGAGAGAATGCAGCACTTAAAATAGAGTTACCAGAACTGGCTGCTCCTGGGAGGGCATCTCTGGGCATGTATCTTCCCCCCTTCCAAAACTTTTGTCGGGAAGAATTCTTACGAGGATTTTTAATTCACAAAAACCACTCAGTGCTGACTAATGCATGCCAATTAAGTTCAGCCCATTGAATCAACAGTTTCCTGTTACCTGTTCCTTCAGGTAGAACAGCGGCTGATACCCCTGCCCTTTCCCAGGCTTCTGTGCAGGGACCTTTCCTGCCTGAAAACAGTGGGGACACCTGTTTTCCGAGCGCAGAAGGCCAGCACCTGAAATCCTAGGAATGGGCCTGCTATTGAGAAAAGGGTGCTTGATAAGGCAGCCACTGTGATAGGCAGCGGAAATTTGATGATGAAAGGAGATGCCTAATAGATTAATCTGGTGTGATTTGCCAAAACACAGGGTTTTCTGGAAGATTATCCACACTCGCAATAGGAAGCCCTTTGTTTTGTAAAAGTCCCCACTTATCATGGTATTCTTTATCTCAACAAGAAACATAATGGTTTACTTGTTTACATGCATGGCAGATATATTCAGAGCTGGGCTTAGGAACTGTGAACTCCTTTTCATTTGAAATGTTTCCAGCAGGCAGGTTATTAGCTGAGGGGGAACAAGCAGTTGGACACACATAAAATTTAAATCTGCCTTGCTTAGATTGGCAAAAATGAATGTTATTTCATCCACTGGGAAAATGTTTTACTTCCTGCTCAAATACTTTTGGAAGAAAATCACAAGCTCATTTGTAGCCATCATATATGTATGTATATATTTTTTTAGAGTTAAGTGGTGTGTCTACAGAAACGTATTTGTTACTGTATACCAGTTATTTTCCACTAATATTAATTATTTTATTAGCTTGTCTTTACTTCTTCAATTTTACTTTGCTTACTATAAAATGTGACTGATGGCTTTACATTATTTATACTGAATGTGTGGCTGAAATCTAGCCCTTGATGTACCTTGGATAGAACTGCTTTGGTTTCTGGAATTGATTTTTAAATACCTTACACATCCGGGACTGCAGAACTACCAAAGCACTGTGTTCTTGAACTCTGAAAATAAACAAAAACTACCGTGTTAGAAAACAGCTTTATTAAAGCCCTTTTTAGCAATCTTATATCAACAAAGTTTTTCATAGAGTGCAACGTTAAGCTTGCTGGATACACAATGTACATGCTGTACAAAAGCGTGCGCAGCAAGACCACGCGCTGTATTAAAGGAGCTGGAGCGCAGGAGTTTGATGGAGTTATTTTTCTGTGCCCCTCAGCAGTAGCATACTATGTGTACCATACAGGTCTTAAATTGACTGCAGAGGCAGCCAGTTTCCATATCATAATAAGTATGGGGGGGGGGGTGTGGCTTCAAACAAGACTAAAAGAAAGGGAAGGCAAGTAAGCGAGCTGCTCGCCCTGATGCCACAGGATTAGTTATGTGGACCTACCTCAGCAGTCCACTGCAGCCAGCACAACAGTGAGGAAGGAACAGAAATTAGAAAGAGGGGGGAAATGGGGCTGGAAATCTGATAAATCCATCAAAAAGAATAGATCTCCAAAGATTTGTCTGTCTAGACCAGTGGACGGCTACAAACGGGAGTTAGTGGCTCATGCAAATGGATACAGTGTAATGAAAAATTACCATGGAGTAATGCTTGGCATAGACAAAGGATTTTATTTTACTTGTAGGACATATTTTATGGTTTATGAAGACATTGGAAATCTACTTTCTGTTTTCTTCTTCCATATTCATCGTTTACATTGCTTATTTTACAATGTGTTCAGGCACACATTGTACTTTTTTTCTGTCTGCTCCAAACCTTCCTATAGTTCAAACTGCACTTAAAGCCAAGTCCTGCAATTCAGCATAGTCAGTGCACAGCTGAAACTGAGGAGTGTGGGGAAGGCCTTCAGAATTTGCTTGGAATTAGTGCAAAATCATCACAATCTTTGCAAAATTTCTTCTTCGGGCTTGCAGTGTCCATACAGTGTCCATAAAACCCTAGGGTGGAATCAGCAAGCAGAATCAANAAAATAATAATAATAATAATAATAATAATGTTTTCTAATGTCATTTCCTCTTGTTAAGTTTTATACCAGTTTCACAAAAGTGTCTGAATAAAGTCACATGCTGGAAAATAACAGCATCTTCTGGCCACAATCAATGGGACTACTTTCAGAGGAAAGACCTTAGCAAAGCAAGAGTGATAGCTATACTCTCTTAACTGCAGCAGTAGAG
>WAAD01032121.1:336088-347198 GCA_013389945.1 Fregata magnificens | reverse complement strand
TGCAGCAGTAGAGAAAAAAATAATTTCTTAATGTATTTCTTGGCACTTAGTTCTTCCTTCACATTTATTGAAACAATTGCATTTCCAGTACTTTCTATATTTTTAATTTAGGCTGTTGATTAAAACATTCTAGCAAAGATGAGATAATTAAACATATAGCCTATTAAGCGACATTGCTTCCACTACAAAAATGAAAACATCTCTCATTAGGGTAAGTATGGTCAGCCTTATGTTTCATACTACTGTTTCTCACTCCCTTATCTTGAATGTATTAGTATAGGCTAATAATAATAATAATCGAGGCTCCTTGATTTTTTTTTGGGGGGGGGGGGGCGACGACACATTGGGTTTTTTAGAATTGGTTTGTTTCTTGGTTTGGGGGCTTTTTTTTAGCAAATGCATCACACCCATTTGTTTGTTATTAGAGGCTTATGGTTACATCACCAGACACTAAAAATAGGATATTTCCTTTTGTATAGATACTAAAATATTACATCTGACTAGGACTTCTCCCTAAAAAGTACCTTGGGGGTTAGTCAAGGTTCTGCATGCACACTTGTATATGACCTCTGTCATCGTAACCCAGCCTCAGAGATAAAATTTGCCTGGTGGTGTTAGAATATTTTCATTAGAAGCTGACTTCTACCAATAACTTTTGGTTTTATTATTGTTATTTTAGTGTCAGAAGCAAAAGTGTCTATCCACATCCCAAGTGTCCTGGAGGAATATGTGCTTCTTTGAGTAAAGGAAATACAATGCCAAACTGAAGAAGTGCTGATGCACCATGAAGGAAGCGGCCTTTCTGATGAGCCATGCTATAGCGCAGTGTGCTCCAGAGGAATCTACAGCAGTGTTTTAGATCAGACTAGAAGAGTATTTCTGAACAAATCTCCTGGTTGTTCCCATTCACTATGCTTTGGTTCACAGCACAGAGTGGCCTAAGAGCACATTCAATACACATTTTTTGGATGAAACTAAGCCAGATGTGCTCCAGGACTGCACCTAATGCACTCCAACTGCTAACAGGTAGCTAGCAGGTCCCAGAACCAGGCACAAACTAGCCCAAAGCAAACCCCCTCTGACACACGCCTGGTTCTCAGCACCAACAGATTTGCTCCACTGATCTGCTCATACCAGTTTGTACTACCTGCTACTGTATGCGTAGCTTCTGTGACCAGCACTAATTTTGCCATATGGAAGGAAGTTTATGTGAATAAAAGCACAGCAGTGGATTTCAGAGCAGATTAAGATCTCCTGACGCAAACAGGAGCATTGCATGCTGAACGGGTGGTTTGCTAAGAGGCAGGGCTTCAGCTGAAGCAAAGCGTCTTGGTAGAGGTACAGAGGAAACCCTGACACTTCCACACAGGATTGTTTGCTGCACACTGCTACTTCCCATCAAATCTGTCACTTATCATTACAACAGACACTTGTGAGTGTGACTGAACAAAAGAAAAGTCACTATTTAAAATCAGTGCCCTGTGTTCTTGTGAATATCCATCACAGGGAAATATCTCTTAAAAATGAATGGAAAGTCTACTGGGAAAAAATGACATGTATAATGATAATGTAGCAGGAGATGGCACAGCTCTGGAGACAGACACAGGCCCTTCAGCATTTCTGGTTTACAATTAGAGAAGGACGAGACAGACCTTTGTGCCTGGAAGCTCATGAGTTGCTTTTTTGCTTTATTGCTCCAGTTAGGTCTAGTAAAAGATACCAGCTCTCCTTACAAGCCTTGACTCAGTTGTAAACTTAGATCATCCAAGCTACAACAACAACAGGACAAACTCCACATAGTGCAAATGTAATTTGCAGGGTCAGCATGAAACTGATCCTGGCTCTTGGATGAAGAGAGAGCTATATATGTTGTGTCACATCCACAGAGCTGCCAGCACCTGCTAAGAACCTTCAACACAAACTGAAGCCAAAGTGAGCTGAGGTCACGCTTCAGGCATGCCAGGATAGATGAAGTCATTGTGTTCAGCGACCCTGGCTAAATGTAGTGACGATGTATACATATTGCAAACCACACTCCTCTGTCCATCCTCTGTTCCAGTTGTCCTTGGTCCTGCTTTTCGGAGGATATGCAGGAAAGGTAGCCTTTTGGCTGTATGAAACAGCTACAAAATTGATTTCTACGTTGTTAGATTAGGTACAGACTTTGTATGCATGGCCAGAATTTAGCCTATCATGTTCTCAAGGTTTTCCAGAAGATGTTAAATATGTCTTAAATTCGCCTTTGAAACAAATGCGTGAAGTATATGTTATAAAATGTACTCAGCTCTACTAACCTCCCTAATGGGAAGACAAACATTGCAGAAATCTTTACTGAACAGAAGGATGACTTTGGCATGCCAGCACTCCACCACTGGATCTGAGGCAACAGAACATTTATTGTTTTCAGGTCTCTGAGATTTTTTAAAAGAAAATCTTGGATTTTTGGCAGCTGAAAATAAGAGCTTTCAATTCAGACAAAAGAATTGTTGTTTCTGGTACTTGTCCAAAGGATTAAATACAACATAAAAAGTAATATACTTCTGTCCGTACCTTAATGCCAATGAAGTGTGTGCTCTAATTTTGTCCTCCTCATCTTTATTCATGGATAGATTTGTCATCTTTTGCTTCTTTGGTCATCTTCCCTGTACCACGAGAGGACATGGTGTGTGACATCCCTTCACTCTCATTCGGCTGTACACATCCAGGAATTGACACTAGCAAAAGGTCATCAGACCTATAAATTATTATGATCTTTGTGTAGAAACTCATACTCTTTCACGTTAGAGGGACAGCTTCCATTATCTAGTTCGGTGTCCATCATACCATAGAAGTAAATGCAGCTGTTTCATTTTGGAGCCAGTAGACAGTTCCCATCATCAGTAGCAAAATGACTACTGTTTGATTCATGCTATCTGCTTGTCCCCTCTATGTGTCTCTCCTCTTTCCTATCCCTGACCTATCCAATCTGTCCATGGCTCATCACTACCCATGAACCTGGATGGAACTATTTGCAGTTATTCTCTGGAGAGGAGTCACCTTCCTAGTTTCAGCCTTGCGAGATTCTTCACTTAAAGCCAAATCACCACTGGGCAAAGAGATCCCTTCATCTCTTCTCTATCCTTCTGCACAATGCACATGGCAGAAGGATTTCAGTTGTCTTCTGCCAGTTCAAACAAAGGCTGTTCAGGAGGAATGAGCATTCCCATTGCCACCCTTCTCTCCTACACAAATGATGATCATTTATAGCAATTTACAATAATACAGCTTTGGAAAATATATATTGGAGGAGAAAGTGTTGTTTTAAGAACTATGTGGAATTTTCAACAAAAAACTAAGAAAAGCACAGGCAATTTTTAGTGGTAAAATATTTAAATCCCTGCATATTTGACAGATTATTCCATGTGAATGTTAATGATTTGTTGTAAATGTCACCATAGCAGCTACATATAAAAATATACAGTCTAGTCTGACTTCAGAATAAAGCAAGGTTTATCTTTATTACCTGGTACGCCACCAAGAATAGAAACATCCCCTTCGTATTCTTGAGAAAGGAGACCCAAGGTTTGCCTTTCCTTTTTTTTTTTCTTTCATTTATATAGTGAGAAAATTGCAATGTAAGCTAGCCAGAAAACATTGGCAATTGCACGTTGGATAGACTTGAGGGGTGAAATCTGAGAATCCCAGAGACAAAAAAGAAGGATGTTGTCAGGAACAGAAACTTAGACTTGGTAGCCACCCTCCTAGAGATGGTAAAAAAAGCCATGAAAATGAATTAGGTTGCCAAGGGATGAGTTGGAAAAGGAGAAAGGGAGCAATGAAAGAAGAAAGCCTTAAGACAACACTGAAAGGCAGAGGAAGAGGAGAGGCAGGGAAAGGGGCAGAGGAAGGGAAATACTGAGCGGCTCCAGAAGCATTAGGAAATCAGAGGTGGAAGCAATTCAGTTGTCCAAAGGAGCGAGTGACCACAGAAGAGCAGTGATGGAGAAGCAGCAAGAGAAATCCACCTGGAAAAGGTGGCAATTGCCTCAGTGAAAGCACTGCAGGAAAGCTGGTGGAGGGGAAGGCGTGTGAAAGGGCAGCCCCTGACTCAGGGAGCAAAGAGGAGGTGGAAAACCACAAAGCCCATGAGGGAACCTCTCTGTCCACTCTGCACGTGGTCTTCCCCACCTCTGCCCCTCTGGCACGGGCTGGATGGAGAAGCGATGGCAGACTGCATGTCTGTTGATGTAGCTGAGGGTCCTAATCATGTTCCTTCACAGAGAAATTACATTTCTTTAGGCCCATCCTGAGGGAGAAAGGAACCTTTTCTTATATTGTTGTGGCTGTTGATCTCATGCTAAGAGCAGGGTCTGAACAAGCTCCTCCTCCACTGAGGCTGTTTACACCATCCAGCTGAAGGCATCTGAAGGTAGTGCTTAAGCTGGGGGTTGGGTCTCTCTGGCTCCCACACAGTCAGCAGAACAAGAGAGGTTGGTCCAGACAGCAATTCAGGGCTCCCAGCACAAGCTTCTTTTCTTGACTTCCCTCAGGAAGCCACTTTTTCTGTCTCTGGCCTGTGCAGGGCACCTAAGGAGTCCAGCCCCCAGGGGGGCAGTGCTCCACCACCAAGTCTGCAAAGCCAGCTCCAGATTTCTTACACTGAAAGCAAAAGCTATGGGTAAAAAGAAGTTAAAAGGTTAACCTTGTAAGTCTACGAGGATTATTTTTTTCCCTTTTTGCTTTTTTGAATGGGTCATTTCCTAAACACTCTTCATTCGAATTAAAAATGGTATGTACATCAGTCGCTTGTAAATTTGAAAATGCTTAAAATACATGTGCAAAATAATAGGAAGAATTGTAAAGCTAATGCGTGCACTCGGCAGTGAAGAGTATGAACAAAAGTTGAATGTGTTGTCCTTTAAAAGAAGCTAATGTTGTATGCGTTGGTGTGGGAATAGCATAGATCCTGTTTCAATTAAATGAGTTCATTGAAAGAGCCATAGCATGAAGATCGAATGCTACTATTTATTGAAAGTGACAAATTATCCAAGGATTATAGTTCCTAAACATGAGGCTCAGTGTCTAGGAAAAAATGTAATAACTACCTTAGGTACATTTAAAAAACAAGCTGTTCTGTGAGTAGCCAACAGGGCCTGATCCCCTGTATGTTTGTGTCTCATATCCTTTATACGTTACTACTGTATTAGCCCTATTCATCTCTCACATCCCTACTTGATAATCGCTTTTTGGCAAGAGAGCACTGCCTGAAGCCAGCCCAGAGCTATGGGTTTACTGGTGAGGTGGCCGATACGTGGCCATGAGTGTTTGTCGTGCATCTGGCCATTGCCAGGCAGAAGCAAAGCTGACTTTGCTGAACAGGGGCCAAGTTACCTGGAAGAACAAATATGTTTCTTCTCTTCCATCCCACCACAAATTTTCATGGCAGTTATTGGAACTTAATGATGTTTGGGAATTCTCCTCCTCTCTCAAATGTGGTTGAAATTGGCCTGAATTTTGTGGGGACAGGAGGGGGCAGGGGGGAAGAAAGAGAGAGTGAGAGAGAAAACAGGGCTAAAAATAACAACGTTTGGATTTTTCCAGGCCATTTATCCTGGAATATTAGAAAATGTAATGTGTAAAATAATACCTTTTTTTTTTCCACTAAAGACACAGAGTAGCAGACATAAATTGATTATTTTTATTTTGATCCGGTAATACACTTTCATACACGTTGACAGCTGCATTTTCTTCAATTCAGAGTACATACATTTTGAGCTCTGTATTTTTCATCTCCCAAAAGGATGGACAACACACTAGGGAGTCATTTGGCCAGTGGAGGGAGAAGAACACTTTCCAGTGTGTAGATTATCATGGAGATAAGCCCACAGCTGTGTGAGGAGCACATCGATAGAACCACATCTGTTTACATCAGCCAAGGATCTATCACTTATCTGCACTAGTATGTTTCCCAAGACAGCTTAACTGATTTGGACTTAATACTTGATTACATGGTTATTTTAAGAACTCTACAATGGCCCATAAGAGAAATCTTACTGTCTTCAGTAGTCTTGTCTAATTTATACTCTAGGTCCCACAACTATTACTGATACTATGTATTAACAAACTAAAGGGACTGTTTTTAATAGTCTGTGCCATTGTGTTCACACTACTCATCAGTAAAGTTATTTATAATTTTGGGAGTTAAAAACCTGTCTTTAAAGTAACCAGGCTCAAAAGCTGGTCCACAGGCATAACTGACAGTACCAGGGGTTGGAATGAAATTCAAGTCCTACATGCTAATGCCAAGACCAAGATACAGTAGGTTCAGGGCAGTCCCCACTGCTTTTGGCATTCTGATGGCATGGCTAAATATCAGTTATTATTTTTGAGAATATTATCCTCCCTCGAGTTCATATTTTCACACTGGTTTCAGTTTGGCTTACTGCATCTTAATTACAACTCTGTCCTCTCTTTTCCATGCCTATCTCCATGGCATCCGATTAAATGCTACAGAGGTGCAAGACACCAGATCAGCATATGGTGGATGAGATGCAGATGCATCTAGTGAAGGCTTTGCTGTTATGTATGTTGTAATTTATAGTTTTCATCAAGTGTCACTCAAAGGAAATAGGTTTACACACATAGACATTTATCTCTGCCTTGCCTCTTACACCCCCCTTTATTTCTTTACTTTCTGCTTCTGTCTCAGTATCTCTCTCCTGTTCTGTTGTTCTTGTTTCCATACAGAATGGCACCATTTTATATGTTTAGATGTCTACAGTGAAAAAAGCAAAAGAAAATGGATCAGTGTAAACACTGGCTTTGCAGAGAACTGTAATGGGCAAATGGCCAAGGAAGTTCTGCTGCAAAGTCAGCGAAGAAGCCAAAACTTTTAAATTTCACTGCCTCCAATGCACATCAGCCTAATGTTCGTTCCAACAGGAAAAACATGGATAACTTAGAAATCTAATTACATTGACCTTCAGGGGTGATATTTACTTGCTGTCACTCCAAAGCCAGCAATACAAACTCTCAGAATACGATCTTAGTGCCCATAGTCCCCTGTTCTCATTTTTTAAAATCAATGAGAGTGCATCTGTCCATAGTCCAGATCTCAAGATGCCAAACTTTTCTTTTTTCTTTTTTGGTTCCCACAGGAATGTTGGTGGATCCATGGATGGGGCTGAGAGTTCTGTTCAGATCAGCTTTTTACATATACATTGTTTCACATTGAAAAAATTTTAAGCATCGTATATATGGAGAATGAACAACTTTATTTATAGGGAAATAGCTGGTTTGTCTGTTCTTAATTTATTACACATTCAGTTGCTTTCTGAATATATCATATGGGCTATTGTACTCCAAATACACTTTGCAGACATCTACCAACACAATAATCAGTTGTGTTTACATTACAATCAGACTTGACTCATGCCTGTAAAGTCATCCCATTTTACATATTTACACACAGATTTTCTCCCCGCTCTTTCCCTCAACAGACCACATAAAATGCAAGGAATGATTCATAAATTCTGAAGTCAAGTCTGCAAAAGTTGCAAAATGTCAGGATAAGGCTGCTGCATAAGATAGATGGAAGAATAACTGGTTGTTGGGATGAGGAGGTGGTCATCTGTGGACCAACTCTGGAGGAAGAGCTGGGGTACTCCCTCAGTGCATTTTAGCGCTAGAAACAGGGGAGAAAATGGAACGGTGACCCTCAGGCATCCCACGTCTCATTCCAGGCTGTGGACCAGGCAAGGAAAAATGGGCTTTTAAGAAATGGCAAAAGAGAGCAAGCTTCCACTGCCATTATGTTTTTCGTAGTGGGTTAAAATCACTGCAGACAAATGTAAGGCTTGAATGTGCAGCTTCAGGAGCTGAAGCTCTGCTACCTGTATTCCCAATGTCAATCAGCTGGATTTCAACACATGGAAATTACAACTGCAACCCTTGCTTCGTGTGAGCAGGTTTGCCCTTGCAAGTCTTTCGAAGACAGGAATTTTTGAACAGGAATTTTTCATGAATTTTGGATGAAATACCATTTGGATGCAAAAGGAGATCAAAGAGGCAAAAAATGAAAAAAAAAAAAAAAAAAATTACTTCAGGTACAGACGGCATCCAAAATACTTAAATTCCATGTCCCTAGTGCTGCCACAGTGCTTATGTGGGTGATGTGGAGGAATTGATATTTTTATTCTACAGCTCTACAGCAGCCCTATTTGATGACTTGAAAACTGTGGGAAACACGTCACCCCCTCAAACACTTCGCAGTCTATCTGGAAGGCCAAGTGACTTGACCCACAGTACAGCAGTGTACTGAAGAGTCTGTACTGTCTGAAGCACAAACGGTCCCCCTGATTTAATGCAAAGCACTAGGAAGAAAAATCAAACAGGCAAAGATCACAGGAGTTCACAGGAGTGTGAATTCAGTGAAAATCACCCAGAGGCTGAATTTAACTGGCAATCGCAACATTTTTTTGTCAGGTCTAATAGTGACTCACGATGCTAAAAATCTAAATGCAACAGTACAGTAAAAGAAAATGCGGTCAGAAAAAGCATCACCAAAACCTCACAAGGAGGTATCTGGCATGGAAGTGCTAAAATAAACACTTTGCCAAATACTTGTTGGCAAGGACAAATGTTGTTGTTTTCATTCAAGTCTATAAAAAGAAAAAAAAATCACTCTAGGACCTATTATTTGTAGCTGTGTTTTCTCCGTAAACTTTGCCTGTATGAAAGGTACCATGCGTGTTGTTTATTATCATTTTAAATTGGTGAAGCTTAGATTTTCTTCCACTCTGAAGTGATCCCGGAGCTTACTCTGCATCAGAACGACTTTAGATGAAAAGTAAGCATAAAGAGTTCAATAACACAAACATCACAAAATGATAATTAATTTATGCAAAAAGCCATAATAAAAGCACATCGTAACATTGTAGTGTTGTGGTGAATGTGTTTTAAAAAAAAATTAACACTCTTGCAGCAGATTATCTTTCTTCTGTGTTCTTTAAATGTTCTGATTTCAAATTTCAAAATGCTTTCCTATGTCAATGACAATCTTAATAGAGTCCAATTAGTTCCACAAGGCACTTTCTGATGCACAAGCCCCTGGCTTGATTGCGGTGAATGGTGGGTATTTCCTGTGTTTAAGTCCACATATGGATTGAGTAAGGCAGTGGCAGAGAAACTACTGTTTTCCTTCACTACATCTTCATTTCTTTTTCACAGGCTAAGCCTTTTTTGTTTTTCCTGGCTCTGTTGTCAAAACATTGACCAGAGTTTTGGCTCGTGGTATTGGAATACGAGGCCAAAACAATCCTCTGGAAACCAGTGTGGCAAAACGTATTTTAAATCTATACATTCACCATTCAACCATGGGAGTAACCACGCCCACTGCCCCACTCTGTGGTTTAAAAACAACATGGGTTTGCCCCCAGAACGGTTTGATTTATTTGACAAGCTTTTTCAAGCTGGGTATATCAACATTTAAACTGTTCTGAGGCTTGGCTTCCTACGTCACATGTACAGCAAGTATTAAAACACACTCTAATCATTTTCTGCCTCTATTAAACTAGACAAGGTGAATGCATTGTGCATTCTGCAGGATTTCTTTGAAAACCTGTTGGTCTCTCCAAGAGAGACAGGTTACAGTGATTCTTTTTTTTCCCCTCAAAACCATACCTTTTAAATATTTTTTTTTTTACATCTTTTTTGGAAAATACATCATTATAATAACTATGTAGAGCTAATTCCTCTTCCTGACATACCAAAGTCCAATGCGAAACAGTGAAAGATTACACATTTTAAGGGATTCTTCAGAAAATGTAGCATAACGCACAAGTACCCTGTGACATTGCAAACTATTTTCCTGCCCTGTCAGGTTCCTGGAGGGATTCCCTTTCCTCAGGGGTAACTAGGAATACACATGAAAACTCAGCTGTAAAACTGGAATCAGGACAAGACCAATTTTGCACACATAATCAGGAAAATGAAAGTATAGAGATGGTGCGTGGTAGATTAAATAATCTGTCCAAACAGAATCTAATAGTTTTAAGTCCTAGGATGTAATTCCCCCGAACCAGAATTCCTGTATGATGTACTTCCAGCTTTTTTTCATTCCATTTTTTGCATTGGGTACCACATCACTGAGCCGGGCCCCTGTCAGTGTAGGTTGCACGGACATGATCTACATAACAGTCATCTACAGAAATATATGCATAGGCACGCAACAATACGGCTAAATTCGGGGTAAGTGGTGGTTCTACCTTGAACCACCTATAAATGATTCCTGTGACATTTGAACCGAATTTAAATGTCCCACCTGGATTTGCTCCCAAACTGCACAGCGGGAACCGAAGAGCAGGCCAGAAAGTGCCTTTCGTCGTTAAATAAAACATAAACTTCTCAGCCAAACCTGTTTCATTGTGCGTGCTGCAGAAAGCTTTACAAGGGGGGAAAAAAAAATATCTGTTTGTGAATGTAGCGACACGTTTTATGGTTTCTCTTTTATCTCCCCCAGCCCAGGGCTCCCCTGCCCAATTTCCACCCGGGGTGAGAGGGAGCGCGGGGAAGCGCGCCGGCCCTCGNTCCCCTCGGCCTTCGTCACGAAAACTGTAAAACCCCAGTGCTGGGTTTCTGGTGGCTAAATACAGAGCACTGAAAAAAAAAAAAAAAAGAGGGGGGGAGGGGGGGTAAGGGTAACATGAAGCGGCGTTTCAACAAACCCCATAAACCCGAGATGCGAGAGCTAGCGAGAAGGGGAAGGGGGAAGGGAGGAGGAGAAGCTTGAAAGTATCAGCGCAAATAGCAAATAGCTTAGTTTTTACTCCCAGACACCATAACTTGTTTTACGATTAGTGATCTGTTTAAAGATTTGTCCTGGAAGTACTTGATATTGGGTTACAGAAGGTTACGTTAATTGCATTAAGCCATAATGACCCATGAAGGACTGCAAAGGCTTAGAGAAAAACACGCTTCTTCCTTACAGGAATAAAAAATTTAAAAAATAGAATAAAAAATGAAATAAAATAAAAACAAAACAAACCAAATGAAAGTAAAATAAAATAAAATAAAGTGAAATAAAGTAAAATAGAATAAAATAAAATAAAATAGGCTAAAATAGAATATAATA
>WAAD01032121.1:325244-336058 GCA_013389945.1 Fregata magnificens | reverse complement strand
GGTGCCCTCCCGGGTCCCCTCCCGGGTGCCCTCGCCCCCCGCCCGGCACTGCCACGCCGGGAGGTCGTGCGTCGGCCCTGGGCGCAGCCGCCTGCCTTACGGTGCGGAATTAAATGTGTCGACTAATAATCTATAGTCTCGCTCGCCGGGGCAGAGCAGACAAACAAAATTGTCATTCCAAATGAAAAGAAAACACTATTTCTTAGAAGTGTTTAGGAGGGTGCACAGCGGGGCATATTTTCTTTCTTACTGGCAAGAGTTTGTAACTGGATCCCTTAACATTACTGAGAACATGAAAACATGAAACAAAAGTATTGATCCAAGAATTCGCAGAAGAAAAGTATCCAAATACGCACCGGTTTGTTTGAATTTTTTTTTAAGGTTACATCAGATGTTTACGGGGGAAAGTGGAAGCTTGCGATACAGCCCTTGCATGCCCCATTCAAACATACGCGGAGGAAAGTGTTATTTGTGTTGTTAAATTTACATTACGTTCACTTTAATTGCATCAGCTGCTAGATAGATGTAGGAATAATGGCATTTAAGAGGGAAATAGCAATCATCTTCAGAAGACTGCAGCATAATGGAGGAACCTAATTAATTTAACCTTGCAGTCTTCCATAATGGCTGCACTTTATCATTTCCACAGATGGAGCTTGAAGGAATTAACAATGTTGTTTATCCCAGCAGACATCTCTGACTGTGGTTAGCCAATGGCAGATTTCCCACTTAAAGATGCATTTCTTCACTTGGGGAAACCAACTCGAGCCCTGGCAATAGCTGTCGAAACTTGCTGGTGTTATATGTGTGGGGGATATTGAAAAACTCTGAGAAAATGCACAATGTGTGTCTCTTTATGGTCTCATCAGGTGACGCTGGAAGAAGATAGAGTGTTTCCTTGCTTACCAGAGCCAAGACTTTTCCAATACCATTTCAGTTTCTCTTCCTTTATTTTCCCCTTCACTGTATTTTTTAACAGCGTACCCTGCTAATCTTTTTTTTTTTTCTTTAAAAACGCAGTACGCGTCTGTTACTAGATTCGTAGACCTCAACCCAACACTTCTAGATGATTTGCAATGTTTACAGACTTTTTACGCTTGGGAAACCTGACTAGACTTGAGGTAAGCACGCCTCCACACACAAAACACGGCCAAAGCCGGATTATTTGAACAAGCCGATTGTTTATTATTTCAGGAAATAATGCATTTTCCACGCTGTCATATTCTAGGGTGCACACGCACGCACACACCCCAGTCACCCGTGGGCGTCAGACCGGAGTCGGGAAGGGAGCAATCTGCTGCTTTGCGGCTTCGGGCTGTGGGAGCGTGCCCCTCTTCCGTGCTGCTGATCTAGGAATAAACTCCAGCGATTAAACGCTTTACACTTCTACCTGCATAGCGGGGATATGACAGAGTGTCGTTTGGCGGCTTTGAGACGGATATTTGTTACCCCGAGCAGCCGGGACCCGAGGCGTTAGCCATAGAAGCGAATAAGTCTATCAGACGAGCACATTTTCGGCACGATTCTCTCTCCCCGCTCTTGCACGAAGAGAAGCGTTTGTCGGTGGCTCAGAGACAAGGATAGGTCTGCTTTCTGTGTGCCGTAGCTGTGCTTCTGTGTTCGAGATAGATCTTAAACAGCATTGCTTCTTTTTTTAAGGTTTATTGGCATCTGGGGTTTACTGTTGCTGTTGATGGGGGGGGGTTTGCACACTTCCGAGTGCCTAGCAAGCAAAACTCCCATCCTTGAACTTCGACCTTGTCTCTGCCCCAAACGATAACTTGATACCGTTCTTACACCCTGACAGAGAAAGCGTCTTTTCTATTCCTCCTTTGTACGGAGCAGCGTGCGACAGAAGCCAAGGCGTGCGTGGAAGAACGCGGGGCTGCTCTTCGTGCACAAGTTCGTACCGCTATTAGTTGCTCTAAAGCGGTAAAGGTGAACGGCAGCCCAGGGGCCACCTGGGCTCCTTGTGCCGTCTCATTTTAGGAGGGCAGGTTTGCATCCAAACCTCGGTTTGTTAATCTGGCAGGTATCTCCACCACCAGCCAGCGGCGTGACGCTGAATATCTACACGATACGAAACACTCGGGTGTGCCGTCACTGCTCTGGTTGGCGGGATACCTCCCTGGCTGCTGACGGCCGAGAGCACGGCGGGGAGAAGCGCCTGCCTTCCAGCCCGACCAGCGCTGCACGGCGGCTCCGATCGCACCGCTCTCGCAGGGCAACTACAGCAGTGAGACTGCTGTGATTTGGGCTGATGACGTGCGCCGTGACGCTAACCCCGCTAATGATGCCGCTTCGCCAAACAAAGGAGGCTAACCGGTTTGAAATCCTAGTCATTGGCCACCTGGAAATTACCCTGTACGTCGATGTGTATATATTCCCGTGGAAAAAAAAATGGAATATTAAGAAAGAATCGGCACAGAAAGTAGCGCGGAGGAGCTCAGGCTGTGACCGGCACGTAGCTGAAGTCTGGGCGTGGGGCAAAGCGTGAGGCGCAGCGCCGCTGTCTGCGCTGCACGGACATCTGTTAAACCAGCCAAAAACGGGGGAAAAAGAAACACCAAAGAANCGTGGGTGCACGCAGGTTGTCTGCGGCCCCTACGGCGCTGGCGAGCCCCGCGGTCGCTCGGGGGAGAGGACCGGGGGGGGGCTGCCAGAAGCCCGTGATACGGCCGCTGGGGGATTTTAAGTTTTGGTTCGTGATTTAGGCTAACGCCTAAAATGGGAACGTGCCCCACGGCAAACCCCGCCCGTGTGAACACGGCTTTTCAGCGCCGTCCCCTGCTCTGCGGTCACATATTCGCAGTGATAGCGATTTCACTGAAAAAAAAATAAATTTTAAAAACCCGCAAACTGTCGCTACGAGGAAGACAGAATACCAATCCCAGTGGGAAGCCCGCGTGCTGCGGGATGCCCCTCTCCCCTCGGAGGTGCGGGGGGCGGGAGGAGAGCGGCCACCGCCCGCTCCCTGCCGCGCTCCCGCCTCGGCCGCTCCTCCCCTCGGGTCGGGGAGATCTGCCTGGGGATCCAGCAGGACTTTCCTGTTTACCCGGCCCCCGGTGGCTCCCGCTGGTGCCGGCGCCCTTGGGAGGGGAAAGGAGGCGGGGGGAGAGGGTGGCGGCGGTGAACCAGGAGACGGGAAGGCTGCAAGAGCAGCTGCTTTATATTAGGACCTGGGCCGTATTTGTCCTGCTCAGCCAGGCACCGGGGGACAGGGCTGCTGCGCGGAGGCGGCATCCTCCCTCCGCCCTGCGCCTCTCCAAGCTGAGAGCCGCGGAGGCCAAACCTCCCCGGTGCCCCCGCGGAGCTGACCTGCAGCCAAGACACCAGGGCCCGAGCAAGGGCTCTGGTGAGACCCCCGGTCGTCCCCCCCACCCCACCCCGCGGCTCAGGCTCCCCCGGGCTCCGCTCACAGCGGCGGGCAGGGAGGCTGCGAAGGAGGCTGCAAACCTCTCCCCCAGCGCTTCCCGCCGGGAGCGGGCGCTCCGTCCGGAGGGTGGGCTCCGCTTGTCACGGGGAGATCACGTAAATCTTCAAATCTCCTATGAAAATTAATAAAAACACACGAAATCCTAGACAGTCCATAGCAACTGATTTTTATCTACCGTTTTACGCGCTTCATTCTCCACCTAAATATACACCCTCCCCCCGCCCCGTGATTTAATGTAGTTTACGGAGACCACAGGCATTTTTGGCTTCCCTTAGCCTTTTCATTCTAGCGCTGGCAATGGGCTGACTTCAGACTTCTCTCAACAGTTGAATATATCTGGGGGTTGGGATAAGACCGAGGAGGGAGAAAAAGACTGCATTCAGCGTACTTGTCTTCAGTGCCTCTCCAAACCTACTCGGGGAGCCCCAAGCGCTTCAAACCCCGTATTTCTGGGGATCTCCCTGGGCGCTCGCTCTCTGTCACCCTTACGCCCCGACGGACAGTTTCCCTGGAAGCTGGAGACCCTGGCCGGGCTCGGGGGAAGGCGGGGGTTGGCTTTAATCAGCATTGTCAGAGAAACAGAATCAGGTGTGGATTTGTTTCAGGCCATGTTTACATCAATCAGTATTTTCGTTACAATCTTGTCAACAGTTTTAATTCAAAGCGTATGCTAAAGCCGGAGAAATTAAGCGGTACGAGGGAGAGCGTTATTTTTAGAAAAAATATTTTTAAACACGTTGGCACGGCTGAAATATTTTGATTGTACTAGAGGCTAATATTTTTTCTGAGCTTTATCGGCAACGAGACGGCTCGGTACGGTGTGGGAGGACGGTCCGTAATTTTAGCGAGCTACGACCGTGGCCTGCCAAGGCAGAGGAGCGCACGCCCTGCTCCGGAGCATTTCCCTGTAAAGCCGGGCGCAGATATGACCCTCCGGTTTCCCCAGCACCGGCAGCGACTGGCGCAGGCGCTGCGAGCACGGGGGGGTCTGCGGGCGGGGGTAACAGCGCCAGGCCTNGTACGCGGGTTTGCAGGGGGCAGGCGATGCCAGGCGCGGAGAGCCGCGGAGAGCATCTCCCGCGCAGCCGGGGCCGGCTCAGCCACCCTTGCCGGCCCCGCTCAGGAGGTTAAATCCACCGGATTAAAGGCTAAACCGACAGAGGAGCGCTCCTACCTGCGCTGTATTTTTGGCTTAGCTATTTGCGCGGGGCTGGGGCGGTCCGGCGGCGCGGTGCGGGCGCCCTGCGTGCGTCTCGCCGGCTCTTTTCGCTCCCGCTCTCCGGCATCCCCAGCTCACTTTTCACATCAAATAGGCCATTAACTTTTGATCCTTGCTGTTACATTCCAGGTTTCCCAGTGATGTTTCCTGCACACTGAGCCCCCCCGCCCCCACTTCTGTCCCGCTTCGCATTTAAACACGACCCGGTAGATCTGAATTTCTGTCGAAAATTTAATTTTGAACATATGCACTCATTCGTCTCTTCGCGCTTGGCCCCACGTCGAAATCCCTCTCGGAGGAGGGACCTAACGTTTTAGATGCCCCAGAAGAGTGTTGAATTTTTGGCTTGCCTACATCTTTCAGCAAGCGAGCCAGAATGAGACCTATTAAAATACTGCCTAATGCCTGCGAAGACAATTTCCATAACTTCAAAGCCCTTACGCGACTATTGGCAACGGCTGGGCTCAAGCGCTGCGAACAGCCAGAGGGATCAGAGAGACGTTAGCTACTCGTGTTTAGGACGCTATTAGGCAGGAGCAGCGACTCAGTCTTCAGCCGAATAGGTGTTGGGTTGGGTTTTTTTCCCCCGTTTGATCTCCTAGTTTCCTCTCTTGGCCGTAGGAAACCACTCGAGTGACTGAATGTAGCGTTGAAGGAGCACCCCCAAGGTGCTACAGGAGGTCCCCTCTGCGAGACCATGGGGGCGGCCCGGGGTGGCTGGAAGGGGATGATTTCACGCACATACCTGGTTTTGCGCCCCGCTCTCTGCCCACCAGCCCGCTTCCCCAAAACCCCGCTGCGGGTAGACCAGGCGGCGGAGCCCCGGGGTAGGTCCCCGCCATGTCCCTCGGAGCATCACTCCGGCCCCATGTCCCCTGTGGGACCTCAAGCCTGGGAAGCGCCGCCAAAGCAGCCAGGGAGGGGAGCGTTCAAAACACAGGGGAGCGGTTCGGGCTCAGCGCCCCCAGCCCGGCTCCGCGCAGCCCCGGGCCCGCGGAAGCGGCTGCGCAGCTGCGGAGTGGAGCGGAGCGGGGCGAGCGCGGCTCGGCCGGGGCTGCTGCGGCTGGCGGGCACCGCTTTTCCCTCTTCCCTGGTTTGTTCCTAGCACATTTGCACGGTCAGATTTGGTCGTGGGATAATATTTACTCAAAATTCGCCGTTTCGTTAAGTTTCTTGACAAGAAATTCGCTTTCTGGGGTATTGCCAGACGTGTGCTCAGAAGAGGCCTGAACAAACTCGGAGAAGGTAATCTTAAATTCAAGCCTCTCCCCCCAGATATCTAAGGATGGGGTTTTTTCCTATTAACCTGTGAGAAATGTGTTGCAATGCCTTCATATCCTTCTGTTCATTAAAGGAATACTGTTCTTTTATTTTCTCATCATTACAACAAATATTTGCCGTGAGAGTTACTATTTACTTCGAAGGCATTTGAACATCCTGTTATGAACAAAATTTTCTCGAATATACCAAGTAATTTTCTTTTATGATCTTCATGACGACATAGTAATGACGGATAAGCAAGACTTACACTGTCAACAAAATGATTAAATTACAGCCCAGCCTCTCGGACTGTTAGGAGTTAAATGGAGCCACAGTGTTTTAGGGAAAATGAGGAATGCTAAATACATAGAAGTTTACCAAGACTGCGAATAAGGCACCTTTGATTAAACTCCTATATCTGATAAACTGCGGTTCCAAATTTGCAATACTGACTCTGTGCTTAACCACTTCCGCAAGTGATCTCACCCAAAACTGATGCACAAGTCCACGTTTGCACAATATGACCTTAAACAAGTGGACTGTTGCTCTGAATGGTTCAGCCTCCCATTAACACCTGTGTTATGTACACAGGCTTCTGATTTCAGGCCTTTACTGTTGAAGAACCTCGTCTAGAATTGTAGAGAGACCAAAGCTAAGGATATTATTCCATTTCACATAGAGTATTCAGTTTGAGGATCTTAATGAACAAAGGCACAATAAAAATTACCAGAGAGTTTAAAATGTAAGATAGGATTTCATTGATAATCTATTTTATAATCTGGTTTTAGCCAGTTATTTCATGGAGGAAACTTCTGTAACTCCAGGTATTCATAAATAGCTCTGCGAGTAGTTTCATTAAAATTACAAATACAAGTGTTTACGGTGTTAGATCTTAGAAAGCATTAGAGGTGAATTCACAGATACTGAAAAAAGTGTTCAAAACTCACTGGAAGTCAGAGGGACTTCTACCACTGACCTGAGGAGCTGTGGGAAGTTTCTATCTGCAGTGACGCAATTACCAGATTATGAAGCTGGATGATGATCTTTTTAGCTGCTCCACACAATGTCAAGTTGCTGCTTTTCCCATCTCCCTCCATCTTCATCAGTTTTCAACAACTCCCTATCAAAAAGATATTGACAAACTAACAGGGTATCGGGGAAAAAGGTGAGCAGCATAGCAGAGGGAGAAATATTTATTTTCTAAATCAGCAAATCATGTGGAGGATAACAACAAACATTGGAGGTATTGAGAACATAAGCACTACAGATGAAAATGGTTTCTTTTGGGGAGTCTAAGAAAACATAACCAAGAGTTAGATTAAATGGATTCGCTTTTGAATGTGTTATTTGTCTTCTCGTGGGATCTTCTAAAGGAGTAAGTGAAGCTCTGTTGTCACACATGGCTTGCAAACATGGCATTATAGGTGTCAGTTCATCCTGGATCCCAGTAGCATCTGCCTCAGAAATCTTTCCATGTTCCATTAGAAACCATTACTGGAAACGCTCCCTTTGAGTCTTGTTTCTTTCCTAGTAATAAAAATTTTGCTTTTAATTACATCTGGGTGTAGCTGAGGACTGCATCTAACTTTGGAACTGAAAAGCTCCGTTTTATTTGTCCTTCTTTGCACGGGTAAGTCAGTTTTATACTCATGGCAGTACTTTTGTTGATAATGCCTGTGCCAGAGCAACACCTAGCTCATCTGTCACAGCTGCATACATCGTGCACGGGACCAGGGGAAAGAGCATTAAAAATGTCTTTCTGTTACTGAAGGAAACAAAAAAGACTCTGAGGCAGACAAGAGGTCGTCTGCTGACTAAGGAGGTCCCATTTTACACTCCCTTTCCAGGACGAAACTTCACTTAAGTAAAACGATGAATATTTTAGAAACTGAATGTATGCTTGAGTTGCTTCTAGAAAGTTAAACCGCAGTATAGACTGAGTGCTGGGTGGTTTTTTTTCACTCGTCAGGGCAAGGCAAGCAGAATGCTACAGTAGACCTGACACAGGAGGAAAAAACATACAGATAGGGCACAACAATGTCTCTGGTAATGAACTCAAATCCTCGAGTCTGTAAAACCACATTGTATTCTTGAGTGATGAATTTTGTATTTGGATCACTAACTTAGTTGAAAGAAGTGTAAAGACAGCTCCCTACTGGCAAAATATCTGCGGAGGTTACAGAACGCTGTTTATTCCAGCTAGTGTCTGGAATAAATTATGTTCGAGAAATTGACTCCTGATACTCCTATTTCAGAAGAGAATTTGTACAGTGTGCTAAGTCCTAACACTTCTGGCCAAACCATAGCCTTCATTAGGATTTGCCATTCATCATACCTGCCAGGAGCTCTCAGATCTGGAAAGGTGCTTGTTCTGAGGAGTGAAAGAATACCAGAAAAGAAACCATTTACCTGGGAGCTACTGTCAGTTCTCAAAGGCACTGGTCTTCCAAATTTCAGGGCTCCGAGTCGTCAGTCCTAATACGTTTTCTTACTATTCCTGCTGAAAATCATTAGCTATACAAGGAAGACCCAAATTGTTTTTAGATAACACTATAGGTCGCATAAGCCACTTAACATTTTGGAGGTTTCTACTGCAGATAAGGGGGTAATGGCAGCAGGTGACCTGACAGCTGCTGGGGTGGGAGGGAGCTTTCACAACTTGCTTTTACTCCAGTGGCAATAGCAGACGCTCAACAACTCCTGAGACTGGACTCTAGGAAGTAGGATGGCAATCTGAGTGCTGTTTTAAATATTTTGATCTATAAGCCACATTTATCAATCACCTAATCGTGAAAGGTAGTTATGCTGATTTTTCACTCAGTGCCTAAATATTATATAGGCTTCACTTGATTCTTCTCACAACGTCAACGGTGCAAAACTCTGCAGAGGGGGAAAGCCAACAGAAACACTGCAGAGTCAAACCTAAGGCAATCCAAATCACTCACCACCACAGTGTCCAGGGCTTCCTATAGGAAAGACGTCCACTCTTTTACTTCCATAAGTAGGCTCAGGGCTCTCATGAGAGCATGGTCCTCCTTGGGGCTGTGTTGCCAGCATTCTCACAGGTTTATGCAACACCTACCCTCATGCTGGAGCTGATGTTTGTATTTTATTCTGAGGTATCCCACACAAAAATAAGAGCATCACTGGGGTCCTAGATGTGCTCTGGCAGAGACCTCCTTAAATATTTTGGATATGTGTGTGTTTTGTGAATACTCTACCACTTGCTCAAAATTAGTAAATACCTAGGAAATGTGAATCTTTGAATTTTTACCAGGCAAGGTGAAAAGGGACAGATTTTGGACATATGCTTAGCCCTACACCTGTCTTTGAAGAAAGGCTTCATCACAGAGTGGATATTCAACAATCTGTTAGTCAAAGATCATGAATTTCTGAAGAAACTGCTCTGTACAATGTAGAATTTAGGCCGCACAGGTCTATTCCATGAGTCCAGGAGAAAATACGTTGCAGAGATCCTGTTTTCCTCTTCGCTTCCAGAGATTTTTATGGATCCACATGTGTTCTTCTCCATTTCATATTCCACTAGAAGGGAGCGAGTAGACTTGTGACTTTACCTCTCTTGAGTCTGTCTTTCTTACAATCTGTGGACCACAATTTTTACAACCCCTAGATCACATGCTCCCCTCAGATATGTTAGGGCAATTTAATCTGCTTCCCTGCAATATAAAAATGCTCAAATGAGGTAGTATCACCCATTATTCCCTAGCACGATCCCATCGTTGTTGATCAAGGTGAGTTTGGCTACTGAATTTAGTGGGAATTGGAGTAAGCTCTGTTTAATATCTTAAAATTGTGTTGAACTAGAAATAGTTTAATGACAATTTAAAAAAATATATACCTATAAATATCCCGTATTTGGTAAGTCAAAATACGGCCTAATGGATTAATTTAACTTCAAAAGAATGTGGACTCCATCTCAGTTTGTCACTATGTTTGTACATGGCCCCATGCTTGACATTTCAATTAACCCTCACCCTTTAATTTACAGGACTGTTACACTGGAGAAGAAACAAGTGGGGGAAAAAACCCTTAAAATTGTTAACAAGTAAGAATGGATTCCAAGTGATTGGGGTCCTTCAGGACAAGCGTCCCCATATTCTAGTGATTTAAATGGCATTGTTTGTGTATCTACAGTTAAGGAAGATCATAAATGCTTGTGGGAACATAATTTCAATTTCTCTAAAGGTAGAGATATGTTTTGTACTTTCTGAAATTGGCATACAGGCAGACTGCGAAGAGCTGGAAAAGGAAAATAGAGGAAGAGTATGTACTGAAGATGAAGCGTCTGAAATAAATGGAAGAGCTTGAAGCAATGGCAACTTTTTTGTTTTGCCTGTCTAGGGGAGCACACCTTCTGTTTTAAGAAAGAAGAAAGGGAGGAGGAGGCCTGGACTGCAATGTTAATCTTTATAGTACAGGCAAAAAAAAAAAAATCTGCGGCCGTGCTGCTTCCATGCGGACCAGCTTGCCAAATTGAGCAGGGCATTCATTTACATTAGACTAGGATGCCTGTGCTTCACGCTTCATGCAGGGTCTAAGTTCGTACCTCCAGGACGCACAAGCGAAGAAAATGTTCTACCACTGTTTTCCACTGACTTCGTACCTGAGGTGTAAGACAGAAGGAACCAGACCCATGCTTTCTCTCTTCATAGGTAATGAGGAGGGGATGATGTGCACAAGCTCTGATTTTAGGGCTGATCCGAGGTCCGTGCGGTCAGGTGCCAGCTGTAGCTTCTTCCAGAGCAGTGTTCCCGTGCTGTCCTTGATACCTTTCTTTGCCTTCTCCACGAAGGGCAGCGAGGGATTTCCCAGCGCGGTGACGAGGGGAGTCAGACACCCCCCCGCGGCCCGGGGGTGCTGCAGGTGCCCTCCCGCCCG
>WAAD01032121.1:294380-324353 GCA_013389945.1 Fregata magnificens | reverse complement strand
CCCCGGGCACGGCCCCGCTGGGGGCCGCCTCCCCACTCGCTGCCTGTCTCCAGGGGGTCGGGGGAAGGCAGGAGGGAAGGAGGGATGCTCTCCTCTCCCCTCCCCTCTCCGCACATCCCAGCACCTCGCTCGGGACGAGGGGAGTGCCGAGCATCGGCGGCGGGGAGGGGTACCCCCACAGGTGTCCCTCTCCTCAGCTCGCCTTCTGGGGCTTTCACTTTGCCCACCGGCACCTAAGCCCTTCGAAAGGATTGTGGATATGGCTAGTTATGAGGTGATTTTGGTCTATGGAGGTGGTCTTGGAGGCAAAGCTTACTTTTCGCTGGAAATACTCTGTTCTCTAAAACTGTAATTAAATAGGGAGGTTTTTTTCTCTCACAAAGTCAAAGATCAGAGTTTTCTTCAATTATTAAAATATAACATTAGGCTTTTTTCTTTCAGGCTCTAAGGAACATAGCGTTGCATTTAAATTGCAAAGAGAAGAGTAGTTCACATTGACTTTTAGCAGCAAAACGCTTTCATGGTTACATATGCGCTAGCAAAATGCAATATGAATAGCAGCACTGGACAGTCACTACATTTGAAGACTCACACTTTCCATAGTCTTTTAAAATAAAAATATGGTTATAAGAAGAGAAATCAGTCATTCAATGCTGTGAGAAGCTCTTTAAAAAGAGAATGTGGTGTGTGGAAAGTCCCTATGAAACAATTTCCAGATTAGAGCTGTTTGTTCTCTGCCAAAAGCTGTGTAAGCATGAACCATAATGAGGGTAGTTGTACGATCACAGAGTAGACATGGAGCAGGTAGTCTGCCTGCACCAAAAGAGAAGAGGCGGGAGGGCAATATGTATGGAAATGCCTCTAATTGAGGACTGCAGCTCGTGGAGGTAGCTGGCATATCTTCTGAAGGCTAGTCTGGATACGCTACCCCCAGACCTTTGTCCTAGCTTGCAAACATCTTATTCAACCATAGATTTCGGTGTAAGGTAAACGGCAAGTATCTGTGTCCTTGAACAAAATTTTAAAATGTAGAGATTAGTTTTTATGAATGGTTCAGCCATCTTCAGAATTGCAGAATTTGTAATAGCATCAATAAAAATGTTTACAACCCATCTAAGTAGAAACTAAGTCACTGGTTCCTGACAGCTGTGTTATTTATTCCAGGCCTGATGTTTCATTCCTAATTTTCCTCAGTAGCTGCATCTTCCCATGTAAACTGAATCATAAAAAGGGTAGGAAGAAAAAGGAGGAAGCAAGTCACTCTTTCCCTTGTTTGTGGCTCTGTCCTCCTTGTGCTGCAAATGCTGTCACTGTGGGCAAGGTGAAGGATGGACTCCTCTGGCAGGAGAATTTTGAAAGCTTCAAAGGTCGTTTGAACAGTTTCTCCAAGTCAGCTGGAAACTGGGGGCCTCCTGCATCCTGTGCATTTAGAGAATTTTAGGTCATTTTCTTTGTTTCGTTCATCCAATTACTTAATTATAGAATCTATAACTATGATTGCTCAAAATAACCTTTCCTTCTAGATTTAGAGAAAGAGGAGAGTGATACAAAATTAAGAGATTAAATTGAATTAAGAGGCTTGAGTTTTTTCCTTCCTTTATACTCTTTTTGTCTTTGAATGTTTAATGTGATATATCAAACATCAGAAGATAATGATTTCTCAAATGTCTGGACACTTTTAATGCTCTTTTACCTTTTTTTTTAAACCTCTTGGTGACATAGCATCTCTTCTCACTCTGTCTCGGAGTCCTAATCCTACTGCATGGCCAGAGAAAGTAAAATGTGAATTTACCATCGAGTTCTATGATATAGGTCAAGCTACCACGAAAAGGCTTTAGGGGTCGGACCGAGACAGATTTGCCCAGATTTGCTGGTGTGACAGTGAGCTGTCCTGTGACCGCTTGGGAGAGGCACCCGCAGGGGCAATTCTTGGGGGAGCCTGGGGGCAGCTGCTGCCCATACCCAGGGCAAGCCCCAGGCAGCGGGTGGGTGCGTGGGCGGCACAAGCGGCACAGGCAGCACAGGCAGCTAACACCCCTGCCCAGCCTGCCCAGGGCCCCTGCCGTGCTGGGCTGCCCGGAAAAATCACGGAGGTGAACTCCCACCCGGTGAGGTGGGTCTGCATTTTTGCAGCTCCCCTTATAATGAAGTGAGCTAGGAGAAAGCTCTTTTTATTTATAAGAACGGAAATTGTGTGTAAAGTCCTTAAAATCAAGGAGGCCACAGCTGGGTACTTCATATGCTTTTAAAAGCTTTTCCAACTCAAAGTTGTTTCTCTGTCCTTCCTATGCTGTTTCCATAGCGAGTCACACCTACTGCCACTTTGGGAAATTGGCCTAATTCCTGAAATGTCTGAATTTTAATTTCTCAGCTCAATAGCTTGAGCTCTTTATCATCTGAATATTGGAGGGGATTGCATGGTTTTGTGTGAATACAATTTTCTTTCTTAGCTTTTAGGTTATACTGCTCTCAAAGGAAAGTGAAATATTATGTTCACAATGTTAGTGTAGTTCATTCTTCACTTTCTCCTTTATTATGGAATATTATTTATTATAACTAAGTTATAACATTATTTGATAAATGAAACAATGATTCATCTTTTGTAACAAACTGTAGAAATAATGTTATATGGATAACAACTATTGTCTGTTATGTTTTTCATGCTTAATATATTACTGTAGCCAGTAATATATAACGATAATTGCAGTTTTATCTTGAGCTGTGATGGTGAAAAAGATTGCAAGAGTATTAGGATAAGTAAACTTGTAAGAAGTGTGGCTGTTGCTAGAGGACAGGTTGCTTTAATGGCTTAAATAACTTTCTGCTTTGCACTTGTGTGTTTTGTTTTTTCATAAAGGTATACAAAATTCATGCTCGTTGGTGGATACAGTTTGGAGACATGGAGAACTGAAACTAAATACTGCTGTTTGACTGAACTGGGTGCATTTTTTGCTGACAAAGAACACATAATGCATCTTTGTGTAGTTGTGTAAGCAGAACTTATTTATCAAGGTTCCCAATCCTTCAGTTTTCAGTTTTTGTTATGTTAAAAATGATGACTTACTGAATTCTTTTTCATCAAAATACAGTCTCGCAGAAATCAGAGGAAAAGAATGCCATCTGTCAAGCAAGACATATGACAAAGTTGAACAAACCAGCATTTAAAATGTTTTTTAGCATTGTTTCCTAGGAACTGAGAGTCCTGCAAATGCTCTTACAATCATTTCCTTCTTGCCCCCTGTAATATTCACACCAATTGTCCAAATTCGGCAAAGATTTATTGATGGGGTTTTAGCTTCATAAGAAGTGGCTGCTGGCGAGAAGAGGTGCCCTAGCCGGTGCCTCCTCCCTTGACCCACTCAGAGCGGGGCCGACCCTGCGGGGAGGCAGGCAGCACCGTCCCTGGGATTATCCCCTGAGAGGCAAGAGCTTGAAGATGTAGCACAGAAGGGTGAAGGACAGCTGGCATCGTTGTTAGGTAAATACAGTATCACTTCTGTTTTAAAATTAACTTTTAGTTAGTGAATTGTTGGTATTTCTGGTCACCATGGGTCAGATTTCCAAAGGTATTTAGGTGACTAAAGGTGCAGCTGGGTGCCTGCTGTCATTCATAAGGGTGTTTGCAGTATAAACAAACAAATAAATAAATAACTGTAAATAGCTATAGATGCTTAACCTGATGAGGTGCCTTTAAATATCCCATTGGACCTCACGTTGACAGCTTTGACAGTTCAGTGATACAGCCTTCTGGTTTTCTCAGGCTTAGGACCATTCATTCCCTTTCATTTGGACTTTAACAGAGATTGAAAGAGAAAAAAGAAAAGCAGTCTTCCTTTTTCCATTCTCATAGATGAGTCCAAATGAAGAAAATAGACTTCTTGCACCTACTAGTGAAACTCGCACCTACTGCAAGTAGGTACCTTTACCGCATGATGAGAAGTAGAAGTATTTGTACTTGGAAAATGTGAATTCTGGCATTTGATCTGTTGTAAAGATTGAAAATAAGGTGGTTCTTGCAGTATGTGAATGTCGTGTCTTACCAATAGAAATTTTGGTTGACCTTGAGAGAGGGAAGTTTTCTCATCGTACGGTAGGTAAAAAAGAAAGGAGCATCCTTAGCCTTATTGATGAAGATGTGAGGAAGGCCACTGGTACACACATTCAGTTGGTGGTTGATCCAGGCAGATACTGGCGGTGCCACTCATGCAGAGACACTGGAGCTGTGGCTCTGTGTCACAGGAGTGCAGCTACGCTGCTCCCAAGGGCAGGGTGAGTCCAGAGGCAATTTGGTGGTTCTCACAGAGGCCTCAGCTGACCCTAACCTAATGCTCGGGTGCCTCTGCATGGGGAGATGCCGTGACTTTTGCCTGTCAGTTTCCCAGTTGAGTGTTAGCTTTCCATAGCCACGATGACTCACTTACAACCATGTTTCGCTAAACCATCCTATTTGGGTGTATTTTTCTGCTCTTTGTGATACCGTGGCTTCCACTGCTGAAAGTCCTGCTGATAGTGTTTCTTACTTGAATGCCTTTACTAGCTTGGGGGAAGCCTAGGCTTTAATGTAGGTTGTTACAATTTCAGACTCAAATGTATCTGATTTATTTTAAAAAAAGCAACAAAAGTTAAAAAACCTGATTAAAATAAAACATGATTTCACCTAGAGGAAAATTACTTTTAATTGCTCTGTATAAACCTTGAAACCCTTACATGTGGCTTGTATTAATTATGATTAGCAAACCTTTACTTGTTTGCACTGAATTGTGCAGAAGCAGTACAGTTGTTTGTTGTTAGGCCACAAACTTTTATAGACTGCATATATTTTACAAACTACTTTAAAAGCCCATGTAAAATAATAAGTAATGCCTTACCTTTAGTCTAAATTTATAATAGGTGTAGAAAGGCTTCCTAGAGCATGTATATAATTATTACTCACTAGAAACGTTGTACAGAACCACACGGGTTGAAAGTAAGCTTTGTTTGTAAAGCATCTTCTTTCTTTGCACCTTCTTTGCACTTCGTTCCTGAGCTAGGTAAGTATTCCAGTTGCATGTTATGATTCGTAGCTCAACATTTTTCTTGTATGTATTTCATGTTCTTTATTAACCATGACACTTAGTCTAATAGTGAGTGTTAACCTGTGGATCCACTTGCCTTTTGTAGTGTGTTTGACACATAAAAAGCAGAAAACAGCTGTATTGCTCAAAAAACTCCCAGCGAAGGAATTGGCTGTTGCATTCTGGTTTTGTTCTCTTTGTTAATGATACATAAATAAAACCAGGGAAAGTAGGGTTTCTTGTAACTTTTTGATAATAAAGATCCCATGGAATGCTAAGAGCAAAGCTGTTTAATCCTTTTTTGAGGCACAGAATTTGCATTGTAAATGGTAAATTTATTAATTTTTAAAAGCATAAGTTTCCCTTATGTTTTCACCTTAAAAATATTCTTTATTTCCTGTCCTAAACTGTTAGCGTGTTTCTTTGCTGAACAGTTTCAACCTACATTTCAGGTACACATAAAGTTGATCCCACTGGGTAGTTTAAACATCATATTAATTTTGTAAGTCATTTAAAAAAAAAAAAAATCTGGCAAGCAAGTTGCCAGTATAATTTTAACGTTGTTTTACAGTTTGACTTTCATGTGTATTTAGTATTCAATGAAAAATATGATCTTTTGCTATGTTTGGAGAGCTCTGCTTTTGGAATAACATTATTGCTTTAAAATTATATATGTATATGTGTCTCCCACTTTGGCCCTTTGTGGAGCTTCCTAACAGAGGCGTCCTGTTGGGTGCCTCTGCCAGGGAGATGCACTCGGCAATCTGGCCATCGCTGGCATCATACCCGATGCACATACTCACCAGGGCCTCATTCCTGTTTGCAATTTAAACCATTCCTGACCATGGTAGATGAAGAAAGCAACACAAAGACTTAATCAAGATGGTTTCTGAACCAGTTACATTTCAGTTTTAGAACTCGTAAAAGCAATGGTAAATTATTAACCTCATTTTTGCAGTTCTCCAGTCTTAAACCTTTGCCCTTACCGGGTGCTCTGGGTGTTTTGGTCACTACGTTGTTGGGTTTCTTTCTCCACCTCGGGAGAGGTTTCTTTGTATTTGACCAAGTCTCTTCCAATATCGGGGGACCAGAGAGCTCTTCTGAGCTTGCTGAAATTAGCAGCCAGCAGATTCCCATTCCTTGATAAACATGCCAACATCCTTTGCCTTTGTTTATTTCTTCAGGTGGGAACCTTCTGTTATTCTCACTCCACTTTCTTCCAATAACATAGTTTGAATAATTGTGCTAATCAGGCACAATCATTTTTCTAGGTTGCTTCCACTTGAATGGACGATATTCCAGGTCAGCAATTTAAATCAGCAAATTAAACGACTTGGAGAACGAGGTGCATAGCAATGAGAGCGGACCGTGAAGGACTGCACAAGGACCTTATGAGACAAGTCACTAGACAATGAAATGACAAATTAAATTCTGCAGAGAAAAATTCAAACTGCCAGACCCTGGGCAAAATAGTTGTAGCTGTATGTGAAAAGTGATGGGCACTGAGTGGACCCTCACCATTCAGGAATGAGATCTCAGCATCAAAGATAGTTCCAAGAAAATTTGTTCTGTGCTCAGTAATGCCCCCCAAAAATGAATGTTGAGAATTGTTAGGAATCCAAAAAGTTTACATGTGTTCAAGAGGAAGATGGACAAGTACTTGAGAGAGCTGTACTGACAGTTGCTGGACAGATGAAATCCACTAGGCTCAGGAAATCCTCTGAACTGAAAAAGCAGGAAGCCGGGAAAATACTGGGGCAATGGCATGTGCTTCTTCTGTTCTTGCTCTTCTGTGTCCATTTATGGCTGGTGCTGGAGACAGCACCAGGAGGATTGTTGGTCTGAACCGGTATCGTGGTCTGTCTGTTCTCCACACCCGCTTTTTCTTGGTAGTCTTAATCGTATATGGGAGAAATGTGATGCAAAGTCTATTGTCAAATGGCTTCTTCAAGACATACTTAGGCTTACAGTGTTGTAGCAATTTTAGAAATACTATCACGATTCAAAATGTAGTACAGATATATTACCCAGGCTGTCATTAATATAATTTGCTTGTGGTGTGTTCTTTGTGTTTATAGTCCTTTCTTCTGTCTTTCTTTCTTCCTCGTGCTCTTGTGTCTCCTCTGTTAATCTGGTCCAGCACCCAGTGAGATTTCTGCGTAGGTAGATGAGACCTCATGTTTCCTTGCCCGAAATGTTAGTTTTCAATGAAATTAAAAACATTAAGGAAACCCCATAATTTTAGGTTTTAATTGACTTTTTAATCTTTATTTTAAAGTTAAAAGTGATCACCCAGATAGCCAAAAAAAATCTAGATATTTAATTTACATTGCTGACTTAAAAAGAGTGAGATTACTTTGGTGCTGACCTAGACATCATGGTGAGTTAAGTGCCATGGGTTTTACACATGCCTCTCCAGGACACCGGGAGTGCTTGTTCTATATTTAGAAAGGAAAGTGTACCGATAAACCAATAAAACTGAAGTTTTTGAGCCCTCTTCCCCGCAAGTATACTCCCGCCACAAGTCCTGACACTCCATGCATTCTGCTCAGTGATATTGGAAAAAAAGGTCTGTTGAGATGGACATGGATGCTTATGGGGATGCAAAAGCGGTGACCTAGCTCCGGTGCTGTTGTGCAGAGCGTGTTACCAGCAGTCTGCGTACACACAGAGAGGTCTGGGGCTGGCCCAGAGTCTGTGTTTAGGTCAGTGTCAGCCCTGCAGTAGGTGTGGGATGTCTTCTAGCAGATGTGCATGTTAGATCCTGCACATCTGGGCACCTATCTGTTTTGCTGGAGTCCCTCAGGCTCGCTGGAAGGCAGGATGCTGTATTGCATCTGCAGGCGTTCCAGGCTGAATCAGAGGTGGTCTTCAGTTGCAGCACTGGAGTTAATTGTTTATAAAGCTGCTGAAAGGTCCCTACTAAATTTCATTTTTTAAAAATATCTTTCCCTCTTCCGTTTTATTTCCTTCCTCTTTTTTTTTTTTTTTTTTCATTTTGGTTTTTAGCTGTTACACTTGGCAAGTTTCTTTCCTAGCATTTGGAAATAATTGTTTTCTAAATGCTACCCAGATTATCTGCCAAATTTAACACCTTAAAAAGAAGCAGGGGTGGGGGACGAGAGACCTACCTGGGAATGGAGTGAATGTAGTGAGCCTTTACCAAGTGCTAAAAAGGAAACGTCCCAAATATAGCACCTAAAATCAAAACCATTGAGTTCCCTAACATTAACTGTAAAATACCACATGCTATCATCTACATGGTAAAAAAAGACCATTTTGCCCAGCCTCACAACCTCTTCATTTCTTTCTATACCAAATGATAAAGCATGTGTGTTTTTTATGTTTTTTTTTTTTCTTCTACAGAATGAGGGAGATACAATTTGGGGAGATAACAATTTTATCTAGGTGTTATTAGAAAATCCTACCAGTTCATGAGAAAGCATGATCAGTCTGGCAAACTGTTTGCTTTTTTGTTTTTTTTCTTTTAACGAAAGAAAATAAAAACACAGCAGTATCCACTGATAACACTAGAAGTGACCTCATCTTGGAGACTTTGCAATGGTGTAATCAGGCGGGATGTTCTAAGACAGGAGCGGTTTTGCTGGTGGCACAGGAACAGGAAAAAAGTTAATCCCATCTCCTTGGTGATGGAAGGGGGAAGGTAGGCGAAGATACTGTTGTGTTCCTGCTGTTTCTGATCACAGTGAGCTTCGGCAGGGGCTCACTGCAGCTGAACGTGTGTTACGGCAGCCCTGGGATGGCTCTGAGATGCATCTATTAGTGGCAGAGTAGGGCTTGCATGGGAAATGCAAAGCTTTTATGGAGAACAGCTGGGCAAGCGTGAGAAATCAGGTTCCTTGTCCTTAAACGTTGGTGCTTGTAAGTGCAGGGAATCAGCCGTGGCCAGTTGCTTTTTGGTCACCCTTGCGTTCGGTGACGTCTGTGCAAGAGATCACCTCCGCCGGTACCTTCCATCCCCAAGAGGTTATTTCACAGTGTCCCTGACTGCATTTAACATCTGCTTCCCGTGTAATCAGCCACTCACTTTTGTCAGGTTTTCAGGTGGGTGCTCACGCGGGGACAGCCCTTGCACGGTGAAGAGCTTATTGAAGCTCCTGGCCACCTCCGCAGCCTGGCCAGGGAGCTGTTGGCAACTGCCCTGCGCCTGGCTGCAAAGGCACATGTTCGGGTCCATATGTGCGGGGAAAATTGCATGGCGTTGGATAATGTTTCAAGAAAGAAGGGAATAAAATCCCCCGTAAACCACTTTCTGTACTACTTTGCTCTTTGCATTTTTTTTTTATTCCCTTTAAAATGGTAATAGCTGTTTGGAAAAGGGGGCTGCTGGTTATCATGCCTGCTACAATACTGCTTCTTTAGCTGCTTGGACTAACTGCTACAATCATGTATTTAATAATAATAATATTTAACCAAGCAAATGGCTTCAAAAGTAGTAGAGAAAAATAAAAGGGGATATGTACTTTCATGACTTCCCTTCAATTTAGATCTTGTCTTTTTCAATAATTTGAGGTATTTTCCCTCATATTCGATGGCATATTTTGCATATAACAACTTCTCTGTAATAGATACTCTCTGTAATTTAGATGTAATTTTTGATACATTAACAACTCAGGGGAATTTAATTAGTTTCGTAAAGCTTTACTAAAAGTTAAAAATAACCTAAGATGACAATTGTAATAAGGATAACTAAGTTGCTCTTGTTTAAAAGTTGAATTTTTTAAATTAAAATTACTTAATTACATTGTAAATCAGCTGTTCTGTATTAACATCTAAGCCCTCATGTTAATGCTAGCTTGATTCTGCTGCCAGAGGTCTCTGGTATCTGCTGAGAAAGACAAGTCTTTGCCCCAGCATTGTGTGTGTCGGGTATATATAGGACCATTTCTTAAATCTCTTTGGCAATGGCTTGGAGGGACAGAATAAGTCAGAGCAGAATATGCTCTTTTGACGCTGGTGTGTTACAGGAACCTCTCCCAGAGAGAGAAAATGTTTGCTACAGCAGCTTCTGCAAGCTAGGTCGTCTAATTACAGCTGAACTACGACATACACTAAAACATATATGCTTTTTCCTTATGGGCTTTAATAGAAAAAGCTTTTTAAATGTAGACGATTACCAGTCTTGGTAAAGTTTTCTTTCCATTAGTAAAGAGAGCGCTGCTGATCTGAAAAGCTGTCAGGTCATTCACATACCAGCATTACATCAATTGACTTTTGAAAATTTTTCCATTAGAAAAGGCTCCATTTTATTCCCTCGCTGAAGTGGCAGACTTTCAGCTTGTGCGGTTTTTCCATTTATTGAATTTTGCAATAAAAGAGTTTTTGAAACAGATGTCAGTCATTGCTTAGGAGTGGGGCATTGTGAGAGAACTGTTTTCTTCTGCTCTTTGCTATTATTATTTTTTTTTAAAGTTAGGAGAAAATCTTGTCCTTTCCCCTCCCTAACTTTAATTGTCACTTTTTAAAGCCTTGAATAATTTTCTAACCTATAATCTGGTGTCAGAACAAATATGAGCACCAAACCCTGATTTCATAGAAATATTTCAGATTGGCCATTGTTCTCAGCAGGAGAAGGACTGGATTAGATCTCTCAATTGTAAACCAGAAGAAAGGGAGTGGATGCATTACAGAAGCATGGTTCATATTAGCATCTTCCTTAGGGTGTGGAGTGGACCTGTTAACACTTTCTTAATGTTTAGATTTTATAGAAGTAGCCGACTTTGTGCAATGAGTAGCATCCAGTATGGATTTATTGTGCACAGAACAACTAGGCTTGAAGGGGTTTTTATTTTTGGTTCTTGCAAGAATCCCATTCAGGTAGAAAGAAGCAGAATAAGATTTTGGATCCTGATCCTAAAATATACATATATGTTTCATATACAGAGTGGTTTTAGGACAAATTGAATATCTTCAGGCCATCGGATCTTTGCTTGTCATAGATAAGCAAAGTGCTATTCGCATCTCTGTGTATATAAGGCATATATATACACACCCTTAAAAAATGAGGTTTACGTTTTTATTATTCTTCAGCAGACTGCATTTGCCCCATGTCTTTAAAAAAAAACAAGCCAATTTTTCTCATGAGGATTTTAGTTGAGTTTGTTTGAATTATTTGAATGATTAATTCTAAACTTTAAGACAGTCACAGCATTTTATTCTGAAGAAAATTGTCTCCGTAGGAAACCATATTTTGAATTGGTGTCTCTGGGGGGTAAGCCTTTGTTAATTCATCTCAACGCTTCAGTGTTATTTTTAACATCAAAGAACACTGTTTCCAAAGGTGAGAGAACACAAAGCATTCCATATTTATAATTTATAGGGGCTGGGACTGTGACCTAACGTAAACTTGAAGAGATTTAGTATAAAAATATCCTTAGCTTGAGGGCAACGTTTTGAAAATGGGATTTTCTCTTTTATCCTGGCTCAATCTACAATCATATTTCTTTGTTATTATTTCCTTTTAGCATTAAAGTACAATTGACATTATAGATATCAGGGAGAGGCTGAACTTCACCAAAAAAAAAAAAAAAGAAAAAAAAAAAAAAAAAAAAAAAAAAAAAAAAAAAAAAAAAAAAAAAAAAAAAAAAAAAAAAAAAAAAAAAGAAAAGATGTGTTGTTGGCACAGAAATACTGTCGGTAGAAGAGTTCCTGGCTGCCTTTTATTCGTCTGCCGACAGCAAGCACAACGGGGCTCTCGCTGCCTGTTTTTGGCTCGTGTGGATTTGCAATAAACAGTTCACCTATATATTTATTTTCAGGATTAATTCAATTCATCGAAGATAACTTCTCCCAACTTGTGCATACTTGTTAATTAATGGAAAGTTGCAGATGTAAAGATCTGCTCTGAATTTCATGCCAACAAATTAATACGGCAATGTGGTACTGTCTTTTCCACAGGTGTGTGTGTACTAGGACTGTCTGAGCCTCACTGTAACTAATAGCCCGTATATAATTTGGAAGAAGAAATCTTCAATGGAAGACCCCCAGGGAATAAATGGGAAGTCTGTAAGTAAACAACTTGTCAATCCTGAGAAAAAAAGTTGTGGCTTTTAAAGTGGTAATTATTTTTGTTGCAACCAAGTGGCTGGAAAGTTTTAGAAAGCTACGTGCACTTTTAATGATTGGAAGCCGTGAATGGTGAAATTCATTGAGAGGTGAAGGCTTATGCTAAAGCTACAGAAAATAAGTATAGATTTAAAAATATTTGTCTTCAATGATTCATGTTACAAAATGATGGTTGTTGCTTTCTCTAAGAAATACTCGACTTGCTGCATTTATGTTGTTAGCATTTTGATCTGTTAGAGAGTTTTCATCCCGTTGTTTGAAGTTATTTCTCTTTGGCTGCGTGAATATATGCAAATATCGCTTCTGGGAGAAGTGGGTGCAACACCTAGCTGCAAAGTCTTATGAACAGTGGCAAAATTTCTCTTTCTTAAAAAACATCTTTAGCAGTATTGTTGTTTCTTTTAAATGCCTGTTTATAAAGTCACAGTAGTAAGAAATTTTGCAAACTATCAGACATGGTTGTTAATGTTTTAAAATAATATTTAATGCACGGTCAAATGATTAGTGTGTGTTACAGATTTGTTAGTTTAGTTCGTGATATCATTCTTGGCACTCAGTGAACATCAAAATGCTACATATATGTTTTTATTCTGGATTGTTTTAACAGAAACGGTGCACGTTGGAATTGCCTTATTTTTAGCAGTTGTAAAATAACCCCAAAAACTACTCTTTAGTAAATTTGATTAGATTTGTTTCCTGCATTTTTTTCCTGGTTTGTTTATTTTCTACATTTGACAGTAGTCTGCATCATCTCTCACTCTTCCCCTTGTACATCCAGTTTCCCCAACGCTTGTGTTAGTTTTTCTCATAGCAACAGAGTAGAAAGAGCTAAGCCACCTAACAATAAGCCTGTAGAGTTGCGTGTTTTTGTTACGCTTCTCGCCTAGTGTAATTTTTACTGTCTGAAGCAATATGGCTTTGATTATTTTCCAATGTTCATTTGTTCCACAGTCTGTCTCTATGTGTACGTTTGGGTATTTATCCATCGCTGCTACAGCAATGTGTGAAAAGGACCAACTCACTCCTAGAGAAAGGGGTGGCCATGGTTACTGACTGGTGCTAAACAGGGATGGTCCTCTTTGCAGTTGCAGTCCCAGAGCTTTCAGCACCACCCAAGCCCAGTCCCTGTTCTATTTGGGATCAGGCTTTTCCTCTGTGCATGGAAAGCCTTTCCCCAAAGCTGCTGGGATTTTCTGTGGCTTCCACTGCAATACTGCCTCTCTGTATGCCCGGCGTAGCCTGGGCTTTGTGTGCGGTGGTGGGTTTGGGTCAGGTAATCGTACGCTGGAGCTGTATGTAATGACAAATGTAACTGTCACTTAACATAACAGGAGTATTAAGGGAAATATTTGTTCATGGTTTGGCACCACCAGCACTCCTGTTGGGGTTATACATTCCATTCCTTCTTTTCACCACTTAGTCCAGAGAGCCTGTAAAACACTTCATCTGCTCAGAATTTCCCTTCACATTACCCAAGTGGGTGGTAGTCATGGATGCTATCAGGCTTATCAAAATCTAAACCAGTAACTGCGGAATAGACTGGCTGCATGAACAAGCACTCAGGCTTCTGTAACGCCGAGGGCTGAACAGCCCAAAGGTATATGACACAGGGCAGAAGTACCACTGTGGGGTGTGACTCTTCTGATTGCTGTGTCATTGGACAGGTTTAAAATTGGGGTATTAAACTGGTGAATCAAGTCCTCCAATTAGGCCTCTCTTTAATTCATTCATAATTGGACAGGCTGCTGCGTTTGCAACAGTCAGTTGACCGACACGGAGATTTCGTAAAAGCAGTAGTCAGAAGGCAAAATAGTCTCAGTGAAGGGAAAGAAAATGGTGTGAACACTGTTTTTGTTTATTCTGCTGTGTGTGCATACAAGAAAGAGAGAAAGAGAGGGTGAGGGGTAGATTAGGACTCTGCCCTTACAAGACAGAAACCAAAAGCTGTTTGGGATTTAAGAGCCCAAGCACATGTAGCAACTCCTAAAACCTGGTGGTAGTCCATAGGAAAAAAGGAAAACTTTTCTACAAGCGGCAGTCGAAAGGTACTTTAATTTTGCAACTGGCCAATGCAAACCATGCTGTGGAAGCAATTTCAAGTACACGTGGGTACGGGAGGAGCTTTATTCAGCAACTGAGAATTGAAGGTGTATAAGGTTTTAGGAAAATAGAGCTAGATGGACAATGGAGGAAGTACCAGGAGAAGGAGAAAGGAAACGAAAATGAAAGAAGTTTATCAGACAACACTCTGAGAGAGTAGAGGGGTAGGTACTTTGCCACTGTCTTTGGCCAAGATTTCTCTATTACATGAGAAAGAGGATGATGTTTCACATGGGCATGCAGCCCGTCAGTGTTAATCTGCACAAGAGGATACCACAGTAAGCCCAGTAGGCTAACTTCTGCTCTCCATTATGTTCATACAGCTAAGAGTGGATTTTAGCGTATAAGGAACACTTTCATCACCTGGAGAAATGGTCCTAATGGTACTGTCATGTGTTCCGTTCACCTTCTCTAGGAACGCACTTGCAAACTTGTGCTCGCAAACTTGCACGCTACATCTGCCCCTGCCTTTGTTTTACTAGGTGCCTGAGAAAGAAGCATAACACAAATCTGAGGCTGGCGGCTAGACAGAGGATATCAGTGTATTATTCTGCCTGAAAAAGTCACCGATGTTCAGTTTCTTTCTTTCCAAGTCCAAAAAAGGCTAGTATGCACCTATTAAAGATGTTCCACTTGTGTTTTATGAAGCTAAAACAAGAGTTCTTGAATCTTTGTAAGTGGTGGGTTATTTTTAATTTGCATCTCTGTATTAATAAATTGGTTGTTGATTTCAGCCCAATTTGTCAATGAAACAGAGATCTCCGTGATAAACTGGGAGGTGCTGTTGACTCTTGAGGGGCAAGAGGCCTTGCAGAGGGACCTAGATAGATTGGAGCCTTGGGCAGTGGTTAATGGGATGAAATTTAACAAGTCCAAATGTCAGATTCTGCACTTAGGACAGAGTAACGCCGGGCACAAGTATGAACTAGGAGAGGAGTGGCTGGAGAGCAGCCCTGCAGAAGGGGATCTGGGGTTGCTGGTCGACAGCAGGCTTGGTACCAGCCAGCAGTGTGCCCGGGCAGCCAAGAGGGCAAACGGCATCCTGGGGTGCTTCAAACACAGTATAATCAGCCAGTCAAAAGAGGTGATTATCCCCCTGTGTTTAGCGTTGGTGCAGCCTCACCTTGAGTACTGTGTGCAGTTCTGGGCCCCACAATTTAAGAAGGATGTGAAGGTCCTTGAATGCGTCCAGGGGAGGGCAACAAAGCTGGTGGAAGGGCTGGAAGGCGTGTCCTGTGAGGAGCGGCTAAGGACTTTGGTTTGTCTAGTTTGGAGAAAAGGAGGCTGAGGGGCGACCTCACTGCTCTCTACAGCTTCCTGAGGTGGGGAAGCGGAGATGGAGGTGCTGATCTCTCCTCTCTGGTATCCAGTGATAGGATGCATGAGAATGGTTCAAAGCTGCACCAGGGGAGGTTTAGAGTGGACATTAGGAAGCATTTCTTTACCAAGAGGGTGGTCAAACACCGGAACAGGCTTCCTAGAGAGGTGGTCGATGCCCCAAACCTGTCAGTGTTTAAGAGGCATTTGGACAATGCCCTTAACAACATGCTTTAACTTTTGGTCAGCCCTGAAGTGGTCAGGCAGTTGGACTAGATGATCGTTGTAGGTCCCTTCCAACTGAAATATTCTATTCTATTCTAAGTTCCTACAACTGGACTGCCTCAATGATTGGGCTGTTTCAACTCAAAGACTGTCCAAATGCCATGCTGCTCACCTCACTGATCTTTCTGTGGATGTACTTCTTCACTTGATTGACTTTGGAGCAAACACCAACAAAGTACTATTATTTGGCTTGCTACTGAAATCTGCAAGTCTGATACATAGCCAACATGTTTACACTTTGAAGTGCCATGCATAGGGTGCCATCTCATGCCAGGTTTGACGTGCTCCAATCTCCATTTGAGTTGGTAAGCCCTGTTCTTCACCATCCTGAGGGGGCTTTTCTGCCTGCCGGTCATTTGCAATGAGTCCCACTGCTCACACATACCTGAGAAGAAAAAAACCACATCATGTTTTAAATATTTCTGAGATTAAAAAGTCAGTTTGGGTGTTAGAGAAATTCTGATTGTAAGGAAACTGAGAATGGGTCACAGTACATCTTATACCAAATTGATTTCAAAAAATTGATGTAAAATTATTGTGGTTTACATTTGTGGCAGGCTAAATCTCTACCAGTCCCAAAGCTGGCATTGGCATGAATGCGTTGCCCTAGAAACCCTCTAGAAGCCCTAGAAACATGACAAACACTGATAATCGGAAGATTCTGGCTTGATATGCTTGAGGTAGATATACACCTGCATTAGAGGTACCCTGATGACAACATTTTAAAAACCTCCAAACGGGCATTGTAGAGGTAAGCAAGCTTTTTATTTCATTTAATTTGACTATTGATTTTTGAAATAATGCATATTTTGTACTCATTTGCAAGATTCAGCAAAAGGAAGTTTTCACAAGTAAATATTAGCATGTTTTCAGTAATTATTATACCCTGTGGGAATATTTTAGAGGGTATTTCTTCCCCATCAGTCTCTCTTTCGTTGCAATATTAGGTTATTATATAGCATTAAATATCTTTCATTCCGGCCCAGTCCAGGCTCATAGTTGAAAATTCTCATTGCAAAATTGTACACCAAGAAGTATTTTCAGCGTCGAGTATTTTTGATGATGGACTTCGCCCATCTGGAAAACAGAGCGAAGACTCTGAGGCCCTCAGCAGTCAAGTTAGATCCAAACAGTGTGTACCCAATGAGCCAAGAAAGGAGGTGCTCCTAGTCTGCTTCAGCAGTTAATCTTCTCCGATTCCCCCCGCAGCCCCCAAACCTCATCTTTTGGTCGGCGCTCTGGGCAGCCTGGCTGAATACTTCCAACTTCTTGCTCCTCCCTGCTGCTTGCCGGGCACCGCTCTCCTGCTTACCCCATGCCATATATCGGAGAGCGGCGCTTGCACCAAAAATTTGCTTCGTACCTCCGCTAATGGAAAGATGCAGNGGGGGGGGGGGGGGGGGGGGGGGGGGGGAACCAAACCAGAAAACATCCAGCACCTGGCTGCAGCAAAATAATGAATTTTGCAGCAAACATGCGAGATTCTGTGGAATCTTGGAAAAACGCCAGACTCCACGACCACAGAAATGCTGAGTCCATGGGGCCCAGAGAGAGATGGCTGGGGCAGTTCACATCTCTCTGTCTTTGTTTCAAGCTCTTTGCAGTCTTACTGAGGCATCAGATTACACTCTCTTCACATTTTCAAGGTTATCTTTGCTACCAGAAGGGCTAGAAAGTTCGTTTTGTTTCGAGGCGAGCTGGGATTCGGTGGCACGGCTCTCCAGCCCGGGAGCCGTTTCAGAGGCCACCGCTGCAGTGGTGGCATGGCTGTGCCTGCGGGCATAGCTGGTGACAGCCAACACGACCTCCGGGTTTGAACAACATCATCGACGGCATGTTTGTCGTGCTGTCACACTACCTGTTTGTCACATTAGGGAACAAAGTCTACGAGGAAAATGGGTGAAAATACAAGTATTTTACCTTCGGTTGAAAACTCATAGCATTGTCACCCGTGAAACTCGTGTATTGGTGCTACCTCAGTTTCTCTCAAAGGCTGGCACAGCACTGTACTCCCTTCTGCATTCCCTTGCTATTCTGAAGAAATGTGTAACATGCTTCCTTTTTGGAAAGCTCTGCAAGGCAATAACCAACAAGCACCATGCAATTGCAGTCTGTAACTGAGCCTATAAAATGTAATCGCCCGCACCCTTCCCACTCCCCTTCCCCTCTCTATCTGCAATTGGTAGGATATTGGAAACATAAGCCACAAAACCCACTTATAACACTCGGTAAGTGTCAAAAATAATGAACAGCCGGAACTAGCTGATGTCTTTAAATTCCCCAAATTGAAATGAGCTGCTGCTAGGCAGTCTATGGTAACTGCTCAATCAGTAACTCTTAGTAGTTGTTTTTCTTTAAAAACATTTTAGTGAAAATACTCCTGAAAATTGTAAGCTGCTTGTGGACAGTTTGAAGAGCATACCTTATTCACTACAAACTATTCATTCAGCTGGGTTTGCAATAACACCACAGACGAATTCTTGTTACTTAAAACGTACTTTTCCTCATCAGTGGCAGTGCAGTGCCGTAGGCAATGATGGTTGCAGCACTGACAGACGTACTTCTACCCACAGCTCGTAGTGTTGGGCATATTCATCTTTGCAGAACCAGTGCCTAAACACAGCATTCATCGTAGTTCTTATTTTTAATAAGCGTTTGTAATTTTCTGCCAATGATACTGGAAACTAATCTCACCGCCAGTGTAACTCTTAGTGTGTTTTCCGCACACACACATCAGCGCTGACCTTATGGTCCCGGCGTTAGGAGCAGGACAGAGACCTTGCAGGGATTTCGTTGGGGTCCGTCAATAGATACCACCACTGATCTTAGCTACAAACCCTCTTTTCCTCAGAGACGCGGATCTTTGTCTTAGTTATCGCGTGAAGCATTTTTAGATCACCTTATAAAAATGGGTATATAATGGGTATATAAAAAATACACAATCCAATTCTTTCCAGCCGCTGCTTCCGTGCACTGTATGCATACTGTTCTGCGTGAAGTCTCTTCTTGAAGTCGTGATGAAGTTGTAGCTTAGCCCCTAACAGTAAAAAGCAAACTGCCAGTGAAGTTTATTTTCTTTTTTACTAGGTTTTCTGGACCATTGTTCCGCTCGAGGAGCCATGCTTGTTAGTTTTGGCTCTCTGACTTCTCTTCCTTAAGGATAAACTCTCCTTAGGCAGTTGTACAACTATGCACTAAAAGACTGCATAGCAGTTTATTCACAGCCCAAGCTCCAGCAGAATTCAACTGTGTGACTTCCTGGCTTAAGCGGGGGTGCATCCGTAATGTAAATACCTACTTGATTTTGTGGAAAACCAGGAGGTTTTTTGTTTGTTCATGTAAAAGATTCCTGCTGGAAGCTTAACTTTAAAGTTGGCATACAGCCTTCTCTGCTGTGACTCGGATACTGATCTGATTTTGTGCTTTCATGGACATCTTTATATTTTAAAATTTTTAATTCAACATTAGCTTTGCTTACAAGCTACAGAGCAGAATAAAATCGCATTACAAACATTGTAGTATTAGATTTTATCACCATTTATTTCTTCTCGTCTGCCCAGGGATTTCTACATGTTCGGTAGAACTAATTTGCAGTCAGACACTGAGGTCTTCTAGAAGGCCAGCAGGCTCCACAAACTAATTTATCCAAATAACCAATCCCTCATAGGCCAACCATAGAAGGACACCAAAATGGCCTAAGCAGGCAAAGCCCCCTTTTGAAGTCTGGAATGTTTTGACTGACTTGAAACAGGCGGCAGGAATGAAGGGATAATTTTCAGTGACCCATGGGACTTTTTTGCCATTTTCAAATATTAGGTAAAACAAAGAGAAATTGCTTGTTCTAATTTAGAAAGACTTAGCAATCCGGAAGGTAACCAGACTCAGAACTGAGTACTAAGGTATAGAGCTGAAGTTTACTCAATGCATTGAGGGTTTGCGTCTGGGTATATAGAATTTACACACCCACACATACACACACTGCTTTACTTATACATGCACATACCTAAACTGTTTTTCGGATTTCACGTTTATAACAAAACTTTAGTACGGAGTATATCTATGCAATATTAACTGAACTACCTGAAGCACTGTTCTTAAGTACATACTGTTTTTCTTGAAACAATCGTTTTTAATTAGAAGGATGTGTTTCTGTTGCTGCTTCAAAAGCTGGGGTACTCACTCAGATGCCACGACTTCCATGCCGTACCTGTTTTCTTACACTCCCTGTCCTGGTGCCATTCGAGTAAATGTGGAAATTAATATAATTTTTAAGTGAGTTTTCTAGTCTAAAGTAGTCTTGCAGACACAAAGGGGAAGTATTTTGATGCAAATATAAACCCACAATTTTCTATGAACACTTCTAGGGAGAGAGAGAGAACGTGACTATTTAGGAACAAAATTAAAACATAACAGATCAGGTACTTCATGTTCAGCTGCTTGAATGTGTAGCTTAAAGACAGTATGGAGCAATCTCATGGATTTCAGCAACTTCTTCAGAGACACGCTCTTGTAAATTTTGTCTCAAATTTACCAGGCAGATTTATGTAGTAGGTCCAACCCTGTATTTAGCAACATTAATGACAGAGACCAACTCCAGCTCTCAGCTTTGTCCTCATGACATTGACTCACAGATAAGCTGGAGCTTCCTAGCAGAACGAGTGCTGTCTGTAAGGAGGAATCACTAAGCCAGTAGTGAAGCTTCTGTACCCATGCTTAATAGAAGTATATTTCCTTAAAACAGTATTTTGGCAAGGATTTTGGTCACCAACTCACCCTTTTCCTTCCGACATCTTTGGTGGTTCTTGGGAGCTGTACAGATATGACACTCACGATTAAGGGAGAGGGTAAATGCCATCTCCTGCGAACTCACAGTGAGGTTACAGGCTTAGGGGTCTGCAGAGCATTGCTGTGGGGCTCACACGTATGTCCTGATAACTTTATGGATAGCAATTTTGAGCTGGCAGTTTAAGGTTGGCACTTAAAGCTCTATGGTATTTGGTTGGGCTATAGCTGTTGCTGGTATCGCTCCTACATACACAGCAAACTCCTAATTTTACTTTGTTATTTTACATGGGATATTGAAATATAAGTTCCTCCTGATTTCAGATTTCTCTGAAATATTTGGAATTAGTATTGTCCTGTGGTAATAGACAAATATGATAGAATGACAGAGAAATCCTGTTTAAGTGCAGTTTTCAATCTTATATATACTGACCTCAGATTAGTGGATTTCAGAAACATGATGTTTAAATTAATGTTATTTTGGTGTGAGTGTATATATGTGTGTCTGTGTGTGTCTGTGTGCATGGAATGTATTAGATTAAATTAAGTTATGGGCCAGCTTTTACTTGAGGAATATAATTTTGTTAGTAGTTAATAATGTTAATGCCATGATTTTCTCGTATTATGTTTACATATATGGCTACAGTAAAATCAAATTATATTTGCTGGGGGTAAGATTAGTCAGTCAAGGACCTGTTTACAACAGGAGAAATTAAAATTCAGAGTTTGTAGGAAAGGGATGCTTCTCTATTTCTGTCTGCCTTGCTTTAGCTATGTTGTCTAGACTGTCCTGGAAGTTGTAGGCTCACTGGTCTCGCGGTCCGTGTGCATAGCACAGCGGCAGAGTCTGGCAGTGAGTGGGGAGGCTTCGTAGGGATTTCTCATCAATCACACAGAATTTGTCATTCTGACATTTTTGGCATTCAAAGCCTTATATTCTGCCACCAGCATTCACATAGGGCGAACTTTCCATTGTATCAACAATGCGCCTATACAACTGTGCAGTGCAGCAGATGGGAGAAAATTTCTTCCCAGCTCCTATGGTGATCAGTTCATACCCCAAAGCACAGAATTTGATTATCCTGATTATAATTTACAGAGCTATAAATGTTGTTAATGGTCATGAGTCAATGAATGAAATTGCTTGAAGATAAAAAATTGCTTATTTTTTTCTCAATCTGTTTTAAAAGGAGCAACTAGGAGAGTAAGTCATTTCAGGCACACTTTCACACTGTCCTTATGCAGCAGAGTAATTTTAAAATATAATCTAAGTGTTACATTTGGGCAAAACGAATGGGGATTAAAAGAGAGAGAACTTTTAGAGTAGGCACTGCTTGGGTGCTTGCAGATTCAGGCATTTGCCCTTGCTGAATGTGTTTAGTACTGTAGATATTTTTAGGAAAGTAAGCATGGTCTATTTTTTATTTTATTCTTATTCTTAATAATTGGACATATTTTTCATGTTTGACCACCCTTTTAGGCCTGTAAATAATTTAAAAGATCTAAAAGTATCTCTGTATTTAGAATCAACTAGTTAAATGCTTATATGCCTTGCTTTCACCTTCAGTTATTTGTACATGAAAAAAGAATCTAAATTTAGGGATGGCCTGTTTCACTTCTATTTTTCTGCTCTAGTTTGAAACATTAGGTTTTTTTGGGAACAAGGTATATTTAGTCGTAGGCTGATAGGTACATCAGATTTGTGTCATTTGCAACAATATTTTGCAAAGGGAGAAGGTGTAAGATCTATGTTTTATTTTTCTCTGGCTTTAGTAAGGCATTGTAAAAGCTAAGTGGCACATCAAGCAGGTTTATATAGTGCAGACGCTGCATAAATCCTCTGCTCAGTCCCTGGAAGGGCTGTATGCTGCCATTATGCTTTCTATAAACAGAAGACAAGCACACTGCCAAATCCTTGCAGCACTGGACACCAGCACTTTCTGTTCTTAGCTTGTCTTGTTTATTGTTGCTCAAAGACTGTCTTATTTGCCAGTATTGCATCCGCTTTTGATCGTCAGGAGCAAAGAGTATCTTGCATTTCTTGGTAGCTGGACTCTCCATCTTCTCCATTTCTTCTCCATCTGCAATTTTAAATAAAATAATTGCCTCTGATGAGTGTAATTAATTCGACAGCATTTTGGTCTGACTAAGGAGAGTTAAAGACAATAGCTACTCAGAAGCTGGGGCCTTGTATGACAGCTTGAAGAACACTCAGATTTGGACTAGCAGAGAAGAGCAAGAGGTATGTAAGTGCCACTACATTGGGTTAGACAACACCGCTTAGCTGGCTGTTCTGCGTCTAACAGGGACCAGCAGCAGATGTTTAAAGAGAGTAGGAGAAATAGAGCAAATCCTGCTTTTGATAGGATGGTCCAAACCATTGTGTTTAATGCTGTCCTTCATGAACTTGCTTTTATTTGGACACGTTTATGCTTTGAGCCTCTGTAGCGATCAGTTCCACAAGTTAATTATGCGTTTTCTAAGAAACGTGTGAGTTTTTGTTGTTTATGCTTGCTGCCTAATAACTGCAGCAAAAACATGGGGGTGTTAAGTTTTCCTGACATGAGAAATAATGAATTGTCAATCTCTGTTCACTTCCTGCAGTCTCATTCCTGATTCTATACACTTCTGTTGTTTTCACAACGCCGAGGTGTCTCTCCCAAGTTGAAGAGACTCTTTTTTTCCTGAGGCTGCTGCTGAGCTTTGTGTGAGAGATTCAAGATGTGAGCACTCTGCCTTTATGATGTTTTGTGTTTTACTCTGTGTTTCCTTCCTAATAATTTTTAACGCTATATCCACCCTTTTGACTGCCATTGGCCACTGAGCTGTTGTTTTCAGAAAATTATTGGCAACACCTCCAAGATCTCTTCCTTGGGAACAGTAGTTAATCTAGCACTTATCCTTGCCCATCCTCAGTTTGAGTTGTCTTTTACTTTGCATTTATCAACACGGAATTTCACCAGCGCTTGTCGTGTGTAGTCACCACAATGGCAGTTCTCTGTAGGCAGCTTTACTTTGAGCTGGCCTGAGTAGTTTAGCAAATTTATAACCTTGCTGTTTGCCATCTTTTCCAGGGCATTTATGTTTAATAGAGCAGGTCGTTTTGAAATTCCACTAGTAACGCTGTGAAAACTGCCCACTTATTCTGTTCCATCCTTTAAATAGTGATTCATGACAGACCTTTTATTTTACCTTGCGACAAATTGTTTAAGAGCTTTTGGCTTGCGAGAGCTTTTCAGAAATCTAAATATACTACATTAACCAAAGCATCCTTATCCAAATAATCATTAACTCCTTACAGAAATGCTAGTAATCTTGAAGTTATGACTTCTCTTTACAAAGTCACGCTTTCTCTTCCCCATTACATCATATTCCCCTGTGCCTACCAATTCTCTTGTTTATTATAGCAGCTGATTTGATCATGCTTCCATTGTTTTAGAGCTCTTGGGTGAACTCTTGGGTCGGGGTGTTTTTGTGCCTCTTCATTTTGTTAATCTGCCCCAAAGCTTCCTCTGCTAATACTTTGGTTTAGAGCTGTCAAGGTCTTCTCTTCTTGCATAGTGAGTATCATGCAAATAATTTGTTTAGCTTGTCTGCAATGATCCTGTCTTGACTGAGCATTCCTTTATTGCCACAGGCAAATGTTGGCTTCTTGCATGTTTTCCATGAAGTTTTTACATTAATCTGAGCCAACGGCAAATGGTTCTTCAGGGATTATTTTTTGTCCTGTGTTCTCCTGGGTTTCCATTTGAATCTACAGAACATAAGCCCTTTTCCAATTTCAGGTATTTAGCTGTAATGTATGGCGCTCAGCCTGTGTAATGTCTTTGGACCCTCAGCATCTGCTTCAGCAAAGCCTGAGTCTTCTGCAGCTCTGCACAGGTCAACTAGTCCTGTGCAGGTGTCTAGGACATCTAGAATAGCACTAGAGGCCTTGTCTGAGGATCAGAATTGCTTGCAGTGTCTTTTTATTTTATTAGTCTTGTATCCTCCTGTTTAGTAATTTTGTCTTTTTGTACTCTTGTTACCTTTGCAGAGTACAGAGTGAATGTACTGTTGCAGATCATTTACCTCTTACAAGTGGTGTTCGCTATTTTCTATATATAAATCCCTGGTTTAGTGAGATCTATGGATTGCATGTATTATGTATAAAAATACAAAACCAGAAAATGTGGGGGATGAATTGCATGTTGACTTCCAGGTGCTACAGTTATAAAGCACAAGCTCCATAACTTCCAAGAAATTATGTATTTGAAGCATGCCTACCATGCCAACTGTCAGTACTGTGAGCATGTCTGGTAGCATGACTGAATGTACACTTGTACCTTTCGAACCTCTTCTTATTTCTTAGGAAATGAAAAAATATTCCTGGTGTTAGAATATAATAGTTGGTTAGTAACTTTTCCTGGTTTATATGCTACAGGAGTGCTGGTATTCAAAGCCCTCCTAATGTAAATATTGGTCTAATTCTTTTTTGTTGTTTAATTGTATGTTTCAGAAAGTCATCTCCCACACAGTCTCACAAAAAATTTAAATAGAAGCCTAGAAACATCTTTAGTTTGTCTAACATGCTCTTGAAAGATTTTGGAGATGTGGTTCCTGTAGGTGGGCAGCTATAGTCTTGTTCATGTCTAATGCAGAGAGGGTAGTGGTGTCTCCTGCCCAGGCAGACGCCCTGCTACTGCCTTCTCACTGCTGACACCGCTGAATTCGTCCGTCTCTTCGAAATGGAAAACTGAGCCACATGGGCAATGGGACTTCTCTTTCTGTCAAAGCTAAAACAATAACAACAACAGGATATTTCAGCATCCCTAAAGCATTTTTAAACACCCAGGATGAATAATTTCTGAATTTTATCCTCCTGCGTGTTTTGTTGAAGGTGAACTCTCCAAACTACATCAGGGAGTATTAGGTCACAAAACTCTGGTATGTAGACAGCATTTCTGAGGCCATTTCCTTACAGCGTAACTAACTACAGAAATGAAGCTGCAAAACAAGCAGAGTATACTTTTTGTTATTATTTGAAGCAACGGGTTCTCTTTATGAATCTTCTTTATCTATGTGAGATTTTCCAGTTTGGTTTTTTTTTTTTCTTTCTCAGAAGCTTTCCACATGAGACCAGAGTGCCCTGTGATGATGTGTAAAGTTTTTGTATGATGTGCCAATGACTGAGAACAGAACTTAATATCCTGTGGTAACTTTTACAGTGGGAGGTTTTATAACCTGTGCAGATGTGACAGTACAGCTGCTCTAGGGTAGGACCTGTCACCTGTCATTAGGGTGAGGTCTGAGTAAAGCGTTTTGTTGTTGTTAGAAAGAGTTGTTTGAACAGTTAAGCCGAACAGACTGTCACCAAAAAGAGCTCCCTTCTCCAGCTGAGAACTGAGGTGGCAAAATTTTGCTTTTCACACGGTATGCAGCACATTTGATGCGTAAGCTGAATAGCAGAGCTCATTACAGTGAATAGTAGAAGTGTTGATATAGCTGTGATGAACTGAAGAGGTAAATGAGGTAAGATTTGCAGGAAGAAATTGTGTCTTTATAAAGATGAAAATGATGGAATAAGAGGTTGGAAAAATAAAATCAGTTTTAGGTGCAAAAACATTCAGAACTTTTCTCATTTAATTTATTCAGTTTAAAGAAAGAATAGCTTTGAAACTGAAACTCTTTGTGAATTTGTGTTGAATTGGGGTTAATAGTTTTGACCAAAAAACCAGAAACTGGGGGTGCTGGCACCAGTTGCAAGTCAGGAAGATGTGATTCCACCTCCTCTTCACTCTCTGGTGACGGTGCTTTGGGACACGTGGTTGTCACTGACAGCTTGGTTTGGTGCAGAGGTGAATGAACACCTTGCCCTTGCGAGCGAGTGTCCTACCCACTTGATTGCAGATATTCCGAGGAAGAGGTTTGAGAGCAACTTGTTCCAGAAAAGCAAGAGGGAGGATGCTTTCCTGGAGGAGCATTTTGGATTCCAGCTCTAATCAGGCAGAAGTGGGGTTTAAGCTCTATTTTGCATTCTTTGGGTTGTAGGATAGTCAGGGTAGTAAGAAACACCCGCTCCAGCCACCTGCCCCCTCCGCTTCTTTTGTCATCTAATCTTTTTGTTTCAAGCTCTTTCTCCAAAACTTTCTTCTCCCCTTGCTAGTGAAAAATTCTGGAAAGTTCTGATTTTTGGTGTGACTCAGAGGGGTTAGACAGCAAAACTCTGTATTCATAGCTGTATATTTCGCATTCTTTTTGGAACCTGTATCACACTGACCAAGAAAAGACAATCTTTGGAAACATTCCATTATTTATGTAATATTATTTTAAGGTCAATTAGTAGCTCTGTGCTTTTTAAAAAATATATATTGTTATCCTTTATATCTAGGGGAAAAATCAAAGGCCCATTCTGGTAGGTGGCACAGAGAGAGGAAAGAGAAAAGCAAGCTGTCACTTAAAGAACTTGCAAGTTTAGTTTATAGCAAGATATGACAGAAGAGTAAACATTAGAATTGTAAGCCCATCTGTTCTAAAAGCAGCTTCTGAGAGCTGAATTACTGAATTTAATTTTTTGAAAAAAGATCCTATTAATGTTTTTTATGAAAAATAAATATAATCAATACCCTTAATTAGTAAGCCAGTGGCTATTTTTTCTTTTCTTTTAGTTGAACAGATGCACTAATTGAAGATTGGCTCTAATACAGGGCTTTATTCCTGTTGTTAAAAATCAGTAGCCAGTGAGATCTGTTGACCCTCAGGCCTCAGGTAGTTCAGCCACCCTGGCTTCAGTGCGCACTAGGAGCCAGTGCTTGCTGCAATGTTGCTGGATAAATCCTAGAGCTTGGGACAGAAAAAAGAGTCTGCATCACCACTCCTATCCATTGTGGCTAAATCCCAAGCAAGTCACTTGGAGTGCAAGATGTGGGGTTCTGCTCTTACCTTGTGCACTACTTTCCTTCCTCCACTTTATTTCTCATCTTTCCCATCTCTGTTGCCTTCTGTTCAAGAAAAATGTGTCCTAAGTAACCAGCATGATTCCTTTAGCAAGTCAGTTGTGAATCCTCAACTGGTGAAGCTGCTAAAAACTAAACCTTACACTGTCTGGTGCTAGCATAGTTTGGTAGATCTGAGAATGGCTGATAAGATCATGAGCTCAACTTGGTCAACAAATTACAATTAAAAGTGTGCAGGAGACACAGAAGCTGTGTTTATTTTAATTGTGCTTCCCTCTCCTTTTGTGAGTATTTTCTTTGTTTTATCTTCAAGAATGGAAGACTGGACACCAGCAATACAGCAGCTTCAGATCCCTTTTCTGCCTCTTCCTAGACTTGTTCCAGAGAAGAGTTAATCCAATGACAGCTGGATTGTAAAGACACCACAAAAAGATTTTATCCCCCTCTTGACCTCCCCCATGGGATGTTTCGGCATATGAGTGGGAAGAGAGTAAGTAGCGTTAGCAAAAGGAAAGCAGTATGTAATACATTAATATTTTTAAAGCATTAACTGCTCTTCTTTGTTAAAGGTTTAGACAGTCTGTGTGGGGATCATTGTCCGGGCCGGGGGGGGTGATGGCTTCTCTGTATTTGCAATGCCAAGATGTATTGACTGCTTGTCACTGTGTAGTGAGAAGGGCCACGCTAACGCCTTTACCTCGCTGGGCCTTTTAGTGCATGTCCATTCTCCTATGTTTTGCAGCCGTAACCTGCTATGGCATTCGATGTGTTGTGCAGGAGGAAGCTGTGGTGAGCGAGTTAAAGGTGAGGAGGAAGGTGGAAACTGCACTGTGTGGTATAATGCATGAGTGGGTAGTAACTTGCTGTGGGAAATTACTCTGAACTGTGAGAGGCGAGTAAGTTTGGAAGAAAGAAGGACAAGTCATTTGCTCCCCGCTTTTACCTCTGGGTGAAAGCGCTCCTCCACTCACCTGCCTTTCCTAGCCTTTGACTTCTCATCTTTGTTTTCACATTTACCTGCACAGAACGGTCATTTTTTTCAGTGGAGGTTAACATGTGACCAAGGATCATACCAGCTTATGACTGAAAAGTTATTTGTGCCTCTGAGCTCTCGAGTCTTATATGACCTGCCATAAAATTAAAAATGCATGTTGAACAGTTTCCCAGAATGACTTTGAGAGGTATCAATTATAAACTTATCTTCTGCTGATGACCGTTGTGACTATTTGCTTACTTCACACTAATGCCAGATTTACACTGATGCTTTTTAGGTCATCCCGAGTCCTTTCCTTAAGCACTGGTACACCTTTGGCTTTCTTCCCATTCACTGTCAGCTTGTGCTAATAATAATCTGTGGATCTCAGCTCTTTTTGTTGAACGGCCAGTCCTCTTTTGGGGATTTTTTTTTTTTCTGCACTCCTCTTATTCAAGCACTGATGTTTTGTGCCACTCTATTTTCTCATTCTCAGTGGCAAAGTAGGAAAATGTTATTCCCTCCAAAACATGCACAGGACGTTCAGCATTAGAGACAGCTGCTAGAAATAGAAGACACGTCCTTCTTGGTTTTGCTGAGCAGTTGTGGATAGTTCGTGTCAAATGAACTCGGTGGGAGACTTTATCTAGTTGTTACTGCTGTTACCTAGAGAGGATTGAAAACTTTTGCCATGCCTTTTATTACAGATGGCATTTACTGTCACAGAGTTCTTGTCTTAGTATTTTTTTCTTTTTATGGATTTACTTGGCAAATGTTTCACGCTTAAGTATCTTTAATCCCAAATCCTTGTGAGATACTAGTTTAGAGGGTGTTATTATTCTGCCTGTAAGTCTTGTGCCCTGCTCAGAAATTGTGAGAGTTACATTTATATGTGAGAGTTACATTTATAAGTCAAAGAGAATTGTCAGAAACAAGTGGTGCTGACAAACCGGATGTATTTGGTACTTTAACGTTTGTTTTCTGCGAGTCATTTGTAGGTATAAAAGTAATATTTGAGTGAATTAAGTGCTAAGAAGTGTTACACAGGACGTGTGTAGGTCTGCCAACAAAAATAAACACGGCTGTGATTAAGTGTGTGACGGTGGTGTTAGCAAAGCTGTAGAGGCTCTTGGAGAGACGCTAAACAAGTACCATTGGGGTCACAAACAGGCTGACCATGGGGAGTGCAGGTGCTGGGCTTCTGAACCAGAGATTATCTTCATTCAGCACAGCCTCTCATTTTAATGTTCATAAAGGAGTTTTAAAACTTTGTTATTTTTAACAGTCCTGAATCTGGCTGTAACATCCGATGTCTTTAATCCAAAATCTTTGTGTTAGCCCAGTGTGCCCAAACTGTCACTTCGAGGTTTCATGATTGCTCTGCTGACATTTTTTAAGGATCTGAGACTTCAGTGAGGAAGAAGTTAAATTTCTCTGCTTT
>WAAD01032121.1:275529-294330 GCA_013389945.1 Fregata magnificens | reverse complement strand
TTTTGCCATTGAGACACTGACCTGACATTGGGGTATATGAATCCTCTCCATGGCTGTCCTGCAAACTGCTTGCATGACTGTAGGGATGCCATGTAGTCTGTCTCTGCCTATTCTTTGTCTGCAAAATGGGATAGTAATGCTTTCCCTCTTATCATATTAGTCTAATTAATTTGAGATAGTTGTCGTAAACTTGTGTTATGTATAGAAGTTGCACTAAGCGTTGTGTCTTGCAGTCCTGAGTATTGAATTTGTGTTTCCTTTTGAAAGTCAAGCGAGAGAGTGCCAGACGTGAAAGATGAACTACTCTAAGCTTTTGCTTTCAGTAATGAATATGGATGAAGGTCAAAATATTCCTATGAACATCTCTGTGTAAATGCTCTTAGCAACTATATTCCAGTGGACAAATCCAAAACACACAGGGACTGACCCTATGCTTTTGCAGTGATAAAGATCTGAAGTCTAGATTTGAACACTGTATAATGTGTCCCGGTGGGGGGAGTGGGAGTTATGTGTGCACAGCTAAAGCCGTGAATTTGATCCAGAATTTTCTCCTATACTCCGTAAATGCAGCAATTTCTCTTAAAGCATATTCTTGTGTATGGTTTCTTCCTCTTTGTGAGTGCACACACATTTTATCATAAGTGTTATACAGTCTACAAAAAATTGTATGTTTTTGAACTATTTAAATTCTAGAGCAATTATTTTCTATAGGAGACTGACATTTTTAAATACTGAGCACATATTTAAATGACACTGTTCAATGCTTTCACATTTCTTTGTTCTAATCTGGTCAGACTAGAGTGTGGGAATATTTTGTGATAACCCAAATTGTAGAATATGTTTAGTCATTTTTTAGTCTATTGAGTAGTTTAATTAATTAATGCAAAGTGGTACTGAGAGGCAAATGAAGGAAATGCCAGGATAAATAAAGCAGATTTAAAACTTGTTCTTTAGCTCTTTCTAAAATAGAACAAAGTTAGTAGACTTACTTTTAGACATCTGCTGTTGCTACTGTGCACAAACGATACTGCATGAACAGAGGGCTACGTGATGCAATTTTAATAGTAGCAAGAATCTATTATCTTGTAACTTGATGGGTTTTTAAACAATGGGAATTTTAGAACAAATATTTTTAAATGATAAATGTAAAGGTAGTTGCTACATGTATTTCTTATATTTATTTTATATTTAGCTGTGGTTCCTCTATTAATCTTTGTTTCAAACATTAAATGCCTTCCTCATGGCAGCTGTCCATTCACTCGTACCATGACTACTGGCCTGTTGAGTTCAAAGTGGAATGTCACGGAGAATGCAGATAATATATTTAGTTCCTCTCACCAGACGGCACAAGGCACCAGTGCGTCTCGTTCTCAGAGGGGGAAGCCAGCTACTTTCACTGCAATGTTCCCCTTCAGTTAATATAATTCGGGGTTTTTTTAGAGGAAGCGTTAGTCAAGTCTATCAGTGTGATTTTTACGGTAATCTTCAGTGTTATGAGTACCTGGAAGAAATGTTTTAAACAAAATAATTTTAAAAGCAGTGTCATAGAGAATATGTAGAAGAATATACGTTTGTTTTCCAATGCTTTGATATGTGCATGCCAAAAAATAAGCTGTAGCTGGGGTGGAGGCAGGGGAACTCTGGGGCTGAATGATCAGAAGCAAGCCATTTTAAAACAAATTATAGAAGCTTATAGAAGAGAAAACTTTCCCAAGAGCATAGTGAAAGGCTTAATCCATATTTCTAGAAAATTGCAGCTGTCAGGCTTTCTTTTATTACCCTAGCAAAATGCTGTGTCAGGTGTTATGAAGAAGTTTGGCCACGTATTTAGAAAATTAATAGCTTCCTTACATCAGATGTGTTAAATAGAAACATGTCTGGTTGTGTAGCCAGTTGTCATGTTTTGATGTTCCTATTGAAAGTTATTTCTTTTACTGTATAATTTATGTTCAGTAATTGAGCTATGAGGAAAGAGACATTTTGTTGGAACAGTGACCTTCATGCACATAAAAAACATTTATAGGATGAGACCAACGTTTGCTATGCCAGTCTTGCTGTATATAATGTCAGGTGCTCCTGAGTGCAGTTGGCATTCAGTGACAGCAAATTCCAGTGTGGAACAATAAAGAATTGCAAATTTGCCACAAAGAAAAAAAATGGTATTGACAAATTCATTTGTATCCCTGATAAACTGTGTTCAGTTTGTCTCAAAACAACAAAGTGACAGTCAGTTGAAGTATCTTACACTGATGCCCTGAGTTTCACTAAGTTCTACCTTGTCCTAATAGGTTTTCCAGCTTTCCAGTGCTTTCACCTAACCATAGATTACTACTTGCATTAACAGCTTAAACCTCAGGTTTTATGGAGTCGGTTTCTTCATTCTATGTTATGATTAGCTTACTGAAAACTGGTGCTGCACTACTCTCATGGTGAAATTTTTTTCCCCTTGTGTGTAATTTCCCATGGTGAACCTGGTGTTTGTTGTCTCTTACCCTGTCACTGCAGACCTCCAGGAAGAATAAGGCTTCATCTTCTCCTCATCTTCCCACTAGGAAGATGTAAAGAGCAATAAGATTTCCTGTTAACCTTCTCTTCTTCAGGCTGATCAAACCCAGTTCCCTCAGCCTCTTCTCGTAGGGCATGTGCCCCCTTCTTGATAGCCTTCTGTTGGGCTCGTGCCAGTACAGCAATGTCTCTGTTATACTGGGAAGTCCAAAACTAGACACAGTACTCCAGATGCGGTCTCTCAAGTGCCAGATAGAGGGGAAAAATAACTTTCTCTGATCTGCTGCTTGCACTTTTGCTAATACAGCCCCATAGCTTTGACTGCCTTCACTTCTGCTAGCCCATGTTCAAATGCTCCTCCAGGTACCCCCATCCTTTTCTGTAAATCTGCTTTCTACCCAGTTGGCCCCCAGCCTGCACTGTCGCATGAGGGTATTCTGTCCAGGCATGGGACTTGATATTTCCTTTTGTTGAACTCCACGAGGTTCCTGTAGGCCCATATCTCCAGCCTATCAAGGTCCCTCTGATGAATAGCAGCCCTGCCCTACCAGTCTGGGAGGGCAGGCTTGCAAACTCACAAACTTTGCGATCTATAAACTTGCTGAGAGTACACACCACCCATTCCCCTGCTTGTTAGTAAAGATACCAAACAGTATTGGCCGTATTATCAATCCCTGAGAGATGACACTGGCAACTAGCTGCCAGCTGGCCTTTATATGGCTGATCACAAACCTTTGAGCCCAAAGGTTCAGCCAATTTTCCACCTGCCTTATCTTCTACTTATTTGTCTGAAAGGATACTGTGGGAGACTTGTGGACTCTTGTGGACTCTTGTCCACAGAGCCAGTCATTTCATCATGAAAGCCATCAGGTCAGTTAAGCACAAGTTGCCCTTGCTAAATCTGTGCTGGCTGTTCCCAATTATCTTCTTGTCCATCATGTGCCTGCAAATGGCTTCTGAGAGGATTTGCTCCATAATCGTCCTGGAGATTGAAGTTAGGCTGACTGGCCTATATTTTCCCACAGTCTCCTTGTTCTTCTTGAAGATGGTGTGACATTTGCCCTTTTCCAATCTTCAGGAATCTCCTCTGATCATTATGACCTCTCAAAGATGGTCAGTGGTGCTGCTTTTCTAACTCTATCCCTACACACTCAGGCCACATCTCTATACTCCTTATGAGTAGCCTGTCCCTGCCTCCACCCTCTATGTACTTAATTTTTGTGGTTAAGCTCAGTCATCAGGAGTGTCTCGTTCATCCATGCTGGCCTGCCCTTCCTGCTCAGATTCCTACATGTTGGAAAGGACAATGCTTTGGGGAGGTTGTCGCTGAGGGTCAAGCAGCTTTCCTGGGCCCCTCTACCTTCATGGGATCCTGCCAAGCAGGTCCTGTCTGCTCTTCTGAATGATAAGATTTGGATAGATGAGAGAGTGGGGCTCAGTCATAGTCTCTAGAATGAGAGTGTTCATGGTAATGTGGGGTTGGCTTCTCTCTGTGGGATAGGTCAGAAGAGAAGGGAGAGGATGCAGGTCTGGTCTCCAAGCCGGCAGCATTGTGAGGGTATGTGGGGAGGAAAAAACGGAGGTACATGACTTCCAAGTCCTCAAGGACTACTATTGGTCATAACAGAGCTGATGATGATACTAGCTAACGGTGTTAGCAAGATAAATTTTACAGCTGTGATTTAGACAATCCAAACATGGAGAAGATGGTTGCTACAAAGAGCACATGGGATGTGTAATGTTTTGGAGAAGTCCGTTAGCACTGCAATCCACAAGCTTAATGGATCAAATCTAAAGAAGGTAATAAAGAAAGATCGGCCAAAATGTTTCTCCCCCTTGTCTCTTTTCTTCAGAATAACTTATTTTGTAATATGCCACTAATACATGAATGTATCAGGTTGTTATTAAACTCTATATAACTAAGAGGTAATTGCATATTATATAACGGTAGCCTATGTTATCACTGTTAATTTCCTTACACAACGGTGGCATACTAGGCCCCAACATCAATTAATGTTTCTAATGTATCAATACTTCATTGACATTATAAAGCCCCTTAAAAAAACAAACAAACAAACAACGGAAGAATGTGTAGATACTATTATGCTTGTTGTATCAGTGTTTCTGGAACAACACGTATATGATTTTTCCTCACTTTAAATGTGATGCTGAATCCAAATGCATGTGCCTGTTTTCCATAGAGCCAAGGTAACATGGAAAGCTCTGGGTCTTCCAAAGAAACAGGACCTCACATTAGTTTTAATTTACTGCTTGAGTCAAGAGATGTTCTAAGCCTTAGAAAGTAATTGGTTTGTTTCTCTCAGTTTTTCGTGAAAATCAGTTTGTTTATTTGAGTGCAAACTGGCTAGGAAAACATCGCACAAGAGACTTGATGACAAGACAAGAAGAAACAGTGGAGTTTGTGTTTTAGTCACTGCTGTTGAATTATTAAATCAGAAAGAAAAAGAGAAAAGTATTTACACACACTATTTATGTTTTGACTCTAATTTTATGCATTGTGAAAAATATCCATATGCAGTTTTTACACACTGCCTAATTTGCTGGTTTACCACAAGCATAAGGCTTGATTCTGGCAGCAGTTCTGAATGTGCAGCTATCTAAACTGCTCTCCATTCAGTAGCCTGAAGTCCTTTGCATCACTAGCTGAGGAAGAAAAAGGCAGCCTACAAGTAATGTTCGTAATAAGCAACCAAACCTTCTCAGTGTTAGGATAAATGCAGATTTATTGGAGTCTGAAAGATTTCATTAGAAAATAAAGTAATTGGGATGCTGTTTGAGGTGACAAAACAAATGGGAGCCACTCCAGAGAGGAGCCTGCGCTGATCTGCCAGAGAGGTACAGCTGGGAGGGAGCAGATGGGTGGCACTACAGTTTCGATGGGTCGGGGGTCCCTGAGGAGTTGGAAGCGGAGATACAGATCAGCCGAACAGTCATAGTAGCAGCGATGTGGCTTTGCTGTGGTTTTGATCTCGTCCATAGCTGTGTGGTACCCATTGCTAACTCTTCCAAGGCTGCGCTGCATTCAAACCAGAAGGATGCTCCCTGCGGCAGCCTTATCCCTGCCCCACTAATGGATTTGAGACATACTCTTTTCTCTCAAGATGAGAACAATTTTTCAAGGCCATTTTTATCTGTAAGCTTCAAAGGAAATAGCTTTAAATACGTGGGCATTTGCCTAGAAATTGGCAATATTTAAAGCTGGCTGAATGCCCATTTAAATCAAAAAGAAATCAAACAGTAAAACATGAGTGCAGATTGTGGATGTAAACCATGGCTGGTTAGGTTGAAAGAGGAAATTGATTTAAGTGTGCTTTTTTTTTTTTCCCCTTACAGAAGAATGCAAAGTAATTAATGCTATTTTGAATGACTATTGTTTCTGTGTAATGCCTATGGCATAAACAGAGCCCTTGACTTCTGAAAGCCTGATAGAATTTTATCAGTTCCTGGGGGAAGTTCTTGCTTTTGAATGACCAGTAATTTTATGTCAATTTATTTAATTGATAATGTTTATGCCCATACAATGTACAAAACAGAAAACCGCTTTTTGTAGCTGAAGCTAGGCTATAAAGTTTGATAACCACAAAAACTGTTTAATGCAGCTAAACTCCAAGGCCCAAATATTTTCCCATTATGTAATGTACAAAACAAATTCAATACCCGCAGCATTAAAACAATGCTATTCCCTACTTCCTGGGATGCTTACAGTTCTCTGCCTTTGATTTTGAAGATTTTTATAAGTACTCCATTTGTTAGCCCTGTTTGCAGAGAAGGGCAATAATCACCAAATGAGTAAATTTACTGATAAGTTAACAAACCCCAGTAACTCTTCAGTCGCTGTCGGTGGACTTTTGTAAGCACATATCATGAGGTAAGGTATGATGAGGAATACAATATTGAGTTCATGATTTGAGACATGAAGAGGCTGAATGTTGAAGAGATTGAGTTGTATAGATATAGATGTTAAAATGTTAGCAGTTCCTCTGCCTTTCCCACCTTAGCCAGTTTGTGTTACCAAATGCTAAAGGCAACATAATTAATTTTGAAATTGCTAAGGAGACTTCAAGAACAATTACCAAAAACTAGTTTAAATTCTGTAGTCCCTTCTGACTTGCAGTCAGGTTTCCGGCAAGAAAACTACTGCCCTGCTGACCTTAAGACTGGGGATATCCTTAACACAAAATGCTATTTGTACTAAATTATGAAATCTTAGTTTTATAATGTAGCTTGCATCTAGGGACTAAACTGGGACTATCACAGATACTTCCCTTAAGGTCTCATATTTGTTGAACCTAGATGTTAAGTATCAAAATCACTTCTTGTTTTCTAAAATTTTCACAAAGTAATAATAATAATTTAAAAAGGCCTGAAGTTTCATCTTTTCTTGCTCCTTTAGTGGTAGGAGTCAGACTTCCCCGGTGGTTTCTGGAATAGTCATGGTAGTTGAAACTCCATCAAGGAGCTCAAAGACCTTAATAAATGGGCAGGTGTTAAAAGACCTACTTAAGATACAGAAGGGTGTTACTGAGGTTTTTTTAATGAAATATTTTTTATGCCAAAACCATTTTTGCATCCCTTATAGCTGTGAGTTTCTTATTAATGAGATTTATGCAAGTATTCACAAAGGGGAAAATGTGGCACAGAGTTGAATATTGGTGCAATTGTTTTCAGCTGTGATGAACACAGTAGTTCAGCAGTACCTGTGATGATGTTGTTAATTTTAAACTTTTCATGCCAGTGACATGTCTTTTTCTGTAAAATACACCTGAGCAAAACATACATATTGTGTAAATACATACACAATTATGTTATATAAATACATATATACGTATGTTATATATGTGTTAAGTGAGCTGGGAAGATGTGTAGAAAGCTGCTCAGTAGTACTGCAAGTATAACTGTTGTGAATGGATCTCAAGTTTACATACATGAAAAACGATCTATTAAAGTAAATTTTGTTCTAAATGGTAATTGAATTTTTGAAATGTTTATACTGAATCCTTTGCTTTCATTCTTTCTGTATTTATCTTTTAATCTTTGCAGAAGCAAAGTATTACAATCACTGAAAATCTCCAAGTCTTGATTTAGTAGATCACATCTCCCAGAAGGGGACTTGTAGAAGGGAATTTTATACCTATATTTTATACTTAACTTTTCTAGGTATCTGATTGAAAGAAAATTATTGAGAAAACTCTGCTAGTGCCAAGACTCATTTTTAAGGTGACTGACATTTCTGAACCGTGGCCAAGGTGACGGTTAGGCAGGTCATTTGTCATGCTGTTTGATTTTCCATTGTTGGTTGATTTGTGATTATGAGCTTTCAAGTTTACAGGGAAGATCTTGAGTATGAACCAAGTGTAAGTAAGTGGAACATTACTGTGTTACTATAATTACTTCTACCAACAAACAGTGCTTTTGCAGACCTTCTGTTTCTATATTTATGAACTATTATTAGTTTGTCATAATACAAACAACATATAAATAGTTCACTGTAGTGTCTAGGGGCCTAATCACAGACTATGTATTCCTAGGTGAATGATGAAATATGTAATTATTTTTAATGATTGGACCTAATACAGGGATCATGAGAGAAACTATGACCATGTTGATGTCAGCAAGAGGATTATCAGTAATTTCAGAGGGACTAGCCTCCCAATTTTTTTGCAAGTGTCATTTTTTCTTACTTGAGATAATTCCATGGCCCAAATTCCTCCCTTTTTAGAATGCCAGTTTCTACCAGTTGATAATTAGTCTATAGTGGATTAGTCTATTAGTCTATCGTGCATTACAAAGACTATTATTTTGAATTATATCAGATTAAAAGTAGAACTTTGGTGAAATTTATGAAGCTCAGTTTTCAGTAGCTGTCTCCTGTGTGGATTTTCTATTATCTAAAATCTGACTGAGGTTATGAGGCAGCCTTTCCCTTTATAGGGAAGAGCTAATCAGGTTCTCTCTTCTAGTTAGGCTTCTCTGTCCCTTAGTGCTGTAGAAGCTGCCCTCTGTATGCCAGGTTCAAATGTTACCGCGCAAAGAATGAGAGACACATGGTCTGCACAACAGTAAAATACTTGGTGTTTTTTCTTTTGTTGTGAAATTGAATTTTTGTTTGTTGTGTAATTTAAAGAAAAAGCAAAATGGAAAAAAAAAAGTTTTAAACATATCTTCACCTTTCTCTCATGTAAATATTAAATACAAGGAACAGGTATGTCATTGTGCAAGGTAAATCCCTAAGCTTCATCCTGTGTTGAAAAGATACTTTCTAGTAAATGAAATTAGATGCCAACTAGCATTCCACAGGATATTTTTAAAAGTCAGATCACATGTTAAAATAAGATTTCAGATCTTTTACACACTTTGATTATAAAATTGATAACCTGGGTAACACATCTCAGGAAAGCAATTGGTAGTTATTTATGATCCTGGAAGAAGTGATATGGGGAGTGTGGGGAAGCTTAACAGGAAGGTGTAACCTCTACTGTTCGACTTCTGTATCCTACATGTTTTAGTAGGAACTCATGTAGTTCTCTTATGGGTACCACACCATTCCCTGGAAGTGAATTACCTATGTAATCATAGAATCATAGAATAGTTTGGGTTGGAAGGGACCTGTAAAGGTCACCTAGTCCAATCCCTCTGCAATGAGCAGGGACATCTTCAACTAGATCAGGATGCTCAGAGCCCCCTTGAATGTTTCCAGGGATGGGGCATCTACCACCCCTCTGGGCAACCTGTTCCAGTGTTTCACCACCCTCATCGTAAAAAATTTCCTCCTTATATGTAGTCTGAATCTACCCTCTTTTAGTTTAAAACCATTACCCCTTGTCCTGTCTCTATAGGCCCTACTAAAAAGTCTGTCGACATCTTTCTTATAAGCCCCCTTTAAGTATTGAAAGGCAGCAATAAGTTCTCCCTGGAGCCTTCTCTTCTCCAGGCTGAACAACCCCAACTCTCTCAGCCTTTCTTCATAGCAGAGGTGTTCCATCCCTCTGATCATTTTTGTGACCCTCCTCTGGACCTGCTCCAACAGGTCCATGTCTTTCTTTTGCTGAGGACTCCAGAGCTGGACGCAGTACTCCAGGTGGGGTCTCGCCAGAGCAGAGTAGAGGGGCAGAATCACCTCCCTCGACCTGCTGGCCACGCTTCCTTTGATGCAGCCCAGGATGCAGTTGGCCTTCTGGGCTGCGAGCGCACATTGCTGGCTCATGTACAGCTTTTCATCCACCAGTACTCCCAAGTCCTTCTCGGCAGGGCTGCTCTCAATCCCTTCATCCCCCAGCCTGTATTAGTATTGGGGGTTGCCCCGAAGCAGGTGCAGGACCTTGCACTTGGCCTTGTTGAACCTCATGAGGTTCACATGGGCCCACTTCTTGAGCTTGTCCAGGTCCCTCTGGATGGCATCCCATCCCTCAGGCATGTCAACCTCACCACTCAGCTTGGTGTTGTCTGCAAACTCATTTAGGGTGCACTCGATCCCGCTGTCTATGTCGCTGATGAAGGTATTAAACAGTACTGATCCCTTTAATAGCTTTAATAGTCAATGAAATTTCTTGATATTTACTGGCTGAAAAGTGACTAAAAGCAGGATTATTCATAATTTAAAAAAAAACCCAACCTCAAACAACAATTCCTGACCAACACAAAAATGATACAGAACCATAAAACTTTTGATATGTCTTTTAATATCTATTTCCATTTTTGTTATACTAAACAGTGCTAATAGACCAAAAGACTTTTAAAAGTCATTTGCAACTATCTATAACTCAGATAATTAAAACTGATCACACCTTATCCAGATATTTGTGGGCCATATTCTCACTTGCCAGGTGCCATGTTTCATCACGTACATCTCTGAAAAGGAGTATACAACATGATTGATTTTATTTGCTAGGATTTGATATTCCTTTATATACGTTCTGTATGTATGTAAACGACAATGCAAAGTCCAGGGGACTAAGATGAATGTGCCTGGAAGATAGTTTTAACCATCCTATTTCAAATGAACCAGAGGGGACAGGCTGACTGTCTTGAGGACCAGAAAAAGTTGCTGTCTCTAGTCAAGACATAGAAATTTAGAGGGATCAGTGACCTAATTAAAGAACATGAATTCTTCTAGTGTTGACGCCTAAAGTTCAAATGTTCTTTTTATACAGGAAACTCGCCTGCCTGGCTGCTACACAAATATTAAAACAACTCTGTGTGAGACAAGTTTTTTCAGCATCTGGTCTGCAGCACCATGAGACAGTAGCTAAATCTTTGCTATGCAAGACCTCCTTGTCAATCTTGAGCCTAAACATAGCAGCCAGTGTAATAGGATGTTTATTAGGGGAAACAAATAATTCATGTCTTGAGATAAGCTCCTAACATAGACCACATTCCTCTTGCAAGTTACTGTAAAATGACTACTGTGTTTTCTTCCTAACTATATTCCTTTCAGGAAGAGGCTCTGCATGCCTGCTAAAGTCATTTGTAGCCTTGTCCTCCATATAAATGAATGTCAAGGTTGAATAAGATAACTAATGAGTTGGACGACTTCATATTTGAACACCAGAAGAGAGGTAGCTCCAAGTTTCCTTCCTTTAATCCTTGGTGGGTCACTCTTATTCTCATAACTTCTTCTCCCGACAAACTTCTTACTGTGTGTTTCTGGAAAAAAATACCTTATCTAGGGCTTATCCAAATCACATCTACTTTGTTACCACATTCACCTTGGGACAAAAGCCCTTAATGCAAGACAGGGGTAAAATATGAAAACAATGGTTTCCAACTGTTCTAAATCTTTACATTTTTATAACTAAATATTTTAGTGTCAGAAATGTAACTAATAAATTGAAAGCTTTCAAAATCACAACCAGAAGGTATGCCGTACCGTACAGCACATGTTTTAAAAAGGAAATGACTGAATAAATTAAAACATGGGAAGACAATCTGAGTTACATAATAGCTATATGTATTAAATCATTGAGGAGAAGTTGCAGCTGAACTAACACTCTGTAAAAATGAACTCTCTGTGGTAGACTCTTCACTCACTGAACTTATTTAAAATGTAACAGAGAGGAGTGAATGGTTGTACAAAATGGAAAATTGCTGCCGTGGAAGAGATATGTTCAGATTTATTCCTTCCAGAGGAGAAGATGATGATTCAGTTACATACAAAAGAGAAGCAATTAACTGTATCTTTCAGTTTAAATCTGATGCTTATTTGAAATGATGTTTAAGCCCAAACCAATTCTGTCCCTCTTATCTAAATGCTCATCTATAAAAGGAAGAAAGCATGATCTTCATAGAGAAGACATTGTGGATGTAATTAGAAATTGTTTATAGTCTGCATAAACACCAGGTCTAAATGCTTTCCCCATAAATGCTCATATATGCATCCCATTGACCTTTTTTTTCTCAAAATGTTCAATCATGTTTTCACTTCAAGTGCATGCCGTAACTACAGCCTGGCTAAAATTAAAGTCTTAATAGCCTAATATACAGTCCTTTACAGGGGGCCCCTTAAAGACCAACCAGCCTTATGAATTCAGATCTTACTGTTTTATCTAAATTAGGAGCCAATGAGCTGGAACACATAATTTAATTTTATGATGCACTGAAAGTATTTCAGTAAGTAGTCATGCCAGACTGCTACAGCACACAATCTCAGAAGGGTATTTTACAAGTTGTCTGTAAAGAACAGAAATTATCTGTTATCAGTAAATATAGAAACATTTCTGATCTGTCAGAAGGGTACCTTTACTGGTTTTTAAAGAACTGAGTTTAAAAAATACTTTGCCGTATATAAGACCAAAATACTGCAGTTAGTGCTTGGAGAACCAGCTCTTTTCCTTTCTTCTGTTCTTTTTTCAAAAAGGTTACTTGCCAGAGCTGCCTTCTAGTCATCTTCCATCTTCTTTTACTTTGTCAGAGAAAGAAACATAAACATATAGCCAATCCCCTATATTCATATGCTAAAAGCATTAGTATTTTGTTGTTGCACCTAGAGCTTACCAGTTCAAGGGATTGTCTGCTCACGCATCCTGGAAAAAGAGTGAATACCCTCATCAAGATGCACACAATTGGTAATTGTATAATGTATAAAACTTTTGCTGCAAAAATTATTTTAACTATATTTACTTATTTAGGAGAAATGCACAGAAAATAGTAATATTAATTGGAAGGACTCCACTGTATTTCCTGGCATGCTTTCTAATCAGTGATTTAAATAAAATCAGAGATATTGTGCTGAGATTTCGGGGAAGAACTTTACTATGTGAGAATGCTTTAGTGGTTGCTCCATCTTTTCTTGGCTGTATGCCAATTTCAGTGAGGGAAGACAGCACAAATTCAGTGTGTCCTGTACTTCCTGATGTCTTTGAGGAAGCAACCGAGTTGAATCCCTTGTGGTTAGTAAGAGGACTTAGAAGCAGGTGAACTGCAAATGCTTCAGTTCATTTCGTTCCACAGGGCTGCAAATTTTAAACAAGTGGGGGACAAACCTCTTCACTGTAGGAGCCCCATCCTAAAATCCTTGTGGATAAAGAGCTGCATGGGGTACATTGCATACTTAGGAGAATCAAGGATAGCAGGAGTGTGATTTCCCAATAAGAAGTGACAGAAGAGTCCCTCTGCTCCATAGGGCTGACCTGTCTTACTTCTCAGTCCCAAAGCAGCTGAGGGATGTCATCTTCGGCAAGCTGAACCTTGCTTGCAATACAGATTACCTGGCAGACTGACTAAAAACTTGCCGCTGGCCGGCTTCACTGTAAGGAAATCCCTTTGAACATCCATTTCTCTCTAGCACCACATTTTGGCCAGCCTTATCAGATTGCTTTAAGAATCTGAATCAGCTTAAGCATTAACCTCAGGAGTAAATGGTCTCATTATAATCAGTGCAGCTACCAACAGGCTAAACTTATGGTTCATGATTTAGGACCCTCCATTAACAGATGAATAGAGTGGATTGTAGTGGTTCCATATGTCCAATCATTTTTCATTTATTGAAAGGTACTGCACCAGCCACAGTTCAGACCAAGCTGCTTTACAACGTATTATTATAATCTATTGGAGGTAGGAATACACAGTATCTAGGGAGGTTAGACACAAGCCTTGTTCATTTGAAAAGATACAGTCCCTGTAACGGTGAAGTGAAAACGTTTATTTCATTTGAATCTCCTGTATGTTCCATTCAAGGATCGCGGCTTATATCTTTTGCTAATTTTCTGGGAGTTTATTAAAACCAGTGCTTGAAGCTGGGAGTTACTATTTTTAGGGGTATAGAAGAGTGTTTTTCAGAGACACTTGTCAGGAGTGGGACTACTCCATTTTGTAGAAATCCAGGGAGGATAAAGTCCATTCTCAGCTGATACAGTAGACAAAGTGGTAATACTGAAAATGACAAGACAACTCCTATTCTTGTTATCAATAGTTGCTTTACCACTTATCTATAAAGGATGTTTCTTATGTGTATTTGAGGCCCATTTGAGACTAATTTTCATTGATCTATAAATAAGAATAAAATCAGCCTTTTTAAACATTTAATGGACTTTTTCTTTCCTAATGACATTTTTACTACATTACATATCACCAAAATATTTTAAATATGTTTAAATATGCTGACTGTAAAGTGAACAATATTAATAGAAACATGAATGAGAGAGAACTTACTTCAACAGATCATTTCATCTATCACTACCTCTGAAGCAGGACCAAACACCTCAATTACTGTTGTACCAATGGATGCTAGTCTAACATGCTCTTTGAAACCTGTGGTGCTGGAGTTTGCTCCATTCCCAGTTCACAGAGGGTAATTCACTGCCCTCTTTGTGAGAGACTTGTAGGAATTGGTAGGGATTTATCGTACCTCTTCTCAGTTTTCTCCTTTCTAGATCCACCAACCCTAGATCCACCAAGCTCAGTTCTTTAAGTCATTCCTGATAACTCATGTTTCCTCAACTTGATTGTCTCTGTCTCCTTGCAAGGTCACCTGCTGGTTCACATTTTTATTGCGCTGTGTTATGTAAAGGAAGCTGAGGCTGCGCTGGAGTAGGGGTGGGAGGAGGATTACGTTGCATGTTGTGCGTTTGACATTGTGGTTTATCTGTCACAATAGGATGAACACTTTTTTTTATACAGATTGCTTAGACTCGATTTGTGATCTGCTCCAAAGCCATTTCTCCAGAGCTGCTACTTATCCAGGAGTTGCTTTCTCATATCTGTGCAGCTGCCTGTTTAGATGTTGCAGTTGTTTTATATATTAAGTATAATTTTAGTTTATGATAATTAAAAGAAAGTGAAAATACAGGCTCAATTTTCTGACCTGACAGTGAAGGGAATTCTAGAAACTTTCAGTGAGCATCTTTAATTCAACTTTTGCTTTTATTTCACTGATTTTCGTATTTTATCCTCACTGTTCTTGAAATAAACATTAAGTACACATTAAGTTAGAGCTATACCACAACTAGAGTGAAATCACTCAGTCCACATTTTAAATGGTTAAAACTCTTACGTATTTTTTTATTGTCAGTGTCCTGTAACTATAATATTATCAGTCCCTTTTTTCTTGAGTTTTTAGTGGAAATCTTGGAAGGACATTTATTTTTACTGGTAACTTCTGTAAATTACTGTTAATGTAAATTCTGTAAATTTACTTCTGTAAATTATTAATTATTATTATGATTATGTCCTGTAGCACTGCTTTCCTAGACCATATTCTTGCAGGCGTGCATTTGCATGTAACTAATATGGTTGAAGTTGAGGGGACTGCTTTCAGGGCGTACATTTAAACATGTGTTTACACCTTTTGAGTACTGAGTCTTTACTTTGAGTTCTTCAGGGAAGCAACTCAGTCTGCTTTCCTCCCTAGAGAGTGTCTCATGCATTATAATAACAACAAATAATATGAAGAATGGTATATTTTCTTATTCTAGCATACTACTATACACAAAGAAAACTAGGTTATTCCAAATTCTCAAGTGCCTGCAGATTTCTTTAGCAAATACTTTTGTTGTCTGATGACCTTTCCTTCATTAGTATGAATTTCCCTTCAAGGCAGGCATTTTTCAATCAACAGTAATTTGCATATAATTTATCAAGAGAAAAGAAAAGCAAAATAATTTTATTTAAAGATTTCCCTTTGTTTTAAGTGTCATTAGCGGTTCTGACTAATCAGATTTTTACAATCTCATCAGGCGCTTTTAGAAAATCTCTATGAACTCATCTAGAGGATGCATTTATTCCTAAGTGTCCTGTATTGCATTACAGCACAGTAACGAGTCACCGACTGCTACAGATGTTTATGTGAAATGCAATTAACACTCTGCCAATTTAGTTTTTATAGGGACACAATCAATTTTTATTCATTTTAAAGCTAGAATGCTTTCTTTTATTGTGTGCTGCCTCTCTGCTGATTATATAGCTAAACAAATTATTCTTCTGTTTGTAGTAAATGGGAGTGTTTAGGCAGACAGTACTGTGACATATTACATGGATCACATATAAGATAGGAGTTAAATATTTGGATTATGTAGAATTTGTAAGAACTAAAAGCTAATTTAAGAATATACTTCAGTATGGTTTATTAAAAAAAATCACATAGAAATGTGAATGATGGTATTTAGAGATGTTTGTTTAATCACAGGCTTGGTCCTGTGATGTGCTTAGTGTCCACAGCTACCATGGCTTTCATTATTAGGGGAATAGAAAATTCAGCTTGTTCAGGGTCTCCTTTAATAATGACATTTTCTTGGATACTTGACTTAGTTAAAATAATTGCAGTGAACAATACTAAATTATTATACGCTAATTTTTACTGCATAAAGAGACCCTAAGTAAGTGGTATGTTCAACAAACACAGGGATATTGTAGGTAAGAGCTGTGAAAGACTTGAGAAGAATGGATATTTGTGCATGGTCCCTGGTGGGTAATATTTTTTGGATATTAAGGGTGATGTTAATTCAAGTAAACAGTAAGAAGGCAACAAAGAAGACTGGAGGTGGCATGAATGTGAACTATTAGGAAAAATTTTGCTTAGAATGAACCACCTCCTGCACTTAGCAAATTATTGATAAAATTGGCTTCTGCTCATGCAGAAGCCATTTTTTTCTAGAAAGTGGTTCCACCTTAAATAAATACCTGTTATCCTGACTTTAGTGATCACATGCAGAATCTGTAAATAGGGCTTCTTTTCATTATTCTTTCTTCCTTTAGAAGTGTGCCCATATAATTTCCTGTCCCTTCCTTATGCATTTCGTTGTTTGCTTTTATTCCTTGACTGTTGGGCTGTGTTTATCTGCTTCAGTAAAAGCTTATCAAAGAGTTGCTCCCTGCCTGTCCTTGGCATATATAACTGTATCATCGGGCTGGCCAGGGAAACACTTGAACGTGACTGCATATAGGCCATCTGCTGGCATCTTCTGTTTGGGAAGGCTGTGGTTGACCCCCAAGCTGTTGCCCTGGGCACCCCCTGTGTTTCATACTCCAGCAAGCAGTCTCAGTAATGTCCTTCTGCCGATACTGATGTTTCTTCTTTGGTGGGTCCTCCTGGTCACTTTACTTTCTCACGGTCAGTTATAGTGTTCGTTCCTGGGGCGCTCCCACCTCTTGTTCTTTCCATCCTCCAACCCCAGGTCCTGCACTGCCCCTTAAGTCCCTGCATCCCCAGCTCCTGTCTCACCAGTCCTAGCTTTCTTCTTCCTCCCTCTGCTCACCTCTCCGCCTATTCTTCATGCCTTTTTCAAGCCCAGAGCTCATTTTCTGTCTCATTTGCGCTTCTTGCCCTGCATTTGAATAAACTTCTTTCTCTGTCCTTCCTGGACACAATGCAGAGAATGAAGGGAAGGAAAACATCATTAAAAAAAAAAGATAAAACCCCATTTGTGCCCTGATTTTATGAGACAGCCCACTCAGAATTCCCCAAAGCATGCCAAGTGTGGACAGATTGGTCCATAGGATTGACGTGCTGTCAAGTCTCTACCATGAGCTGCAGTTTTCCAAGGTTAATTATTTTTTAACAGATTTATAGGGAAGTTAGTAATTGCTGCCCTGAAATAAATTTCATGTTTTTGATGTATAGTCCATCTTAAAAAAAACCCCAAACATTCTTTTAAATGGGGGTGGAATTGTTTTCTTTTTTATCATTCTCAGAAACAGCTGAACAATTTTGATCGACATTTCATATCAATCAGCTTGATATTGGGGAAGCTGCAAAGTTACTGTGGAGCTTGTTCCCCTAGTAGTTAAAGCATGTGGACATTTAAGTTTTCTAGGCCTCTGCCAGCCAAGCTGGAAAGTAAGTTGAAAAGCCATTCCTTTTGCAACTGCCTTGCTATCCTTTTGCTGTCAGGCTGCAAGACTTTTAAGTGTTTTTATAGTCCCGGTCACTCAGAGGATGCTTAGGTTACACCTACTGACTATCAGAACCACCTCTGTATAACCTATGCAACTATTAAAATACTTTTAGTTTCAGAGAAAGCAGTAAGAATGTGCATCCTATGTGTGTTTAAAGCCCATATTTACATCCTCTGAATTTTTGCAGCACGTTTCAGAGAGGTTTCAGTCTAACTCCAGATGTATGTGTGCTTAAAGGCAGTCTTGTCTTTATACTTGCCTGTCAAGTGTCATGAATGCTTATAGTTTTGTTACCCGTACCGATGTTAATTTACTTAGAATGCAGTTACAGCACACTGCTGAATTTTCTTGACCTCGAGCATTGAGACAGAAACTTAACTTAAAGCACTGAAGTAGTTTCCTTAAATTTAAACTGTGACTATAAATAATGCACACACTTTTGTATAATGAAATAATTAATAATTTCCCCCAAATTTAGTTATAAACTACTAAAGTTAATATTTAATTTTTTTTTAAGTTCAGATTTCTACAAAATGCATCTGATAACTTTATGGAGCACCACAACAAAAATCTAAAGAAAATATTTACAGCTTATACTGAACCCCTCCCTTTTAAACAGCAAAAAGAGAGCCAGGGAGAATCTCCCTCCTCGGGTGGATGCAGGGGGGAACATTGTCACCAAGGACGACGAAAAGGCTGAGGTACTTATGCCTTCTTTGCCTCAGTCTTAAATAGTAAGACCAGTTATCCCCAGGGTATTCAGCCCCCTGAGGTGGAAGACAGGGACCGAGAGCAGAATAAACCCCCCACAGTCCAGGAGGAAGCGGTCAGCGACCTGCTGCGCCACCTGAACGCTCACAAGTCTATGGGGCCGGATGGGATCCACCCAAGAGTGCTGAGGGAGCTGGCGGAGGAGCTTGCCAAGCCGCTCTCCATCATTTATCAGCG
>WAAD01032121.1:245063-274757 GCA_013389945.1 Fregata magnificens | reverse complement strand
ACAAGTCTTATGAGGAGCGGCTGAGGGAACGGGGGCTGTTTAGCTTGGAGAAGAGGAGGCTGAGGGGAGACCTTATCGCTCTCTACAACTACCTGAAAGGAGGTTGTAGTGAAGCGGGTGTTGGACTCTTCTCCCAAGAAACTAGCGATAGGATGAGAGGGAATGGCCTCAAGTTGCATCAGGGGAGGTTTAGTCTGGACATCAGGAAAAATTTCTTTACCGAAAGAGTGGTTAGGCATTGGAACAGGCTCCCCAGAGAGGTGGTGGAGTCATCAACCCTGGAGACGTTCAAAAAAGGTGTAGAAGTGGCACTCCCGGGCCTAGTTTAGGAGTCATGGTGGTGTTAGTTGATGATTGGACTTGATGATCTTAGAGGTCTTTTAAAAAAAAAAAAAAAGAAAAGAAAAAAAAAAATTGGTCGTGTAAGGATGATCCTGTGTTCAGAGAAAACGTACAAAGGTTTTGTTTTCTTTTTTAGATGTTTTTTACCTGATCTGGCTTTCTGTGGCAAGTAACAAAGTTACTAATAACTCACAACCTAACGTAGGGTTTTCTGAGGCCTCCCTGCAGACAGTATGAAGCCTTCTTGTTTCACTTCTTAGAATTTATTAGTATTCAAGTTCAGTGAAGCCTAGATGAATAATTGCAGAAAATAAACACCCCTAGGAAGTATGAACAAGGTGAGCTATAGAAGCTGCTCTTTCTTACACCAAAATCACATGAGATCCACATTTGGTTCTCTTTCATGTTTCTCTTGTGATTTTTCAAAGGAAATGGTACAATGACAATGATCATTTTTAGTAACACGCTGTAATTGCCACAGTGTTAGGACACAAACCATTGTGAAGCAGGGAAATAAAGGCTGAAAATGACCAGCAAGGACACTTTAATGAACACTTGAATGCACCTCAAATGAAAACCAGATGTTCTTTGTTAACTTCAGCAGTAAGCCTTCTGTTCCGATTGAGGAAACTGTACCTTCATCAAGGACAGAGAACAAGGAGAGATCTTTCCAACAACACCACATATTTTTTGTATGTTTAATAGATAATACTGCAGAGGTATGTTTCTGTACCTTTCTGAACCCTTATGGCATATTTAACATCACTGATATAAATAACAACCCATGGTGCCATAATTTTATGGTTTGAACAGTACAGTTCTTTATTTAAGAAAGCTATGTAACACAATTTGCTTAGCAAATGGAAAATATTTCTGCAAAATAACTACCGAAAAACTACAAAAAGGAACTATTTCCTTACCATTTCACTGCACCAGAAGGAATACTGCAAATAAAGTGATGCTGTAAGTAGAGTTTGATTTTCAGCACAGTTTTGATTTAATAGATCGTAAATACCATTTTTTAGTGATCTGTTCTCCAAGTTCTAGTGGGACTGCCTAGGTCTGGCAAATCAACCGCTGACAGGAAACTAAAAATTCCTGGGAGAATTAGTCACAGTATTTATGTGCATGTGTGTATCTATATCACTACATACCTAGACACTCAGAGATATATAGCATTGTATATAAACTCTGGACCTTAAAAGCATATTGGCTTGTAGAACACCTACAGCAGCTAAGTCAGGTATTAGGTGCTCCAGTTACCCCCGTAGACCTGCAGTCCTACTGCAAGTACAGCTTCATGGACACTGCTGGAGCGTAACAACGGTAAATTGTCTCTTCAGACTTTAAGAAAAGGGTTTAATCAGAGATGTTCAGAACTAATTCTGGAAACCTATAACTTTTTATAGGTTTAGCACTGATTTCTCCAGGTCATGAGGTTGTTCTGCAGCACATGGTGTGTGGCCAGCTGAATCCTTGGTAAGTAGTGAGAATCCTGTCTCTGCCCCGGAAAGGACACAGATAATTTTCCTGTAGCATCTGTCCCCTTTCCCATTAGGAGAAGTGGAACTGGAGGCAGAGACAGGTCATGGTGGAGCTAACTGCTCTGTGCCTCATCACTTGTTGGACCGTGTTAGTGGAAGTACAGGTGGGCTCCTGGTTGTTTTAGCTGGAGGTGAGGAATGGGGAGAAACAGCCAGCTTATTCTAGCTGTCCCTCTCCACTATGTCTGAACATAGTTTTAGGATTATGTATATTGTATTATTTCATGAATTACTAATGTAATATGAATCATTACAATCATCTGCCACATCAAGGCCTTCTGAATGGAAATGTAATGTATCATGCCAGGATCTACTTGGAGACGATTTAATTTATGGCTTATTGACTAAAATTTGTAACCATTTTCTTCTGAGCTTTTAACATATGCTGCATAAGGGTTTATCAAGGCACTTGTTCTATACTAACTAATGTAGGAGATCTGAAAGTTTAGCATGCAGTGGCTAATGCTAAGCAATATACTACAGCTACAAGTTATTCTTTCTTTATGCATTAATTCCTCTGTAATTAATGTTTAATTATTTAGCCATTTACCTGTTTAGGTAGTCAATAACTTAGGGTGTTAGGGTTATAGGAAAATTCAGTTTGGAAGGCAACCCAGGAGGTGCCTAGTCCAACCTCATGCTCTAAGCAGGTTCACCTATAAGGTCAGACCAGGTTGCTCAGAGCTTTATCTAGTCCAGTCTTGAAAAACCTCCAAGCTTTTCCCCTCAGGGTAAAAAAGGTTTTCCTATTATCCACTCTGAAACTCTTGTGTTTCAGCTTATGCCTATTGTCCCTCATTCCCCCACCATGCATCACTGTAAAGAGCCTGGCTCTTGTCTTCTTGATGACCTCCTTGCAGGTACTGGAAGGCTGCTATTAGGTTCCCCTTAAGCCTGCTAAACTTGGTAGAGTTTGCCTGACTTAATCCACTGGCCAAGCCACATGTTATTTTGAGGAATAAAGGCCATGTTTTAACCTTTAAACAACTCCCAACAGCTCGCTGTTGGCACATGTTTAGGTCCCTCAGACTTTTTGCCCTCTTTGCTAGTTCTGTGCCTCTCTGCACTGTACGAGTGTTGGTCTGACATCAGTGAGCAGTTGTGAGTGTTGTGCCCAGAGGTTCAGCGTGGGGAGAACTAAAATGTTGGGGGGGATGTTTAGGTTGTGGATACTCAGTGTTCTCTGTTGGCTGCAAAAGGGTTTTGGTTTCGAGTACCTCTTCAGATAATAGGAGTAATCTGCTATTTACGTTAGTCATGCAAGGTTCCTCCAAAGGTCAGTGGATCTCTTGTCTTGTTTCCACTTAATCTATTCAGGAGGACATATCCTCTTTGCATCCTCCTTGCTTTCTGCCCTTTTATGGGGATTTTAAACTCTAAAATGAAAGTCAGATCCACAAAGCTACTGGGAACACCAGTTCATCTTCAGAGAACTTCTGTTTAGCTCATCTTCACCGGATTATACTATTTATCCTACTACTTAGTATTTCGTAAGGCTTTTAGGATATCCGCTCCTTTTCTTCGATTGTTATCTGGTTTGCTCTGCATTTCTTTAGCAGATTCAATTTTCAGCACGAGATGTCTGAAAATGTTCATACTATGAAAAGTGGTTGTGGTGGGTTGACCTTGGCTGGACGCCAGGTGCCACCAAGCCGCTCTGTCACTCCCCTCCTCAGCAGGACCAGGGAGGGGGGAGAAAATGAGATGGAAAAAAACCCTCATGGGTCAAGATAAAGGCAATTTAATAAAAGCAAAAGCAAAGGCCACACGCGGAAGCAAAAGGAAAACAAAGATTTTATTCTCTACTTCCCATCAGCAGGCGATGTCCAGCCACTTCCCAGGAAGCAGGGCTTCAGTACACGTAGGAGTTGCTCAGGAAGACAAACTTCATAAATAATGAATGCCTCCCCTTCCTCCTCCTTTCTCTTAGCTTTTATTGCTGAGCAGACGTCATATGGTATGGAAAATCCCTTTGGTCAGTTTGGGTCAGCTGTCCCAGCTGTGTCCCCTCCCAGGATCTTGCCCACCCCCAGCCTGCTGGTGAGGGGGGTAAATGTTGGGGAGACAGCCTTGATGCTGTGCGAGCACTGCTCAGCAGGAGCCAAAACACTGGTGTGTTATCAACACCTTTCTAGCTACCAGTACAAAGCTCAGCACTATGAGGGCTGCTATGGGGAAAATTAACTCCATCTCAGCCAGACCCAATACAGTGGTTCATCTGTTTTTATGAACAGCTTCTTTTTTACAAATGAATGAATCTCAGCTTCCTGAGAATGTGTTTCAAACTTGCCATTAGCTGTCTTCATTACTTTGCATTCAAAATTGTTTTGTTCCTGTGGCTGGATTGAGACGACTGGAGGGAGTAGGTGGGGACATTCCCTTAGGTCCTCAAAGGGAATTCAGGGGTGTGTCTTACATGTGTTTCAAAGTAAAATGCCAAAATTGACCAAAAATAAACGTTGTCTATATCAATCCTATTTTTCACATTTTCCATTTGAAAGAAGAGATCCTGTGTATGCCGAGAGATAAAAGTGAAAATCTGTTACTTACCGGCCAGTAGTTTAAGAATACAGAACTGACTTGTACAGCTGTATTAATGAGTTTGCTTACAGCAGTTACAGCACACCAGAAATTACTGCGTGTAGGATGTTGGAAAGGCCAGATTCGTAGATATTTTCGGAGCCTTGCTCATCTGTCACAACTTTATGCTTGGCTCCAGTGTTTCTGTCCTTATAGGGGAGCTGCAGACTTGTAGCTGGGTTACATGAATCTGAAGCTTTCATAAAGCCTTGGTGAAGTATATCCAACAGATCATTTTGAGCACAAACTGTTGGCAGGAAACATGAGGAATTCCTTGAGATTCTCTGATAGTTTTATACTTGGTATTCAGAGATTTTTTTTCCACAATATGTAGTATTTCTACTGTAAAGACTCAATTTACTTTGGCTAGATGTAGAGGTGGAAAGCTTTTCTTTTTGATTTCTGCATTTATGGAAATGAGTGGCAGTTTAGCATTTTGTTCTCATCCTCGGAGATTTAGTGCCCCATGAGACCCTGGAGAGATGTACTAGATGGATGGATAGAAAAGCATGAGAAGGGAGGGGAGCAGGTCACCAGGTCCTTCTGAATATCAGAAACTGTGATCATTTAGATTTGGTGGTAGCTACTGATGAACAGTATCTACGTACGGATGGATGGACAGTTTGCTCTTTCAGCAGATTTGCTGACTTCTGTTTGATAGCATCCCTGCAGTGCCTTGGGAAGGCTTTAGTTAGTGGGGTGTACCCAGTCCAAGTTCTACAGATTTTGACTGGTTCTATCAGAGCATCCCTCCTGTGCTGCAAGCAGGAAAAATATTAGTGTTTTGGTTTCTTTCTATTTTAAGTAGACTTTTTCTCCAGTGTAACTGAAGTTTTGTTGTTCATTATGCCAACTTGTATGTCTCATGGAGAACTGAGGTCATGGAAATCAGCTGGGGAAGGACTTCACAGCAGCAGGAAGGAGTCCAGAAATGGCAGTAAAACTGTGTTTTTTCATTTGGTTATTGAGGCCTATTAAATTTATGTTTATGTGAGCAAACTTACAAGATATGAATTGGTACACTGAGAAAAAAACAATTTGGGATCGTTCCTGTATTTCAAGCTTTAGCAATTAAAAGTGTAAAGTCATGTGCTATTTCTTGTTGTTTTATATAAAAGCCAGGCTGGGATACTGATTAATATGATTAGTGGCAATAGTAAAATATATACTAATTTGGGAAGTCATTTGCAGGTTTAATTCATATATTTTGAATAGCTATTGCAAAGTTTATCCTAATGTCATCACAAAATAGATTCAGTCCTGCTTTAAGTGATAGTAGTACAACAAAGTTATGTTTACAGAAGTAGATTTCAAAAGAAATATTAGATAAACCAAATAAGCCCCAAATGCACAATAACTTAGGTACAAATGCAGTTTTAAGTGTGAGTTTTGGGATACATTTAACAGGGCAAATAGTACATGTATTTCTTCTGCTTCCTCCTACTTCCTGTGCACTGAGATTCAGTAACGCACGTGTGCAAAAAGCAGAGCTTTATGAAAGCATTAACTGGTGTACTCATTAGTGCCAGATACCGACTCTTTACTAGAAGACATTGACATGTAGAATCACTAGTTAGAACAAAGTGAACTTGCAAGCTGAAGTTACAATATTTCCATACTGTACTGTGGTTATTTTACTGTTTTAGAACACATGGAGCCACTATTCAGCCACATGGCAGTGTTAAATTTTGCATATACTAAAGTATTACATGAAACCTCTGATTGCCAAAGTTTGGAGTTTAAGGTGGTTGACAGCAATTTTCATAACGAAAAGAAACCATGAAAAAGGGAATTATACTGCATAGATATACTTTCAACTTCCCACCAAAATATCTTCCTGTTATTTTCTCATTTGAGTCTTTTTTCCCTTTTATCACTTATTGGAATTTTGTCTTACAGTCTGGGAAAGCATTGTAACAGGGAGTAGAAATCACAGATTATAGTTTAAATCTATGGTATGATCGCTATTGCAATGTTGGATATAGCTGTCTGCTGAGGTTTTGGTATAAGAATACTAGTTCCTGGGGGGGGGGAAACAGTTTGTAACTTAAGAAGAAAAATAAATAGAAGGACCCACTCTTAAACAAACAAAATCTCTCTGCCCCTAACCCCTTAAAGTTTGGACAGCATTCAAAGTAATTCAGAATTAAAGTTGTACTCCACCAAGCCATTGTGGAAATGCAATCTGAAAAAGGAAAAAATAAGTGTCTTTTATATTTGTCCTGTATTTCATATAAAGCAGGGAAAGTCTTCATTTTATCATTCCTTCTGTATATTTTAGCTTGGTTTACTGGAGGTCTCCTTAGAGAAGCAGAGAAGTGGATGGAGAACTTCATTAGTTCTTGAAGGACAGAACAGATTATTGAATAATCAGCAGAGATCTTACCTCCCAGCTGTTTGAATTAAATAAGCTGTAATAAAATGTACACAAATCCTCCCAGAGATTTAAGTAGATGACTGTGCCTGAGGAAGTTGAATTATAGAAAAGAACATCTTAATTTCAGTCCACTGTCTCTGAAACTTATTTCATAGGCACTGAGAATATTGAACTCTCATAGAAATCAGGCTACTGAATTCAGGGCACCCAAGTCAGAAAATATAGCCCCTTGTATTTTCCTCAAAACATGTATATTTTTGTTTGTTTGCAGAGAAATAGATGGAGGAGGTTATCTTATAAATAACAAAAAATAATTTGTGATAATTTTTCTTAAGATCCTTTTGCTAATCTCCACTAGAATGAAAAACATCTAATTATTCATTTTGTAAAAGCCAAAACATTAATCAGTCAGGCTATTAAACTGTAAGAAACTAAATATAATATTCGAGAAGGGAAGAGGCACTGTATCTCTATAATGACCCATGAATGATTAATTTATGTTAGTGTAAAATTAAACACCTACTTCTTATACAAAGTTGAGGAACTGTTTGTGTTTACAGTGCTGAAGGAGGTGCTAAACCAAGTAACTGAACAGCAGCAAGAAAGCCAAATGGCATTTTATTTGTTCAGTTTAAGAAGGGGTTGGTTAAAAAAATGAATAACAATACTGGAAAGCACTGAGACATATTTTTGTATGAGGTAACCAGTGAGTGTGGAGGTGTAAATCCCTCAAACATATGTGAGACACAATGAGGCTTCTGCATTCTTCATGTGGGTCACTGAGAAGGTGAACAAAAACCAGACAGATACGGTATATTTGGATTTTCAAAAAAGCTTTAGATTCTCACAAGAACTAATTCAAGAAACATGTTACTGCTAAACTTCTGTGTGGGTTGAAAAGTGGCCAGGAGAATAAAGAATAAATAGAAACAGGAGATATTCATGATTCACATTCATCATGCAAAACCTTCAGCATCTATACTACAAGTACTTTGATAAATATACTTATTAATCAACTAAAAATAGGATGAGTGGAGAGATGGCAAATTTAAGACAAGGTAATTCAGGTGAAGAAGATTAAGAAAGGCTGAAGAACTCCTGTGGGACCTGATATAACTGGCAAATATGACGCAAACTATTTGGAAGAACTGTGTGAGCTGCTGTAGCCGGAGCTCCTAGAGAGATTCGAGCATGCCCTTGTGTAGCTCATTGCCACTTCTGCTCAGAGCATGGCACCAATCAAAAATTAAAATGGTTTCATTGATACTAGCAAATGTTTTCTTTGAGCAAGTAATAAGCCTGTGTTACCCAGAGAAGAAAAATTACTTAAAGTTCAGAAAGATTTAAAAGGGTATTAACAAGAATAATACAGATAACAAGAGCAATCATAAAAAGTTGTGGTTTTTTAATGTTACATAATCCTTATGCTTCAGAAGGCAAACCATGGGCAGTTGTATCCCTCTGTTGTTGTTCTAGAAGAGCAATCAGCATCTCTCTGATAAAAATGTCTGATACCATCAGATGGGTGAGACCATCTGGAAGGGACAAACCACAAGGCTGCAGTGGTACAGCAGTCATTGTGTTCAGGGTTCGCCAATAAAGATAAAAGTTTCTAAATGAGAATATGCTTGTGTGGGTACAGGTCATTAGAAAACAGAATTTCAGATTGCAAACCCACTCCATTTAGCTTTTGGGTCTTGCACATTTACTGTGTGCAAGATGACACTTTTGTCTTATCTGAAAAGATATAACCTTCACTATTCCTATTAATCCATAACTGATCACCTGCAAATGAGCTAACTACTTAGACTTGTATGGTTTTAGTAGCCTAGCCTAGCTAAGTGCTTCTGGAGACTTAAAGCTCAAAACTCAGCCCACTCAAAAAGCTTGTTAATGGGTCCCACATGACACAGCTATCAATTTTTTAGTATCAGATATACATGCTGTATCCATTATAACTTTCACTTAGGGGCAGGCTTGCCCTAACTGTACAGGAGCTTGTAAGGCTTTGCCCTTATTTTTGGTCTGAAAGAAGGAAAAAAATTAACAGTGTTAGATTAAAGTGAAACTGCGTATTGCAAAAGACAATGCTCACTATGTGTCTGGTGGAGAGAGGCCTGATGCATTGCAAAGAGTTGCAAGATTCTGTCTCTGTTTTTAACATTTCCCAGGTTGTTTAAATGTGCATTGTAAGCAATGATAAAATGACAAGTTATCATTGATCTGTCCTTTCCTCCATCTCAGAGGGATTCATTAAATAATGCATGCACCCATGTGAATTACCCTTCTTCCCTATACTATCCCCAGACCATTAGCCAAATATAGCAACAGCAGCATTCTTCAACCCCTAGAAACCCTTTGGCTTTCATTTAATTAAATTATCCCATTATGAAAACTCTTATAATGAGATTAAATTTAATTATTTATTAGACACTTATTTGCACTAGGGAACCTATCAATTATGCATGGTTGTGCTAAACATTTTTCAATCCATCACCTTGTCTTTTCATGGAAGGTGCAATTTATTAAGTGCATCTGAAGTACTGTAACAGAGGAGCTCTAGCAGAAATGTGCATGCCATCCTAGGTCAATTAATTGCAAATGTAATAGGAAAACAGAAATATGAAAATTTATTCTCTCTCCTTTTGAAATACAGCACACTGACGGAATTGCACATTTTGCAATTATTTGGTGCATCTCCTTTTTATGTCCTACCTAGTAAAGTTCATGGACAGTCATTTTAATTCATGTTTTTTGGTTGTATTTTGCGTGTTAATGGTTCCTAATCACACAAAAATTCAGATGTAATGTCTAATTAAAATAGTTCAAAGAAATATACGTAGCACACTGTGGCTTGTAGCTATGTACATGCAAGAATTTATAGAAGATACTAGTATTCTCTTAATATAAATTAGTTGTTCACAAAGATTAAATTTTAGGCAAATTGTTAATGCATACAACCATAAAACATCATCAGTCACATATCTTCTTGATAAGAATTTGGATATGAAGGCAAAAACATATAAGCTACCAATAATTGTTTCAAGCAGAATGACATTTTCTGATGAATGTTAAGAAGAAGATATAAACTTGTACAGCTCTGAGCCTTTCTTTTATAAGACCTTGTCAATATGTAATTAATTATTCAACTGGAGTTCTGTGTGGCTCAGGGCAGCATTTCGAAGAGCTTTCTTTTATAAATTGCAAAGTCATCATAAGATTGCTTTTACTTTTTTGCTTTCCTTTTTTTTCACATTTAGAAATAGCATGTGTATAAAAGCTCATAGACACCTGCGAGGTGACATAAGCAGCGCAGTGATAAAGTGAGGAGCAGCAGGCTTTTTAGTAGCAGTAGGCTTTAGCAGATGCTTTTAATATATTACAAAATTCTGCCTTACTTTAAAAGTGCTCATGTTTCATGTTCAGATGTGAATGGGGGTCAAACAGAAAGATTTATGTCCTTTTTTTTCCTCACTTATGCATGTAAGAGGATGTTTGCTTCATTAACTTTGAAATTCACTGGCCAAATAGACTGCATATTTTAGAGGATTTAAGTAAATGTGCCCCAAAGTTCACACAAATTACTGTAGAGCATTTCAATCCTCATCTTGAAGGAACGAGACATTATGCATCTGTTAATAAAAACAAAGGAGTACTGCCTGTGTTTGGCAAAACAGTCATATCTTGTACTTACGACTTTGTCAGCGTCACTGGTTGTTATTATTTGGTACTTTCTTCCTGAAAGTTAGGACTGTTAATTAAATGTCAGTGTACCCTAGTGGGCTTGATAGGATGGTTTTATTCCTGTGAGGCAGATTACATTCATTGGGACAGCTCTCCAGACGATATTCAGAACTGAAGTTTACTTTTTGGTATGCTGCTTTTGCCAGCCAAGGATCTAGCTCTCATTTTCCAGAACAGCCACCCGTCTTACACTTGGATACATATACTCATATGTAAGCCCCATATGTAAGATCGGTACATAGTCACACACAAATATGTTTCCTCTGTCAAAGTCCCAAGATCATATATGAAGCAAGTGGTGGTACCATAACTAGTAATTTTGGTCTCTGATACTTTCTTTGCAGAATCAAATCTCGGAGTGAAGCTAAAAAATAATACCTAGACCAACTTTTTGGTCTTTGCAGACCAGACCTTGCAACATTACACTGCAATGAGATTACCATCTGCACACTCTTCAATGGTGAAAGGGTGAGTTACATTTGACATCTTCTCAGCCTAAAAGCAGTATTTTAATATATTTTTCAGTAAGCTACAGCAAAAACTTCATTTTAACTTTGGCAAAGATGAGGTGATTGCTGTATTTTGCATTCTGAAACCTCGGTGCTGCAGTTGGCTGTGGAACAGACCCTCTTAGTCTGTGTTGGGGGCTGGTAAGCTGGCAATGGTTATTCTCATTTTTCCCATTGTATAATTACTTGGCAGCTTTGAACTCTACTTTGAAATCTCCTTAAAGGATCGTGTAGGCTACACACTACAATATGTTAGCAAATAATTTTAAATACATACTTGGACATGAAAATGAGATGAAAATGAAAATGAACATGAAATGCATACTTGAGGCATGACGTGTGTCAACCACCAGCTTAAATTATAGCTGTTTGGTCAGCCCAGATGCACTGGTAGGTGTACTCAATTTTCACACCTATATTACATGAAGGTTTCAGTGTTTGCTAATTGGCTGTAGTTGCAAGTCTCCATATGTTCCTCACTTCCTTTTATGTGTGATAATATGTTTTTTTTCAAGTGGTACAAGAAAGATGAGCCTTCTAAGAGCTTCAGATGCTGAAACAGTAAAAAAACTGTACATCTAACTTATATTGTGGAACAGGTTTTTCAGATACAGCTTTTCAGTGCTTTGAATACAAGTTTTGGCAGTTTCACATGGGCGAAGACATGATCTATGAGGAAAAATAGAATGGCAGTAATGATTTCATCATTGGTATCAAAAACTTGTAGGCAGGCTTTTCATTTACAACGTACTAACAGCTTGTTAACTTTCATTAACATCCTTTTGCTTTTGTATTTAATAAAGACAACAATTAATAGGATACTGCATACGTATCAATATGTTAAAAAGCAACTAATTTCAGCTATGTACCTTTTCAAGCTTTATTTTTAACACTGATGGTGAAAACACGGAATATGGCCCAATCTAGCTTGTTATAATCTTTGGTGTCCTGCCTTTAATAATAAAGAACAGCACAGACTTAGTATGGTTCTGAATGAATTTTAATTAGAAATGTTTTAAAAGAAAGATGTCAAGTTTAATAATAGTATTACTTAGAGGCATGGCATTTCCACCTTTGTTGCTTGTTTATTGCTTTCCCCTCCCATAACTCTTCACCTAGAAACAGATTTCTGCAGAGGGGTAAAGATAGGAGTAAAAATAATGTTGTATCAGGGAAATTATGTTAAAAAGGAAAAACTTGTTTAAAATGGAGGGAAACGTGGGTTTTCAGAAAATTACAGGATGCAGTAAAATCTTTAGGACCCTTTAACTGGAAAGACGTTTCAGCTTTTTTTATTCTTACAGCTTTTAAAATATTTTTAGACAAGTGAGACTTTGTTTAGTTTGGGTGAAAAGGCTTCTGATTTGAGATTTGCTTGTTTCAGGAAAAGATTCCTTTTCAACAGAACATCGATAATTTTCCCAATACAGATAACCATAGCTGGCAGTCATCAAGGCATCAGGTCATTAAGCCAGGGAGAGAGACTCTTGCTTCCCCTGTCCCTGATGCAAAGCTTTTTCCCCATCATTTTATGCCCTCAGGTTGCCAACACTCCTCCCATTTTCCTTGAAACAAGCTGACAGCCTAAGGCTTTCCAGCAGGCTGTGTAACAAAGCCATTTCAAGACCTACTTGATATAAAATCAGGTTCATCATGAGCTCATACACGGTGTCAATTCTTGTGGCTTTTACTTCTTTTCTAGTGGTCTCATCCCTCACTGCATTCCTGTGCTGCCTTTGACTTTATTTTCTGGTATTCATCAAAGTAGACTGAATGAATGAGTAAAAAAGGAAGATCCTCTTCACTGATATCACTGTTACTCATGACCTGCTGCTAGATGGTGAGGAAGAGAAAGTCAGTCTGGCCCATGTATGAGACAGGACAGTCCAGCTGTGTACAGCATCAGGTCTGAGATGCTGGCTGAAAAAAAAAAAAGTTCAAATGATCCATAATATGGAAGAAGCGACTTCTTGATCACAGCCATAGCCGGGTCCTGGTAGCAGGCAATGCACAACAAAATTGGGGAAGGTTTCTGTGCCTGTAGTACTGTTTTCCTTCCTTCAGCAGCTCTATAGAGTGTGATTTCTTGAGATACAGCTTTGCTTGTGTAGGTAGGGACTGAAAGGATTTCCTGTGACAACTGACAGATCTTGCCCTCTGGGGAACTGTCTTTCTACGTAAAATGAAGTTGCTCTGTCAGCAGAATAAATGTCAGCAAAATGAAAAAGTTCATTAAAATAACTGAACAGAACTGTAAATGGAGATCAGGTGGTTTCTTGTTATAACCTGGTTTCCTAAAGAAAAAAGGCTTTTGCAACCACATTCTTTGTACATGTCTGTCTAGCTATATGTCTTCTAATAATAACTTTTCAATTTGTTGGGAAATCTCAATCCAGTCTGACGGAGAGCTAGGAGCCTCAAAAATAGCACACTCCTTCAAGTTTTATGAAAACAGGCAGATCGGTTGTGGAAAACGTGTGTAGAGGTCCTTGGCTGGTGGAAGGCTAAAGACAAATACAGGTTTCAGTAGACATCTCAGAATCTGTAGGATAGGGCTGCCCTGTACTGATGACAGAAAGGTTGGAGGTGTGGAGGTCTTCAGTTCAAGCCAGCTGCCTTTCGGCCCTGGGGGTGCTGCTGGTGGGCACAGCTCATTATGTGTCCCTCTCCCCAGACTGGGGTTTTGGTAAGAGGCGCATGGTAGAGTTGGTCTCTGTCAACCCTAAGCCATACACGCTCAGAGCTTCCCAAGCCCAGAGATTGCATTTCTAAGCAATTTGCATCCCAGAAGCAGGACCCTTTCCTCTTAGGAGCTACACCATCCTCATCAGCAAACCTCCCCTGCTTCCTGTCTCTTGATTCCCTTCACTTAAGTCCTCTCCAAGGAGCCTTCAAACCTGTTGCAGCTGCTTCACCACCAGATTTCAGCCTGTTTTAAGGTGCTGCTTTGAGCTGGCTGTGCTCCCACTGGCTGCCCGTGTTCACTGCCCCTGCCTCCGTGGCCGCTGAATCTCTTGAGGTTATCTGTGTAGGGAAAAGAAGTCCTCCCTTCCCCCACGCTTGGTTTCCAGGAGATGTAAAAAAACTGGTTAGAAGCAGCAACTGTGAAAAGTGAAGCCTACGAGCTATAAAACAGAGGGAATCTCTGGCAAGGCACTGTAAGTAACTCTAAGCCTGTAATTCTCCCTACTCACAGGCTTTCTCTAAAATACCCTGGCTGACCTTCCTGGCACATTGTGGGGAAAGTTCAAATATAGTCAAATGACAAAAATCTTGCATTTATAACCTGCTGTCATTAGCTTCTGGGGGAGGAATATCAAAACACAGTTTCTGGGACTGTTTGATGCGTTACCAGGTTGATTATGTCTTATTCTGGTTTTAGCAGTGCTTTTGATCCTTCTTTTTTGGTAATTGTACTTTTAATTATGTCAGAGGTTCCCGGGATATTAATTTTCTATGTATCTAAGTAGGCATTTCAGCAAAGGAATTAATGGAAACATCTTTAGAGATGAGGATTAGGAGCAGCACGAGGAGTTTAGTAACTCTGATTAGGCTTTGGACTTTTTCCTTTGGGTATAAAATGCCACCAGAGCATCCTGAAGTATCTATATGAAAAGACTGCATGTCCCTTGTGTATTTGTAGAGTGGGAGATGCAGACAGTGCATACGTGGAATTAGACAGTTATTTTAGATGGTGGAAAGCAGGAGGGAAATTTTGAAACTAGAGTGTGAGAATGCAACCATGTGACTCATTAAAATTAATAGGAGCTGCATAGTTTAGTCTCTATGCACCACTTTGAAAATTTCCCTAGGTGTTTCTCTATGAATGTTTATGCCATCAGAAATAAAATGCAGACAATGAAGCAAAAGCCAGTGTAAATACAAAGTGATCACATAATTTACACGTTTTTAATTATTGACATAAACTCCACTTTTGTCCAGTAATAAAAAATGTATATGAATGAAGTAGCTAAACACAAAAGAAAACAGTATCAGCAATTATTTAAAAAGGAAATACCTTTCTGATTTAGTTTCTAAAGAAGTCACTAAACCTGCTTGCATTTTAACAAAGATATTTAAAATCTGTAGTCCAGAATAAGTTTTAAAAAAAAAAAAGACAGACGATTCCATCACTCAAGAGGAGAAGTTTATGTCAATCAGATCACCGGATATCAAACAACCTTCTGGTAGTATACCAAGGGTCTTAATTTGATCTCAACATTGGATTAAACTAGTTCTTTGTTTTCTGAAGACTGTACCTCCACTGAAGGATGATATGAGAAAGGTGCAGGAGGAGGTAAAAGAGAAGGGGTATGCATTTGCTTAAGAACCCATCTATCTAGAGTGTCCTCTGACCAGTTACTAGTGGCTTACTAAAAGACACAGGGTGCTTATCTTTAATTAAGTCATGAATGGTGTTAATTTTATTATCGACTGATCTTTTATTCAACAGCATAAATCCAAAGCAAGGTAACTAGCAAGGTTCGTCATTCCTGGTAGTCAATTCAGTTCAGGGAAATAATGAAAGATGAAGCAGTTATGTCTGAGAGAAAAATTATCACATGGTGTCTGCACCCCATCCCAAACTGAAGAGCCCCAGAACTAATTTTAGCTGTTAGCATTATTGTACTACCTTTGCTTTCCCAAGATGGATGCAGCAGGCCAAAGAATGGCAATGCCTGCAAAATGAGAATAATTCTGAATCAACATAACATTTAAAAAACTTGTCAGGAAAAGTAGGTATTCTGCAGCTTTCTCTGTGCTTCCCTGTCTGCCAAGTGGTTTCTACATTTTGAAGTCATGTCAAACTGAGCAGCAATCTTCCACCAAATAACTCCATCACCAATTAGTCTGTCATAGGCTTTGTCAGTTTATCTTAACTTCTCTGCCCTATGGACTGAATACTGGATACCAAACAAAGATCAAGAGAAAAGAAATGTTATGCTTTCTGTCTGTATAACACTGCCTTACCCAAACATCCTCCTTCCCTGAAGCTGTGAAGCAGTGAAATTCCTCCCCAGGACCCCAAACTGAAAAAGGAAACAGTCACATCTCCAGTAGGACCAAGCTGCTCACACCCTTCCTAGAGAGACCCTGTGTAGAAATGGTTAAAGGGGTGAGGAGAAATATACAACAAATTGATCAGTATCAGAGAGAGTGATCCCTTGTGTGTCACAAGCAAAATATAAGCGACCTCTACCCTATGGAAAATCTGAGAAGAGGAGAAGAGAGGAGAGGAGAAGAGAGGAGAGGAGAAGAGAGGAGAGGAGAAGAGAAGAGAAGAGAAGAGAAGAGAAGAGAAGAGAAGAGAAGAGAAGAGAAGATTTCAGTTGGAAGGGACCTGCAACGATCACCTAGTCCAACTGCCTGACCACTTCAGGGCTGACCAGAAGTTAAAGCATGTTGTTAAGGGCACTGTCCAAATGCCTCTTAAACACTGACAGGCTTGGGGCATCAGTCACCTCTCTAGGAAGCCTGTTCCAAGAGAATAGAATCCCCTGGGAAATACATGTGATTCTTCCCCAAAGGAGAGTTTGACTAGCTTGTGTAAAGAAGGACAAATTGTGAAAATTGGTTAACCAAAGGGTAAATTGAGAGAGGGCTGGAAAATCATGCTAGCTGAATGTGGGCATCTCCGGCTGTTGACAGTGACTCATGAACAGCTGGATAGCAGAACCGGCTATGAAAAAACATCAGCCAGCTCGTATTGCCATAGAATCATAGAATCATTAAGGTTGGAAAAGACCTCTAAGATCATCAAGTCCAATCATCAACTAACACCACCATGACTCCTAAACTAGGCCCGGGAGTGCCACATCTACACCTTTTTTGAATGCCTCCAGGGTTGACGACTCCACCACCTCTCTGGGCAGCCTGTTCCAATGCTTAACCACTCTTTTGGTAAAGAAATTTTTCCTGATGTCCAGTCTAAACCTCCCCTGACGCAACTTGAGGCCATTCCCTCTCGTCCTATCAGTAGTTTCTTGGGAGAAGAGTCCAACACCCGCTTCACTACAACCTCCTTTCAGGTAGTTGTAGAGAACGATAAGGTCTCCCCTCAGCCTCCTCTTCTCCAAGCTAAACAGCCCCAGTTCTCTCAGGCGCTCCTCATAAGACTTGTTTTCTAGACCCTTCACCAGCCTCGTTNCGCCGGGCAGGTCTCCAGCCACTCCTCCCCAAGCCTGTACCGTTGCATGGGGTTGTTGTGACCCAAGTGCAGGACCAGGCACTTGGCCTTGTTGAACCTCATACAGTTGGCCTTGGCCCATCGATCCAGCCTGTCCAGATCCCTCTGCAGAGCCTTCCTTCCCTCGAGCACATCAACACTCCCGCCCAGCTTGGTGTGATCTGCAAACTTGCTGAGGGTGCACTCAATCCCCTCATCCAGATCATTGATGAAGGCGTTGAACAAAACCGGCCCCAGAACCGAGCCCTGGGGAACACCGCTCGTAACTGGCCGCCAACTGGATTTCACTCCATTCACCACCACTCTCTGGGCTCGGCCATCCAGCCAGTTTCTTACCCAGAAAGAGTATGCCCATCCAAGCCGTGAGCTGCCAGCTTGTCCAGGAGAATGCCGTAGGAGACAGTGTCAAAGGCCTTACTAAAGTCCAGGTAGACAACATCCACAGCCTTGCCCTCATCTACTAGGCGGGTCACCCGGTCATAGAAGATCAGGTTGGTCAGGCAGGACCTGCCTTTCATGAAGCCATGCTGACTGGGCTTGATCCCCAGCTTGTCCTGCACCTGCCCATGGGACTGCCCGGCTGCCAATATAATTCACAATATCTGTGATTTGTACTTCAGTGGTTCAGATCAAGAGAGCTGATAGAGTGAACACCAGAGATCTAATAAATAGGTCCACTCCCTTCTCTCATCTTCAAAGTCAAGAGAAGGGAAATAAGCTTCCGACATGCAATAAGGCAGTCACCCCTGCGTGGGAGAACGGACTCCTCGGAAAGTATTTATAACGTTGTTAGGGGCGAGACACCAGTGTGTTGGACAAAGCATTGACTTCTCTGATAAACACTTTCTAAAAAGTAATTTCCGGAGCTAACAAGCAATTATGTAAATGGAGAAATAATCAGATAAAGTGATCAAGACTGAAGAAATGAAACACTCTTTCAGGGTGCAGTTATGAAAAGCTGATTGGGGTGCATTTAGTAGATTTCAGCTAATGAAGTCAGAGTTGTGATTGCAGACAGGTGAGGAAAAGGAACAAATTTAAAATGGTAAATCAGTGTTTATGTTTTCTAGAGTTGCAGGAAGTCAGGGTTTCATTTGTTTCAGCCCAAATGGTTGAAAAAAAATTATGGGAAATTTAGAAAATGCTCTTATTAGGAATAGCTCTCTTTTTGTTTTTTGGGGGTTTTTTTCCCTAAAAAAATAGTTTTAGTTTCCCCATCATCATATCCAGTAACTCTGATAAACACTCTGACAAACATGATAAACATTCTAGTAAACAGATTGACAACATTCGTATCAATAAAGTCCTGTAGAAACATTTGTGAAAATGGCAGGTGAGGAAAATGATAATTTCATGAGAGATTCAGTTTCTTCAGGAAATGCTTCCTTTGTGGCAATTGATAAGCCATGCTTATTGAAAGCTAGATTAAAAGCAGGTTTTACCAGTTGTAGGAAAGATGCAGAAATTCTCACTGGGCCTGAACCTGTGCCTCTCCTCACTCCCATCCCGTCCCAGAAGCCCACCTGCGCTGTGGAGGTACTGTGCCATTCTGTTGCAGGTTTCTCCTGCCACATGCTTATATGAGAGCTGCAGTTGCACCCCACCATGAGGTAGGTTTCAAATTTGAACCCCAGTCCTTCATGTAGGTGTCTGCATGCTGCTGCTGCTGCTGCTTCTCCCAAAACTGAGTCATTCAAGTGCCATCTAGGAGGAGAGCGATAAGACCTAGGTAGTGAGAGCTGCGGTGTGAAGGCTGCTGTTTGATCCTACAGGTAGGTCCTGAGACACCACCATGCTGTCCTACTCTCCATCAAGAGGTCTTTTCTACCTCACCTGGCCAAGCAGCTTTGCTGTGCTGCAAGAGGTGCGGTGTCTGGCCCTAACAAATTGCATTTGCGTGAGGATGTGGGTGCTATGATGTTTTCTGAATCCTGGCAAGCCTTAGGCAGCAGAGGACGGTAGCCTAAGCACAGTGCTCAGCTCTGCAAGGGGAGAAATGGCACTTGCTATGCTCTGTAGCACAATTTAAGCACCAGTTCCAATCTGACATCATTAGTTACTTCATCTTTCTTAGATGATGTCCGACACAGTTATTTGGGCTGCATTGTAAGTTAGGTTGAAAGCTAAGGCCAATTCATGGAGTTGGGAACAGTTTGGGGCTATCTGTTTTTTTTCTGGTAAACAAGAAAAAATATTCCTTTCACTTTGTTGATCCGATTCATAATTATCCAGTATAATTACTCATAATATTAATAACTCATCATAAATTTTATTTTTCATTGTAACTGTTAGCCAACAGTCATTAATAAGATACAAACCTTTACCTGGTATTCCTTCTGTGACTGGAATTCATTTCGGGATTTCAGGTGTTATAAATCAGTTTTAAAGGTTCAACATCAGTTTGAACATTTCAAAGCCTGTTTCTGTCAAGCTTTCATAAAAGGATGTTTCAAAATTCATTATTTTTTTAGTTCTATTTTGTGAATCCATTTGCACATTTCAGAAAGCAGGCAGAGTAAGGAGTAAATTCTTTGGGATATTCAAATCATGGAGCTAATCCAAGATCCATTCAAGTGAACAAAATTTATTGGATTTATTTCTTCTTTCAGTAGAATCCACCCTGCAGAGATGTTAATTTGGATATTGTTGCATTTGGTGTTAGGCAGGGAAGGATGCTGTGGATTAATAGTTCTTCTAGGATGGGAGGAAAGAAACACATTTTCGTATGCTAAAGGAGATATTACATGAATGAGTCATTCCCTTGAGCAAATGACACCTATCTGCTTATGGCACGTTGATATGTGGAAATCATATAAAGTCTGGATGTGAACATTTTTATTATTTATTAGGTTATCATGTTTCCACTGATGTCTGCATATGTACTTTCATGTTTGTTGACTGTTAAATGACATCACTGCTTTCTAACTGCTAATAGTTCTCATTACTATTAGTTCTCAGCTATTTGAGAATTTATTGGTATTATACATGGATCTTTCTAGCAAGAAAAAAGCCATGTATGTGCTTAAACAGAGCTAAAGTTGGAAATTTGGCATGTATTTTTAAGCTGTGCAGTACAGTTTTATTAAAACAAAGAAACTTATGTCTTGCAAAGTTACAAGCAAGCTTCAGTGAGTGTAAAGATTTAGCAAATCAGTGTCTCAAACCAATCTCTTAAATCACTGTGATTTATTCTTTTTTTATTCACAGTCATGAATTTCTAAACCAAGTATAAACAGCAGTCTTCAAACCTCTTATTCAGGGTCTCTGAAGTCCACTTCTCTTACTAAATTAATAGGAAACATTTTTTACTGTGTATTAACCATCTTCTATTTTTTCATTGTCATTCACTTCAAGTCATTTTATGGTACCCATTCAATTTCTGAGAAACTGGTGTCTTGGCGGACTTCAGTGCATGCAAACATGAAGAGATAACTAGACCTGGATGCTGCAACCTGGGCTGTGAGGGCAGACTCCAACACCGGTACACAGCCCTTTGGAGGTCAGAAGGACTGTTAATGGGTACCACAGTTCACCTTTGGATCAGACTGCAGGACGGTGGCCTGGGCTGAAGCAGACCCCAACACTGGCTGACAGGAGCCTCGTAATGTAGGACCTGCTGAAACGTATTTCATCCTGCACATGCATCAGACGGTAGAAACAATTTTAGGCATCCCCATATTAGATTACTGTAAAAAATATTAGACCTACCGGTTGTTACTTTATGATGCATACTGCATTACTATTTACTATTATTTACTTACTGACCAGAAAAACAAGACCCAAATCCTGGAATTCATCAACTAATAGAGAAAGATTTGTATGAAGCTCCTGCAGTGCTTGGTATACCACATATGTCTGAGGCCAATTCCATAAAAAGAAACTTAACGTGAAGTTGATCCTATTTTAATTCAGGCTTTAAGATGCGTACACAATATTTTGTAGTATTTTGGAGGTGAAAATATTAATAGTGTTTTCTTATTAAAAAAAGAAAGATTAGAACTAAAAATAATGAGGATTTTATGAGAGGGGAGACAGGAGGGAAAGAGAAATGTGTTGTAGGGCTATCATTGCTGGTTTGGGGCAGCTCCTGTGGGTCTCACAGAGGAACAAGAACGTTATGGTGCCCGAGCTGTACCCAGCTGAGGGGCAGCTGCTCTCCGTCCCTTGGATTTCCCCCGTCCCAACTGTGGGCACCACACAGTTCCTGAGACTCTTTCTGGATTCAAAACCCTTTCTAGATGTGTATTAAGGTTCAGGAGGGGGAGCCTTCATTCTGGATGCTTGTTTTCCTTTGCAGTGAGGGGTGGGGAAGCAATTCATCAATGGCTGTGGGGGCCGGGACCGCTTTCCCATACGGCCACAGCCTGTTGGGGCTTGGTAGAGCAGGTGGCAGCACCACCAGTGTCCTCAGCCAGGGCAATGGAGCCCTTGTTTGTGTCCCAGGCACCATAAGGCATCACTTGAAGCATTCAGTCTCCAGCAGTATAATTATGACTTTATTTCAATAAGCAGTCATCTGCATTGGAGTACATTGGTGAAGTATGTTTCAAGCTCGTGCATTTTTAGGCTACTAAATCTACTAAATTTTCCTAGGTGTCTCTAATTTAGGATTTGCTGCTTTCCAGAAGAGCTATTAAAAATCAGCCTAGATACACAAAGGTACCCTGCTTATGAATATAAGGAAAGTGGCACCAGGTGCACCAAAGTTAAGTAAGCATTTTTCAGTTGCACCCAACACATTCCTTATACTGATAGCTGCCGAACTACGATTTTTTAAAAACAAATTATAAGAGTTAAAAACTGTTTATCTCTGCTCACCCACCTTTTTTCCGAGTTCTTCATACAGTTTTGTTCTGTTGTGTGTATCTTTGTGTCCTCTCTCCTTATGTTATTGCATTCTTCTGGTATCATTGCGTGAAAAGCGTTCTGCCTCTGCTCGGTGTGCAGTACCCATGCTGCGTCTTTCAGCGTATAAATTGGCATCCAGTGCAAGGTGTGTTTTCATTTGTCTGTGTCTAGTTCAGCAACATTATTTAATGGAGGTTGTTGTGTATAGAGATTCCTGTATTATAAAAGGCAAGGCATCCTTAAAGACACGTTTTCAGAACTTCATCAGGTGAATTACTCAGCTGGCTATGAATGCTTCAGTCTTTTGCGTATGCAAATGTGGTACAAGACAGAGGGACGAAGTATACGATTTGGTTTTTTAGATACTGAAATCAAACTTTTGCTTCTTCTTAATTCTTGTGAAACCGTCTTGAAATCCTTATTTTAACCTATTTCCCTCTAAATTAATGACAGGTTTTCAGGGACAAAAGTACTGACTGCCCTCTGTGATTTTTTTTCCCTTGAGCCTAGGTTTGAAAGGGATCTGTCATCTTATGTTTGTGGGCTGAAAATATAGGTGTAATTATGAATAATTGGTTTAGGAATTAAATATATCTTTGGAAAGGTAGATTGTCAAGCAGGAAATGTATGTAGAAAATCTGTATAATGCACTTAATTAAAAAAAAAAATCCGTATTAGGAGCCTGGAAGTATCCAAGCAGTAAAAAGACTTTAAGCTTTGTTTACATTTTGGCTGCAAGAGGTGCCTCTCTTTAAGTATTTAGATAAACAAACCAAAGCTGCTGTTTTCATTAGCATGTAACACAGAGGCCAGTTCCCTTACCTCGGAGAATATTAAACTAAAATTTGGTGGCAGAAAGCAATTCGATCTCTTGCAAATATGACTCTTGATAAACCTTACAGTACGGAAAAAAAAAAAACCCCAACCTTCAAATTTCGTACCTATTGACATTGCTTAATAAAAACATCTCGAGTGCTGGTGCTTCTGGGTGTGTTTCCAATAGCAATGTGATTGCAAGGCTCTGTGGATAAAGTTACCAATCCTTTGAATTCTGACCTTCAGTCTAAAACAGCTTTAGAGGTTACTCTTTTTCCGATTTGTGAGATTGCAGAGAAAAAGTTAATGCTGCTGGAAGGAAGCGGGGGAGGGAGCCAGGCTTGGAGATGGGAACTGGGACTTTGAAGCCATCTGAGAAGTTTTCCTGCGGCCTTGATTTGTAACAACAAATATTGGCAGTCTGACTCTGAGTAATTATACAAAGTTTCAAAACAGAGCAGGCGGCAATTGAAATTTCTGTGAATACAATTACTATTGAGACCCAATTGATTTTAAGGGAAATTATACTGTTGGGTTCAACAAAGTCTGGATCCTTGGGGGAGCCGTAGCCATCAAACCCTCAGAGCTAGCTTAAGCCCATCATCTGTGTCTATGGGGAGGGGAAACCTCAAAACTGAGCCCCCGCTAGACACGTCGACTGGAAGTGTCTGTCTCTCTCCACTGACGATGAGGGTTGGGATGATCATCTTAAAGTAAATGCTTAACTTTAGATGGTTACAGTTAGGTGAGAATCGAACCCCTGCTGAACACATGAGGGTCATGGTATAATTCCTGTAAGGTTCAAAAGAATTTATTGTGGTAACTTTCTTCAAAACTGTTTACAGGAAAAGCAATTGATGCGAGTGTAAAATAAATTGCCCTTGTAATGATTATTTTAACTTAGACTTCCACTTTTTCCTTTTCATTACAAGGCCCAAAATGTGGAATATTTATGAACTTCACTTTTAGAAGATACTTCACCCTTCCTGATCGTCGTAAGAAAAATATGTGTGACTGAATGTTTCAAGGTTAAGGACGTACATATTTACTGTATTCAACTAACGCAAGGTTTGTGATTTGAATGTGTGTTTATGAATCACTTAGTCATAAATGCAGGCTTGTCTTAATAATTTGTCAAAGTGAGCTTGGATTGCTGTTCTTTCAATTTGCTCTGTAATTCTAAATGCTTTATTTAACAATTATTTTCTCTATATCATTTTTTATTTGCTTGTTCAGTCTTATATGTCAGCAGCTGAAAAATTATGCAATAATTGAAACAAATATCTAAAATACAGTAATGATCCACTGCTCCATCTACTGTTGAACAGTGACATGAATAATGCTTCAGGAAAAAAATACGGAACACATTTAGGAAATAACAACAAAATGGAATTTGCAACAAGTAAACCTATTGTTTCTGTGGTTAGCGAACAAACATATTTTTCTTGCAGAATTAAGAATTCTGAGTACGGCTTTAATTCAGAGCTGAAAAACAAAGAGGAACTTTCCGTCTCCCTTTTCACCTTATAGGAGGTGCTGACAAAACTGGTTTTGTTCATGTTAATGGAAAATAGTCAGAGAAAAGACAGTCTAGCATTACTGAGCTGACTCATGTTATACAGCGCGCTGTATTTATATCACTGGCAAAAATGTAAGTTATTGCTGTGAAAAAAATTTGCAATGGTTTGTAAATTCTAACTTTTTTCTAGTAGCATTAAATGAAAGATGAGGAAGGCTTAAATAGTTGTGGGAGGACAAACTACGGAAAAACGGCATGTGTGTGAAATTATGTGTTTTATAGTCTTTACAGAACAACGGGACTTGATTATTTTGTCAGCTCACTGGTAATCTCTCATTTGTACTGCGTTCTTCGTGCAACATAGTCTTCTGAGGAACTACTGAGTATAGCTTTCATCGCCCGTTAGAGTGCTAGCAAGCTGCTCCTCATCATCACTGGTGCATTTGATTTGACTTGTTTATTTTTGCAAGCAAATTATTATTTACACGTCACAATGAAGGATGATTATTTTCAGTTTTTTAGGCAGTTATGTTTCCGTGCTGCACTGGAGTAAAAGCTTGAATGTAAATTAGAAAAATTAGCTCTTTCTCAAGGATGCTCACAGGTCACAATTTACTCCTTTCATTTCACCCACTATCTTGCAAACAGCTAATTCTCCAAATAACTTTGTTCAAATATGATTACGTTGCCTTCAGCAGGACCACTTTTAAAAACAGTTACTAACATGCTTATGTATCATTTGAGCTGAGGTTTTTGTGCAAAAAAAAGTTACATTCTCACTGATTCTTAGGTACCAATAGACAGTATTACCCACCCCCTCCCCGCCCCCCTCCCTCCCCCGTAAAACTATTGAACTTCACTGGAAAATGGAAAGTAATTTTCAGTAGTTCAATTTAATAGATAAGGCATGGCTTAAATGAAGGCTGTTGTAGTTGGAAAAGCTACAATATTACTCTTAAATCAGTAGTAGATCTCAGAGCTCTGCCCTCAGAGTGTCACAGACTTGGTGTCTCAGTCCTTAGGGAAAAGCGATGCCGTCACTTTTGGGTAGAGCATCTACTTCAGATGATCTGGAGACCAAAACTTGTCAGTATTTTTGTGTGGCGATCATAAGTATAATTACCTTCATGAGATTTCTAGAAGAGAAAAGTGACATAGGAAGTTTTCAGTTGGGTGTTACGAAGTACCAAAAGAGAGATGACAGTATTAGATACATTTAAAACTTACCTTCATGTAGGAAACCTTCCCTTCACCCTGCCAAACTACTTATTTATTTTGCAGTTAGTCTACTGAGCATGTTTATAGTTTACACTGTTTGTGTTTGTAAATATATATATAAGCTCTGTATTTTTTCCCCTGTTATATAATGCTTTTAAGAGGCAACGAATCTGTTGAAAAAACATGCATACCTTAATTTTGGAAAGTGAAAAATTGAGAAACACTAAGGTATTTGCCATCAAACTAGACTTTGACAGCTTCTTCTGTGGAAAATCTCAGCATTCATATATGTCATAGTTGTCAAGAACTATTTCAGAATCATATAAAGTCATGCGTTCATTCAAAAAGCTAAAGCGGTATCTACTTAGGATTAATAATGACTACTGTTTCCTATCTTAAATTATACAAAATGATCCTGTACTTCATACTGAAGATGTCATTGGGGCCAGCAGTTCACACACATTTTGACTAAGGACGACGGTTAGCAGCCTGCACCTTTTCTTATAACACGTTACACATAGACCTTAATTCATTATTAATTTTATCCAGTGTATCTTGAAAGAATCTAATGAAATTGTCCTTCTCAATCACACTGATACTTTTTGGACAGAACAGTGAAAATGGTTGATTTCTGTCACTTTTTTTGTTTGTATTTACCAAGGTCTTTCTACTTCTGCTCCCGTGAGTAGCATGAGACAATAAGGGATCCTGTCAAACGCTGCAAACTTCTGCTCTAGCCAGGGACGTCTCTAGGCAACAGCTGCTATGTGTAAGATAAAACTTGTATGGAGGCATAGGAGGGATATTGCCTGCTTCAGAGGGTTCTGACGTTGCACTGCAGTTGTTACGGGAAGAGCCAGGCGGCAGCTTTCGGGAGCGATGGGATGCATCTTTTGCTTTAGTGAAGCGTGGTCTTCCTGGGCCTATTTCTAATGTTAAATATTTCGGTAGCATTTCCTACTTAGAGACAAACATGCAAACATCCCGCTGTTCCATATCCATCTTGTATCTAATTTTTCTTAATTATCAGCACATCTGTAATTGTGGCACCTAAGCGCCCAGTAAATACTGTGTTCAGGATGGACCCGCTTTACTTGTGCTAAAACAAGTGTGTGACACTGCATGTGGAGTTAAAACCGTATTGCTTGAGAAATACTTGTAAAAATATACCCAACAGCTTGTTGTGCATTTGATATTATGTAACAGGCCTGGTCCTTTACTTCTTATGACTCTTGAGATGCCAGCTGCATCACCAGGAATGCAGAATCGGGGCAAATTCAGGCATGATGTAAACGTATACAAATCCCACTGAAATCTCTGTTCCAAACCCAGTGTTAGTGCAATTGTGGTTTAAAATTGATGTTGGGTGCCAGTGATCAACAACCCAGCCTGCACTGATTTGGTATGCAGTTAGCTGGAAGAACAAAACCAAAAAGCCAAGTAAACAAACCTCTTTCAAATAGGTTTCAAATAGGTGCGGTGCTCAGCTGGCATAATTAGATTAGCTATTGAAATTAAAAAAAACTGCACTCACTTAAACCAAATGAGGATCTGGTCCACAATATCAGCTGTAGGATAAGTTCATAGGTTAGACCATACCATGGGGTATTGATATACACTAATCTGAAGTCCAATCTTCAGACATCAGATAAAGAACTTTAAGGCACTGTTTAATGGCTGTATAAACACAGGGGACCCTACTTTATCTTATATGCCCCATCTAGATCATTTATATGGCTTCAGTTCCCATACTGCCTGCATGCCGTACTACAGAAGAGATTAAAAATTCAAAGCCGATTCTTTTCTTGCAATGCATCGTCAGCACCCTTTTTCTGATCATCTTAGCCTCTGTGTAATTTATCCCATGTTTATCATCACATCGTCAAGCTCTGTATGTGTGTGGGGGATCTGTCTTAGTTTAATTAAATACAGAGACTGGGCACGCTCCTGAAGTTATTACTTAGACAAAACTCCCATTAGGGACTACAAACTCCAGCCAACAGTAGACCTGTTTCAGTAAGCTTTACTTTCAAAACAGTAAAATTTTTTCATATATTTGTGCTATTTGTTTTTTTCAAATATCGAATGAAGTAGATTTATGCAAAAATTCACATGCATCACTAGAAGTCACAGGGGTTTTTTAAATAATTTTTTAAATTTCTGTAGCATCATTGAAATATCACTGGTTTTGAGAGAGGGTTTTGAGTTACAGTTTCCAGTGTCAGGTGGTACCTCACAACAAGAATATGATATTTTCTGAGGTTTTTTTCCAAAAAATAATGAGCTTCTGCTTCCTAAAAGTATGTGCCTGATCTTCTTCACATAATAGATGAAACTCCTAGAGACAGTGAGGCAAGACACGTGTCTTTAACTCTGTATAGGATTGGGTAGGGGCTTTTTTACAGTGGTCTTGTTATCACTGGTGAAGACTTCAGTGGTAAGTGTTTTCCGGAGGATCATGGCTGTTCGGAAAAGCACATCGTTCAGAATGATTGCATAGCCTTGTATTTCAGGATTTCAGTGAATTTTACCTGACAAAACTGCATGTCTCCATAATAAGTAATTTGTATTTCTTTCACAGTTTAATATAGAACATCATAAATAGTTTTCTTGGCGCGAGATCTGGTTTGTGACTATAAAGAAGTAAAGGGATTTTGTTTGTGCTGGCTACGCAGACGGGCCCAATCGAAAGCTGCTTATTTTGACCTGGGTTCCCATATATGGTGTGTGACTGTCCCGAGATCCCTTTTCTCCGCTAAACAAAATGAAATCCTAGGTGCCTTTTCAGCTCGAGGTTGACTTGTAGCTTTGCAAACCGATCTGCTTTCCTGAAGTATTCCCAATGTACGTGCTACAAAATAATGTCTCGCTTACTGGGATGTAGTAGCCAGAAGACATTTCTCCTCTAGAAGTATTGCTTTCATTCACAGATTAGTTAATTGAAGGTAAGGATATCTTAGCAGTGAATAACCACAGATTTTTGTAAAGAAAAAAGGGTTCTGTTTGAATCTGTTTGTACAGTGTAAAGTTTTTTATTTAGCACTGTAGAACTGGCATAGTATTAAGACTTCTTTTTTTGGTACTGCAAATCATTACGCTGTTTTGCTCATCATATTTGGATTACGTGTACTGAAAAAGCATAGAAAAATAAGTGTTACATGAATTGAAAGATACTGTCTACAAAGTGGAAATGCTGCGGAGAACCCTGGTCAAATTTAGTTATTGTGTACGTTCTAATGTTTTTTAAGATAATGTATATATTTTTAAAAGAGTTTTTCTGAATTATGAGCAACTAAAGTGCTGTAATAGAAATGTATCATAAACCCATTTCAGTTTAATGGCTTACTAATCAAATTATTTAATTACTTATTGATTGGTAAAAGCTAAGCTCTGAAGAGTTACTGTTACTTAATGCACAAACTTAACTCCGTGCAACCATCTCTCTCTTCTTTGGAAATATTTGTGAGGTCTATGGAAAGGGCCTTTACACAGTTTTAAATTTTAAGACTTCAGTAGGTGAGTGGTAATAATTCAAAATACACATTTGACTATATTTACAATTGTTTTTAGGGGTCCAGGTATTTCGCATACCTGCACGGTTTAAACCATCTAAAAAGTTCCAGATACTTTATTTAACAAATACCTTTAAATTGGAGAAGGCTGGCTTAAATAGTTTTAGCAGAGCCTTTCTTTACAAGGTTGCAAGAATGTCAGATATTTGAGAACAAATCTGTTACATATCCAATCAAAACGGCATGTCCGGACGTGCATGCTGGCTGTACGCTTAGGAGCCTCTGTGAGTATCCTTATTTAGCTTCTCTCATTGATACAATGTTGGTTTAATTCCAGTTATTCTATTAGTACGGCTTTTGTTTAAAGCCGGCTTACTAGAGGGGACGCATCTACGCGCAAACTTTTTAAATGCGGAGGGCCCCGAGGGGATTCGTTACTTGTTCTGGGGTGAGGCTGAAGAAGGTGTAAAAAGGGGCTCCGGCGTGCGGGCCGGGGGC
>WAAD01032121.1:140217-244772 GCA_013389945.1 Fregata magnificens | reverse complement strand
CTGTCGGCGGCGGCGAGGCGGGCAGCGCGGGGCAGCGGGAGCAGCCAGAGGGGGAGGAAAAGACCGGAGGAAGGGGGCGGTTGCGCTAGCCTAACTGCGAAGCAGCCGGAGCCCTGCAGCGGCGGGGATGCCCCGTGCGCGGAGTTGCGGGGGTCCTTTCCGCCGCCCCGGAGAAGAGCAACGCGCAATTATAAACGGCGAGGTGCAGCGGTTAATTTTGGCCGTGTTTCAGGCTGGGGCTCGTAGGCTGCCCGCAAAGCAGATGTTAGGCGGTGCCGTTTATTGTGATCAGCCAGGTTTGGGGATTCTCCGGTTGGATTTCCTAGAGTGCTGATGGTTCGGCAGATAGGAGTAACGTGGTGGTGAGATGTGGAGCGGGGGCAAAACACAGGCGCGCGGCGTAGGAAACCCGTAGACCTTTCTGAGAGAGACATGAGAGCGTGAGAAAAATAATAAAAAAATTGGAAGGAAGAATGCCTGACAGAGATTTTGACAGCGCTTTCCGAAGCAGGAAATCCTTTTGCTTAATATGTTTAAATTTTCCAAACACCAAGGAAAACACACAGGTCCCCACAGGAGAACTTTTCACGATGACAGAATAAACATCTACGCAACTGAAATAGTTGACGTTTATTGACATTTTAGGTGGCTTATTTAGAAGGATGATCTTAGAACGGGGATGTTAAAGACCTTTTGAAGTCTCATTGAATTTACATCTTGCTTTTGAGCAACCGGGACGCACAAAACATTCCCAAGTATGTATTTCTCTCGGTGTTTCTGACAAACACCAACAAGAGGAAGGACTGCCCTTTGCGGTGAAAGGTTTACTCTGGAAAAGTAAAGGTGTTAGCGCATTTAAAAGTGTTTCTTAGAAGGTGGTGGGGTTTTGGTGGGGTTTTTTTTGGTAAGTAAACATTTAAAAATGAGGCAAGCAGAAGAGAGAAAAGGTTTCAGAAAAAAAAGAGAGGATAGTGTATTTCGCGTAGTTTGTTTAAATTTCAAAATGATCACAGAGAGGAATTTGGGATAAGAAGGGGAAACGTTGTGTAGTGTATCACTGGAAGTTTTTAACGTTAGATACCACGTATAAAGAATCTTTTCCATCCCATACTGAGACTGTTCACAAAGCATCTGCCAGAACACAGACTGCTGGTTTGGTGTGTAAAATAAATTAGTAATGTCTATACGTATCCCTAAATATATATACGTGTGTGTGTGTACACATTATGTACTTTTATGTATATAAACACGTATGCGCACCGCGTTTTACATGTTGCTCACGAACCCCTGAGACGCAGCCTTTAGCCGGGCACCTCACTGCTGTCGGAGTTTTCCCAAGGCCTGGTAGGGGCTGGAAATGAGCAGCCATCCCCTCTCAGCAGTTCTGCCCAGTGACAGGCGGCTTGAGTCACGCTTTGCCTTTGGAGAGCGAAGAAAAAAGAATGAGTAATCATTTTGTTTGAATTGCAATAAGTATGAAATATTTCTCAGGAGCCAAAAAAATCTTGGAAAAGCAGAAAGACATTCTTAAATGGCTGGTCAGAATAGGAGCATTGTCACATTGTAGTACTTCTTTCTTAAAGGGAAGAAAGTGGTGGGGTTTCAAAACGTTTCATTCATAAGCGTATGAAATGAGCACGCAGGATAGCACTTTTAGAAGAATTTAAACTAGTAATTAAAAATGAAATCACTGTAATTACCTGCTTCTGGTTTAATAAGTGCAATTTGTCTTTGATGCGAATAAGTAGTGAAAAAGCTTTACCTACTCACTTAGAGCCCAGCCATATGATTATTGGAAGAGTGAAAGTATTACCAAGGTTTATGTGTTGCCAGCAAGGTGCCTTTTTGTAGCCAATTTGCATGTTAGTTTTGTAACATTTTGGCTGTTGAAAACATTATGCCTGTAGATACCGATTGCATAGCGCTTTTAAGGAGGCAAAGAGTGCCGTTGGGGGAAAAGTCCTCTTCTCTCCCTCCCTCCACCCCTTGCTAAAAATGACAGATTTTTTTTTTTTTTCTCCTAAGGAGGAACAGTTATTTGAAAACTGCCATTGTCTTTGAAATTTGCTTCTTTAAAGTAGAACTGTTTTAAGAAAAAGCGCATATGCTGGCTATAGTTTTCTGGGTTAACTTCTTATTTTCACTTAGAAAATTTCTTTTTGGCTGGAAAAATGTTTTAAATTATAGCCATTTAAAAAAAAAAATTGCTCCTAGCAAGCAAAAATACTGTGGAAAACCTGTAATTTAGACAAGTACCTACATTTTATTTGCTCTGTGCTGCTGAAATTTAGAATCCCTTCCCATTTACAGTTTACTTTTCACAGAACATTATTAACTTTTTGGCTTCATACACGATATTCTGTCAGATGCTTTTGATTTGTAATTTAGCAAAGTATAATAAACAGTGCAAAAGTCATGAATTTTCCTCTGCATCCTGAGCTCTGTGGTAGGGAAAATGTGATAAAATGTGTACCTTAAGTCTTGTTTGATGATCTCTCAAAGCAAGTTTGCCTTCTGGAAATAATTTCTGGGGTTGAAGAGCATGGTATTAACAGATTTAATGTGGCTATTCAATGGATTGGTGGAGTACTATGTGAGGTTTAACAAAATGAGAGAGACAAATTGAACATCAACAAAACCTACATCTGTGAAGAATTATAAATTTAATTAGAAAAAAGGCAAACTTAAAAGACCTCATTAACTAATCAGAATTTGATGTTACTGATTTAAGATTCTTAAATGGATGAATTTTAAGTAGCTTTGCTATCATTGTCCTTTTTTTCTTGCCATGGACCATGTAGCACCCTGATCTGCAGTCCGTATTAAAGAGAAAGACGTGAATGTTATTTACAGCAATCAAATTATAAACAGTAATATTTCTGAGGTATTAAGGAGAATGTGTATCTCATTTTTCATATAAGGCATTCTTTGCTTAAGCGGAGTGCAGAGTATGAAGGGTGAGTGACAGCTCCTTTTTTCTCCTTTTGATTTTTTTTTTTGTTTTGTTTTTTTAATGTGCTCCTTTGGCTGGCTGGGTAAGGCCGTTGCATTTTTCTTTTTCACTTTTTGTTTGATATGTGAGTTGTGTTGCAGAACTTCAATTATCCAGAAATCTGTTGGCAAAATGGGAGAATGTATGAGAGCAAGCACACGCCACCCAGAAATGTTTTTATTCTATGAACTGGTCGTCATAAGTGTGGTTCCTTACCACGTTGTAATTTTGTACTACACATAAAAAACTGAAAGCATGTGAAGTGTAGCATTTTGTAAACTGTAACTAATTTCACTCACATCTGTGTCTAATTGTTGTCTGCATTCGCATTCTTGAGAGTAGATTTATTTTTCCTGGACCACTCTGTGGATTCAGCTGACCAGCCTAAGTGAGGATTAGTTGTTTTAAAGTTATTTTGATTAAAGAGTCATTTTTAAATATGGTAACGTGCAACACATGGTTTAAATAATCCCTGAGACACAAAGGAATATATCTAAAGTATGTCTAATGAAAATGAAGATTGTGGATATGAACTTTCACAAATCATAGAGTGTTAGAGGACATATAAGGTATATATTTAATTCGCTGTGAATGAGCTGGATTTTTTTTTTTTTTTGCCCTCTCCCATGAATCCTTAAGTGAAATCTCTCTCATTATACACGCACGTGCACATATATGGATATATTTGTAAGTGTAAGGAAGTTGTTATTTTTTTAATTTAAGTAAATAAAATAGTGAGGATTAATTGTATTTTAGAGCTTAGTGAAGTATGACTAATACTGTAGGGCACTTTGGAAAATATCAGTTAATTAAAGCGTCTATTTGAAAAAGGAAGTTTTTTCTATTATAAAAGATACGTTTTAAAGGACCCTGTGCAAGAGGGAGTGAAGATAGCTCTGTAAGCAAACTTAGTTCTCACCTATAATTTTTTCCAGGTGTTTAGAAGTAACAGCAGAAACATATCCTAAGGCACTCTGCCCCAGTTTCTGGGGTAAAGAAGTGAAAAAAAAATTTAAAACAAAATGCACAGTTTTGAATGTATCTGCTCATCTAGTTTGATTTGGCATGCGACGATGTATTGAAAAGCACATTATGCAGTACTTTAAGTATCCAGTTATAAAAAGATTGATGTTTTTCAGCGTGCATCATTGCATGCTTCTTGACATCATTTGTAATGTTGTGCATTGCCTGGCTGCCCCTAGCAGTTGTTTACTCTTGCTATTAGTAATTCTGTCTGTGAGTAAAAATAACAAAAAAAAAAAAAACCCAAAAACAACCCTACAGACACATAAGTAGGATTTGCTTGGATGATTTTTATGGCACTTAAAATGCCTCCTCTGTCTTGTCTTTGCTCGGTGATCATTTAAGAGATGTCGGTTCAGGTTGAATGGAAACGCACATGCAGGATTCTCAATGCAGACATTAAGAGGATATATACCTTGCCTGGAGAAGCTTTGTGTGCTTTTAAGCTAACAGTGTCTAGCAGCGTATCTTCACCTGAATTTTATCACCTGCTGACAATTGTTACTGGCTACAGAGAAGAGTCTGTTAGCAAACCAACAGTGTTTTTCTAATAGGATATGGAAATCTATTACTCACCTGAGTTATAAAAGGAGTTGTTTTATTGAACTGGAAAATTATTGCTGGGCTTCCCTGTGGAACCAGATTCCTTTTCTTGATGAGCGACCTCAGAGGTAAATGCTACAGCTTTCTCCTATTTATTTAGCCAGAAGTGTTCTTTTAAGTCATTTTATCAGAAATCTCATTAGTGGCTGGAATTTTTACGAGTAAGACCTTGTGCAATAACGTGTGGGGATTTTATTTTAATTCGCCCTGCTTGGAGATGGGCTCGTTTTGGAGATGGTTGTGTAATGCTGTTGGTCATATATTGAAGATCTTTACCACAGGTAGACCTGCCCCTTGTTGTCCCCCCCAGGAAATAGTGCCAGCCTCTCCGGCTTGCTTTGCTCCTCGCCTTTGGGGTGAGCTGACTTGTGGGTTCCCCGCTGCCCAGGCGCGGAGGAAAGATGGCGAAGAGCGGAGGAAGAGGAAAGCCAACGTGATGAGGGCAAGAAGCTGTCAAGAGTTAAGGGGATGGGAGGGAGAGATAACCCGGCCAGCGACAAGGGGCGAGAGGGGTGGAGGATGCTGGGGGGCTCAGGGCTGGAGCGGCCCCGCGGCTCCCGCTGCCCTTGGTGGGGCGGCGCGGCGGGGTTACCTTCGCGGGGGTGCGCGGCCGGGCCGTGCTGTGCCGGGGGAGGAGTGAGCCCCTCTGCAGCTGTCACGGGCCCCTGATGAATCACTATCCCGTCACTTGGCCGCCGTCCCCCAGCGCGGGGAGGAGGGAGAGAGACCTGCCGAGGAAACAACAGTTGAGCCTTCAATTTAAAGACAATATGCCTTTCACGGGCACCGCACCCTCCTCCTCTCCTTTTGGGTTTAAAGGACAGAATTGTCATCCGCAGTGATATCCTTTCTTAAATTAAGGCCTCGTAGTAAAGCGGAGTAATAGAGGCTTCTGTTTTTTTCCCTGGTTTACAGGTGCAGAAGTCCCAAACCAGTTCAGATGTTGCTGTTTCCTCAAGCTGCAGGTAAGGATTTGATTGAAAATTGCTATTTTTCTGCAAGCCTTTTATTCATTTCTTTAACTTCAGGTGATAAGTAAATATTTATTCTTGTTTTCCCCATTAAACAGATGAGTAAGTGCTGGAGCGTTGCTTTTACGTGCCTGCAACCAAGTCTGTAAACCACGAGCATGTACACTTTTTCACAAAATTGCTTGACTTTGTATTAGACACTGGCTTTTCAAACTCTTTGCGATACCTTCCTTTTTTATGTATAGATTGGTTTAGGTAATGAAATATAAAGTGAAGGATTTGTGTTTAGAACTTGTGATAAAATCTCAGTTAAAATGTGAAAACTTCATAGTTGAAATGACACTTATGCTTAAGGATATTTATACCGTTACTGTGGGAGGAATTTTTGATATAATTTTAATAGTCTTTAAAAGAGTCTAAGCGTTTCTTGTAAACCGAAAAATTACTGATTCAAATGCCTTGGAGGCACAGTAAGCTATGAAATTCCTACTGGGAGCAATTACTTAGGCTGAGTATGTCAAATAACATTATCAAAAGTTTTAGGTATAAAGAAACGGAAGGATGGGGCACTTCAATTGTAAGCTTCCCCAACATCAGCCAAGGGATACGTCATGGTAGTGATGGCTGTTGGCCTTTTTATATAAGGCTATTAAAAACGCAAATCAGAAATATTCAGCTGCTTGTGTGCTGTATAAATGTTTAATTTTTGCTTTGAATCGGAATTGCTCTCTTCTTATTTGGCTAAGTGACAGCTGCTGAGATACGGCAGAGTGCTAAGGCATACTAACGCCTATATGGATTCACTGTATGTTGGTCATATCCCTTTTCAATTGGGCACGCTTTATGTAATCCACAAAGCAAACAAGTGAGCAGACATAATAATGTTTTAATGCTGCATTTGTTTCAACGGAAACAGAGGAACAATTAAGTAGTTTGCCAGAGTAAACACATACATCAGGAATATCTTATTCCCTGTCAGTAGATGATAGGTTTCCACAATTGCTTCAAGTGTTTTATTTGGTTTGGAGGCCCGTTATATTGCCACTGAGTGGTAAATCTTGAAAAAGCAGAGTGTTAATTTGTTGCTAAGAGAATGTATGTCTTCGCATATTGGTGATTCCGTCTTTGTATGTGTCTTAAAAATGCAAGGTGACATGAATATTTAAAGTACCGTACTTCGTGTCTAAATTTTATTCTGTTAGAAGCTGCAGAAATAATTACGGTAGGTGGTCAGTCGTGTGTGGGGCTACAAAATGAGTTCAGCACTAGAAAAGATCAAGTTGGGAGAAGCTGTTCATTTTTTACTACGTGGTTTCGGGATTTTGATTAATAGCAGGCTGTGTCTCATATAGGCAATTCCTCTGTAATCCATGTTGAATATGTCACTAAAACTAGTTGCATCTTGTTTTCAGGTCTATGGAAATGCAGGATCTAGCCAGCCCACATAGCCGACTAAGTGGTAGTAGTGAATCCCCCAGTGGTCCAAAACTTGATAACTCTCATATAAATAATAATTCCATGACACCCAATGGCACAGAAGGTGAGCTACCATTTTTTCAGTGCTTCATAATTTGTTTTTTCTCCGTGTTGTATTGGTGTTCTTGCAGTCTGTAAGCCATATAGAGAAACTGTTTTACTATTTTAGGTGTTATGTGTTTATGTAATATGGTCTATAGAGCCGATGTTCAATGTTTATCAGTAGTTACTATTATCAAGTTTCTGCAATAGCTTTCATTCCAGGTTTATGTTCCTTTCATGGAGTTTGAATGGACTGAGCAGGCAGTATGTGCAGAGCTTAAAAGAACCCCCCCCCCCCCCCCCCCCCCCAAAGGTAGTTTAGTGATGAGAAAAAAGGAGGTGTTTACAATGGTCATAATACAAAAGGCAATCTTTCCGTCTTTTTCAGTATTTCAGTATTTCTTTATGTTCTCACTTTTTGCAAGCTCCTAAGGCTGTGAAAGTTTTGTCAAGTAGGCTAATAAAACTGAGTGTTGAAATTTCCTCAGGCTAGCTTGCTGCTCTGATGAAGTGGCCAAAATTCAAACAGGTGTAGTAATTCAATGGGGTAAATTGATACCTATTTTTCAAGAAGCAGTCAGCCAGTTGATAAGTTATGTTTGTTCTCAGTAGAATACTAACAGCAGAACAAGCTAACTGCTTTGCCAGTAAGGACATATAATGAAACACAGAAGGGTTTATATAATAAGCAGTGAAAAATACTCTTTCCTGTAGCGCTTCTGTGGCAATAGTAGGAAAGACCGTTTATGACGTTTGGCTAGCTATGTGGACAGGGATTTTAATACATTACTAGAAAATAGAATCACACATCTTCAAATAATACTTTTCAATACAAATGTATAGCTAAACAACTGTTGTAGCAAAGATAAGCTTTTTTTTTTTTCCCTAAGAACTGGGTCGTATTAGTGCTGTCAGACTGTTTAGGATTATGGACATGCATTGCATTCTTCCAGGAAAGGCACATGTCAATCAAACAGATGTCGTCCCCCTCAATTCCCCAAACATCTCTGTTATTCATTCTAATTGGAGTCCTCTGTAGTGGGGAGGGTTTATGGGTTATCAGATTAACAGGCGTTTGTGCCAGAGTTGTTTATAATTTACTTTTTGCTATCACTGTAAAAATATTGCTGCAATCAAATTTTAAGCCACTTGAAAAAAAAAAAAAGTAGCTTTTTAAATAATAAATGAAGTGATTAATGTGTTAATCTAGTTTAAGCAGAAAATTATTTCACGTCCACGGATGAATCTTCTTCCTTTTTAATGCCCAAGTACATTATTATATTTTTATATCATGTTATTAGGTATATACCGGTTATTGGTACAGGACAAAATTGCTCGACCCTTTCAAATTAAAATTCCTCCTGCTCACAGAGGAGCCTTTGCTGTAAACTTCACCAGCTTTTGTACCTTCCATGTAACTTGAAGGTTCTTTAGTAGCACAAAAATAGGGAGTGTTCCTTGAAACACTGAAAGACGCTCGCCATCTGGCTTGACTTTTTGTTCTAAGTAGTTGTTGTGTGCAGGCATACACTCTGAGAAATGGGGTGCTTAATATTACTTTGTCAGGAAATTAGCTGTATATTGTATCTATTCATGCACTGACCTCAGGTAGCAAATAATTTTGGAAATAATATCCCAACTTCTAGGTAGATATCTGAGTTTATGGAAGAAAGTAAGTTAAATCATGGTAGCTTATTTATCTGACGTTAGAATTTTAAAGTTCAGGCTCGTTCATTTTGGGTGGATCCTACCCAGAAAGCTATAACTTGCAATACATGTTTACCTTCTGAGACAAAGCCAAACGGTTTTCTTTTGTTTGCAATTTTCCCTCAGGTGACATGACCCTCCTCAGCACTGCAGACTGGTTGCTAAGCCCTAGCACACAGACCCCCGCAGGTTTGGGTGGTTGCGGTGGGCGCCGCAGGCGTGGGCACTCGGCATGCGTTTTCAGATGTTGTCCAGAAAGCGTCCCGAGAAATAGCTTGTGCTTGGCGATTCTGGTCTAAATTTTCTAAATTGAAAATTCCTGTCTCTGATTGCTTTTAAGTGACAAATAAGGAAAAGTTTATGAAAGAAACATAATTGAATAATTTATTTCTGAATTAGATATGTGCCAAGAGACAAAATTTGTGAGCAAAGCAGAAGCCTAAGAATCTGAAGGTGGAATTTTTGCTGTTAATCTGTTTTATCTTGAGAAAATGTTTGGTTCGGGTTCCTTGAGCTGCCAAACAGGCTTAAGAAAAAATGGAGTGAATGAAGCAAGGGTTTCTTATTTTTTTTTTTAATGAAAGGTGAAGTAAAATTATTTTTTCTGAGACTCTTGAAGCAGAATCCTGCTGAGACACAAGTGGCAGATTGTAAGGATGCAGTTGTAAGGGCTTGCCAAACACCTTTCTTAAAATGCTGCAGTGTGGTTTGCTTGCTTGTTGCATGTGGAGTGGAGATGTGGGTTGCTGAAGCTTCACATGTTAAATATATGTGAAACCAATGTCTAATCTACTATGCGCTCATTCTCACTAACATGAAAGAGCCCTCCTTTTCTGGCATAAGGGACCTTCATGTGAATGAGAAACAGGGCCTCCAGATATTCGCATGTCATAAATATCTTGTAAAGATATGTTAAATTTGATTTGACTATGGGTGTGATTTAGGCAAGTTTCCATACCCTGAAGTGCAGGATATGTTCACTAGATGAGGGGGAGGGGAAATAAAAAGAAAGAGGGAAAAAAAAAAAACCCTGTCCCAAAGTGAAATGGCCGCGTTTCAAACAAATGTTCATTAATTCCTCTAAGGCACATTTTCAGACTTGTCTCTTATTGATGTTGTTCTACAAGAGGATGTGGTTGGAAGATAGCTCACTGTTATTAGCTAATATTTTTAGCTTCACACTTAGTGGTAAATTTTCAAAGCACTGAATGGGGATTTAGTTGTGTGATTGAGTCTGAGTTTCATCTCTGCGTGCGGCTTTGATATAATAACTCTTTGTGTGCTTAATTTCACCTTGGTAGAGCAAAACTACTGTAGTGCAGAACTGACCAGGTAGTGCTGGCCAAGGACTGCAGCTGAAGAAATTCAGGGGGTTTTGGGTGGCTGCTATTTATTTCCCTCTAACTAAACGTTTTTAAACAAGTCAGATTTACTACTTCTTGTCTCAGATAGCAATTCCTCTATGGGATTCCTTTAGAGCGTAATGATTTGTGTAGAACAAACACTATTTTTTTTGAAGTTTGTTGCAGATCATGAGACAGTCTTTATAGCTCTGGATGTATGTGTGGTGAGGGGAAAGGTAGCATTTCCTTAACATCTTGATTAAAAAAAATCATAGCTAATAAGAAGTAATTACTTCGCTGGTGTTTGGGTTTTTTCTTCCTCTTCTCTGGGCTAGGCAGTGTGGTCTTCAAACCAGTGATGGGGAAGTAACAAGGAAATTATAGGCCTTGACCAGTCAGAAATTTCCCAGGATCAAATGCAGAGGAATAACACTAAAATATCTGGCTAAAGACACTCAGAAAAATCAGTTCTGGCATGCCAAGATGGTGTTGATGATATAAATACTGCAGTATTTGAGTTTTCCATGATCTCTTTAAGTGTTTTTCCACAAAATACCCTCTGTTGTAGGGAACAGCAGACACTGGACACCATTAAAAATTTGGCCCTGTGTGACTTGCCTAAGAAAATCTGTTAAAAAAAAAAAAAAAAGAGAATGAAAGTAGGGATCAAAATGTTCATAGTCGTGCCTTATCTCTAATCTTCCTTTGTCAGCAAATTGCTGTGGCGGGTTGATACGGAAGGAGTTAAAGAAACAATAACAACAGAAGCTAATAAAATTGCCATTCGTTAAGTTTTATCAGACAGCTAGTGGCTATTCCAACAACGGTGCCCACTTTGGTAGATACACTTTAGAGGGGAAAGGCTGTGAGTAATCAATAAATTTGAAAGGAGTAGTAAAGCTGTTTTCTGTAGCGGACAACTGCATCCCATTTCTGCCGACAGCGATCTTTACTTTTATCTAAAGAACGTAAATAATTTCTGATGGATTACATAGAGTGAGAAACAGAAGCTTGTGGCCCATCATGATGATGTTTTATGGAACTGGAATGTAAGAGAATAGATGAAGATCGGGACAAGGAGCCGTGGTTTTCCAAACAACTACACTTCATTCACGTTAGGAGTATGGAGCTGCTTCTGCCCTCATTTTTGAGTGTTCAGAAGGAAGAAGAGAAGGTATTTTCATATCAAGTGGGAAGGGAAAATGGATAATAAATTGAAGATCAGATTTTCAAAGATACATAGGAAGGGAGGCTTCAAAGGGAGTTGGACATCAAAATTCCTTTGGAAAAAAGGATTCTCACTCCTTAAGTACCTGCTGCAACATGAGAATGAGATCCCACACAAAGGTGTTCAAAGCTCCCCACTACGTGACTATCTGATGGGTGGCCATCAGAAAGGTTGTTTTAAGTCTGGTGAATGTGAATCCTCCTTCAGGGTTTCAGAAGGTAGCGCTGTGTAGTATATTTGCTGTCAAGTTGCAATATTATAGAATGGAGAAAAAATTGTTTTCAGTATTTTCTGAAGTAATGGTAGAATAAGATGTTGAAATCCATAGAGAGGGTATGAGCTGGTCGTTGTTACGGCACATGATGTAGATTTCTGTACGTAAATGATATGTTGAGTATTCGTTGTAATTCTAACAATACTTTGTAGCACTCAAAATAGTCTTTCAGTATTGCAATCAAGCCTGCACATTAGCAGGGAATAATTTTTAATTTTGTATAAGTTATTCTTAATTTTTAATAGTTATTCATAATTTTGTGTACTTTAGGGTGCAAAGTTGTGGTAGGTGATGGCAATCAGACAAAATGGTCCTCCTTTGGGAGAGCTTTGGGTTCTGGTATCTTTTAATTGCTCGTTTCTGGAGTTTCTGCCACTTATGTACGCTGACGTTTCTAGACTTGTGTTTGCGATGATGAGCTTGATGATATGAAACCTGTAATTGATGCAGGGATACCTCCATATTTCAACATCCTGAAATAATAGCCTGGTAAAGGTGAATCTAATCTTTGCATTTCAGTAGGGTGTTAGCATCAATGGTACTTGATACTAACTTCTTTACTCAGCCCCAGAAGAGCGCGAGAAGACAGTTGTGTGGCCAGAGGCAAAGACCGCAGTGGTCCCAGGCCCCAGACTGGCAAAAGTAACCTGGGGGTCTGTAGGGGCTAGTAATCTGGTCTTCAACGTGCCGCCACTTCTGGAGGATAAAAACCAGATACGCATCACTCTGCCCGTTTATGTGAAGGCAGGGGGCTGACTTGGGACTATCTTTTCTTCCCTGCTCTTCACCTTTTTCTTCTTGCTGTATTACATTGGCTTCTTTCCAGACTCTTTGTCTTGTCTGTGCTTCTACTCTCCTGCTTCCCTAAGAGTCCTTCCGTCTGTTCTGAGCACATGTAGCATAATGTTCTATTATTCCTCTTTCGTAGGTTTTTGGCCAGTGAAATAACATGTCTACTCCTCTCTTGGCTCAGTCCAGCAACTCCTGTTGCAAGGTTTTGAGGAGGAGACTGGCTAATAAATACTTAAGTAGTTATTTTCTTTTCTGTATGTGTGTGCATCTGTTTGTGAAAGCTTCACCATTTTGGTTTCCCCCATAACATTTTCCTGAAAGAAAGGACCTCATTTAAGTGAAAAGCCAATAGCAATATTGGTTCCCACAGACATTTGAGGGAAAGAAAATATTGCAAATGACAAAAGACTTTAAAAAAAAAAAAATGGAATGTCTTGTGGAAGCACCGTTATTTTAATATCATTTATTTTTGAAAGCTTCTCATAAATGTTTTTGCAGCACATGCCGTGCCAGACTGTGGATGGAGTGTGTTGGTGTGAGAGCACCCTCTGAGAGTGCCTGGGGGTCCCAGAGCCCCACTGGCACAGTGGCTTTGCACAGGCTGCAGGATGTCAAGAACCTGTGAAGATATTCACTACTTCACTGAAAACTAACTGCAACACATCACGCTAGGTGCGGCATCTCTCCAGTGGGACAAGCCTGTTATGCACGATCTGCATGTGTGCAATCGCGTGATTGCACAGCCTAAGATAGGAATATCATACGCCTGGCCAGTAATACATAAGAGAAGGAAATTCAGCCCCTGCTGTTGGTGTGCACCAGCAGAAGCTCCAGGGAGCAGGAGTGGGGCATCTAAATCTAGTCTAAGATCACACCTTAATAGACAATAGGGTGATACCTGAAGAGCCTTAGCAAATTCAGAGACTTGTGACCCTTCAGATGATTTAGCACTGCCATTTGCGTCTTGCAGCCTTCTGAGGGATTTTTGCTTATCACAGGTAGATAAAAAAGCATGAAACTTGGTTACACTTCAGGGTTAGCTGTGTCATCTGACCCCTGGTTAGCAAGTGAAGTACCTGTGCCACCTGGTTTGATGAGACAAGCTGGGGAGTTTGCTGCTGCTGCTGGGTGGAGGGGAACACAAGCTGGCACTATCCCTCTTTGTCCAGGTGAATTTGTCTTTAAGTCTGGCAGTCCTGGAGTTCGGAGCCTGGCCAAAAGTAGAGGATATTATTTCCCATTTATGAAAGGCTCCACCTGCTTTGTCATTCTGCTTCTGTCTTCATGTCTCAGTCTTGTACACCTAAATGGCAGAGCAGGCTTGACTTCTCCATGATGCTCTTTGTTTACTTGAAGACCTCCGTGTCCCCAGAAGGTAGCTGAAGACAACCTTGTTTTTTTCATTAATGCCTGGGGCTGTGACACTGTGTGGTCGTTCTGTCTGGCTTTGGTTAAAGAGTGTGGATATTTTACATGGACGTGGTGCAAACTGTTACACATGTGTAGGGGAGCTGCCATGGTCAGATTCCCAATCGAGGACTTAAGAAGGCAAAAAAAAGAAAGGGAAATAGGCCATAAGACCTCTAAAAGGATTGTTTCTGGATATATGCTGCCTCTGTTTGGACAGGAGAGATACAATCGTTCGGTATAAATTGGCAAGTGAGTGCGAAGGGGTAGGAACGTTAGTTTGACTCAGATATTCTCATCTCCTAACTGCAGTGAATGAGACTATTTTAACCCATGACACTTCTCTTGGTCAAATATGTGGGTTAAATCTTGATTAGCAGCTACAAACGTTATCAAACCTTGTCTCCACCTAGATGGTTTTGAATTTTCTTTCTGATTTTGCACTGTAGCAGTGATGCCATTTCTTTGTAAGTTTAAAGTTTTTACTGCTAGATGAGCAGGTTACAATGACATTAAGGCTCTTTTGGTTGTAATACGTAACGTAAGAGGAAGAGGAGGGTCGTGGGGGAACCGTGCATGCAGTGAAGGCTAGGTGTTAGTCTCACCCAGAATACTGCAGAAGTTCTGAAGCCTTCTCACATCAGAGGAGGGGAGAGCCGGAAACAGTCTGGGCTTGAACTAGAATGTGCTGCTTTGAGCAGGGACTTTCTTTGAAAACTGAACATAAATTTTGGCTGGAAATTACCTTGTAGTAATTACCTTCTGGTAATTTCCAGACAAATGAGGTTCAGGAAGAGTCCTCTGCTTTGAGAAGCAAGAGCAAGTAAGTTTATCAGGCTTCATGGTCAGGAACTGATGATTTGATATTCTGTGATAAAAAGAGAGAATAGTGTCCTGGATAGGAATTAGTATAATTGAGTAACCTGTTTATAAGTAACCTGTAATCTTTAGCAACCTGTTTATAATTGCAAGATTTTTCAGTACAAAACAGTTGAGAGTTTGAATAAAATAATGGAAAAAATCATCAGCTTAGAGATTCAAGGTAGAATTTTTGTCCTGTTGTTAATGACATAATTTTCTTTGAGCTTTCAGGTGAACTTTGGGCTTCTAGTGGGTACAGAAAGAGGATGGTATCAAGGAAAACAGTGTAGGAATAGTAATGGATAGATAAAATACTTAATCAAGATATAGTGGGGCAGTATCTGTCATGAAAATTTGCATCAACATAGTGTTTCGCTGCTAACATTATTTGAAGGTGCCACCTTGAGACAGAACAAAATAGGGTTAGAGATTGTATTTACAGGTACGCCTATAAACAAACTAACAGCCTCACTTACTTTGTTGGGACTCTTTGTGCCCTGTGAACATTGAGAGCTGTCAGCCAGGAATTATTTCATTTTGCCCACTTATTTGTATACTACAAATGCTATAACCTGATAATATTAATTCAGTCTTAAAACTGCAATATTAAAACTGGTTTAATAACTCAGCCATGTTTACAGTGTTTCTGTTCTGTTTTAATGTATATGGCATAGCTGTTAACAAAGACTAGTTCAGTAGAGCAAGCCTTATATGTATTTTAGATAATCAAAGTAATTTAAAAAATATATTTAAAAACCTTACTTTTTGCATGCTTGAAGGTGCAATCTTTAGGATGTATTCATATGACTTTCATGTTAGGAATGGCCAAATGTTAGGTCTCTAAATCCATATTTAAAACAGCTAGCATCTCATTCCTCATAGCATTCTTTACTGCTATATATGCCAGTGACTGTGTGACAAGCTGTGAACTCAGAAAGTTGTTACTTCGCCAATGAACCACATGAACTTGTGGGTTCTGGTGTGAAGTTCTCTCCCCTGGTGGAGTTCAGAAACTGCCATGTAGTCATTATTAACCACCTTTTGTAATATGGCTGACAAAACAGGGCACATTGCACTTGCTATCTCTGAGTGTCTTAAGAAGAAATATCTTGACAACAATCGATGTAATGCTAGATCAGCAGTTATGCTATCTCAGAATGTTTTTGCTTTTTTTCTCAGAGCTAGCATGTGTGTTCTGATCTGCTACTATCTTTTCTGTTATTCTGTTGTGTTGTTTTCTGATACAGTTTCTTTTTAAATCTTGTTTATAGAATCTCATAAATGACTAGAAAAGAAAAATAAGGAAGAAAAATGTCTCTCTGTTGACATAGCTCCTTAAGCTCCTTGGTATATAAATCAAATCTATATCAGTAATTCTAAATGTTGAATTTTTGCAGCAGATTAGGAATACATTGGATTTCTTCTTGAACTTCTTGTTGATAATCTGTTTTATTACATGAGTGATTTTGCTGGCACTAAAACTTAATAGCATGTTGCTAAATCAGAGTCTGTCTCTGTAATGCAAGTCTGCTAATTCTGCACCTCTGCAAAGGTCTGTTTTGATAAAGGAAGAGCAGAAATGGGAACTCTCCTGTTTTGCTTTCTGTGGCCTCTGCCACAACTGAGCACACTGTTGGAAGTTACTGGCAAGCTTGCAACCTGGTTGCCCAGTGTCATCCTGTGAAAGCTTAGGACACGTTGCAGAAATGTTAATTGTCATGGAAAATGTGGAGAGCTGAAATCCAGAGCATGCTTAAGGAGCACGTGGCAGGGCCAGATCCGTGCCCTTCCAAAGCCTTGCTTCCTTGGACAGCTCCATACATCTCTCATGACAGGCATGGATTACTGACGCGCTACTGTTATAGAGCGGCAGACTTGTAGCCTTAGGAAATCCCTTCTTTCCCCATGATTCTGGGGGGAATATGCTCTGTTGCAGGTCAGTTTTTGTCCTGGGCAAATGAGAGACCTTCCTTTGTGGTGAGAATCCACGTGGTGAATATTTCCAACTGGTAAAACCATGGCTGTTTCTTCTCAGTTTATTTCTTTGTATAGCAAGCTTTCATCCTCTTGAAATATTTTTAGGCTCAGATAGAAGGAAATACACCATCATTTTCTGGCATTTTGATTAAAATGCTTGGGAAATGGAGGGCTTTTCAGTTCCTCTCCATCTGTATTAAATTCCCAACTAGCTGCAGCAGAAGGTCTGTTAAGGTCATGGTTGTTCCTAAAGACAGCATGATAGGGCTTATTTATTATCACCCTACTAATGGGTATCCAGATCAGGAATAATGTGAGCAGCCTTCCTTATCCCGTTTTTTCATATATTCAGGAAAAACAACAGCTGAGAGAGCAGACATAAGGAACAGTTGCTATGAAAAATTTGTGAGCACCTCAGTCAGCAATGAGAATTCATTTCCATGAAGAAAGCACTGTGGTGTATTTCATATATGTTTTCCTGTATCTTCAAAAGTCACATGTTTAGTAAAGAGCATTCAGTTATTAACATGGTTGCACTGAAGTATTGCTCATGAGTCATAGAGACAGAAATTCCATTTTGATGAGGTTTTTCCCAAAATGGTATCTTTAACAAGGATCTGAGATCCAGACAGGTGGCAAACAGTGCATGTGAAGTGGGCTTTTAAACCAATGGCAAGAGAGGCATTTACATCCACTTAGAAAGAAATTATCCTAAAAATCTTTATATCTAGAACAAATGATGCTATAGGTCTCGATACTGTGTGAGGTGGCTCAGCGTAGTCCTGGGGCTGCTAGTTTGTGGTGATCCAAACAATGATATTTTATTTTATAAGGAATATAGAAGAATTGTTTCTCCAGTAGAGAAGAGGGGAAGAGTTTGGAGAAAGCATATACTGAAATCTTCCAACCTTTACCCCAAGTTAGGGTGATCTGTCTCATCTTCCTCTGTTTTCCTCCCCCACAGCTGTCAGCTATAGAGAAAAGTATCTTTCATTGTCATTTCCAAAAGTATAATTGCATTATGGAAATTAGGTTCAGAAGACTTGCAGATTTTTGGGGAAGCTGGAGTAATCTGTGAGAGAAATATTAGTCTGACTGTAAAATGTTGTTGTGATAAACTTCTAAGAAAAAGCAGAAGATAATGTAGATGCTATAATTCTTGGTATCTAGATTAACAAACTGTGTAGAACTTGCTGTAAAAATCTGGTAGTTTCTGGAAAATTACTTGGGATAGACACTTTGCAACAAGTATTTTGTTGCATCTGTGTGTTAGACTTTCAATATTTAGTTATGAAATGGATGTCAGATATGCTATATGCTGAGTTTTTAAGAAATACATTTTTATTAGAGTTGTAGTTCAAATCATGAGTGCACTCTTGAAGTGAACCTCTTGGCCACCCCTTCTTACCACGTGTTAATTCACCTTGTAGAGTCTCTTGGACTTCACTTCTTTCAAAAAAGGTACTCTGCGGGAGTGCAGCTAGTATTCTCTGGCTGCTGATGGGTGCTCACTCCTTGGGACATGACTAAACCTAGTACAAATGGTGCCCCCCAAAATGGCTAAGCTGTGGATACTGGACCCTCTGCACCAACCATTTCACTCCATGAAACTTTTCTTACTGGGCTGCACTGCTTGCTAATGCAGACATAGCAGAGTTTTGTGTGGAGCTAGTATTGATCTCCCAAGTTAGCATGTGCAGACAACACCTCTTGCGTGAGAATGAAAAGAAAATAGTGGGCAATTAGTAAAATCTTGAGAGATTTCATGTAAATCCCTTGGATGAGGTCACGTGAAGGAAATCGTGAGGCATGTGGAAACAAGAACTTGGATTGGCAAGGAAAGGAAAGGTCCTTTGTCAAAAGGGGAAAGTGCCTCTCCCTCATCCTTTGCAAACCCGGCACCAAAAGGGTTTCTCCTAGTGATGGTTGCAATTCCTGAACACATATGTATAGACAAACACACACGCACACAAGCACACCTATGTCAAGATGACACTAAGGCTTTACAAGTCAAATGGGGTTCAGTTTGCCTTGGTTTTCTTGGATTCACTTTCTGCAGTGTTACCGAACTGCCTCACTGAAAGGTCAGGTATGCACCAGCGCTGGTGTGTGGGAAGTGGCGACTGTGTGTGTCAACAAGAGTGAAAGCGGTGGGATGTTGATAGTAAGATCAGCTCCGTTGTTTTCTGGAACGTCATCCTCGGTTGCTTTTGGTGTGCTGTAACTCCAAAAGCTAGGTATGTAAAAATGGATTTGAGAGATTGGCGTGCTGATCTGGTAACTCCCTGGGAGTAGGTATTGTGCCTGTTTGCATCCATGCCAGGTGAGCCCCATCCTTGCTCCATGGGTCGGAATACTGTTGTTACTGAGATTGCGCTGGAGTAACTGAAAGGGAAATTTCCTTATTTACTTGAGGCTTTATTAAAAGTCATTAATTAATAATGAATTATGAAGTAGCATGAGCCAGGAGAGAATCTCTCTTACTCTCATTCTTTTTCACTCTCTGACAGCCGTGCTGGGTTGTGGGTGCAGAGGGAATAAAATGCAAAAGCATTCTTTGAAGTATTTGGTGAGGACTGTCCCCCCTTTGTTTATTCAGGGTTGCTGAGTATAAAGTTGGTTTTCATTCAGAGGGGGGAAATCCACCATGAGGAAAGTGTTTTACTTCATTAGAAATTGTCATTTTTCCTCTGAAAAGTTACTTGGATGGAAAAAAAATTTGAACAGCCCTCAGAGAAGCCCATTCAAAAATTATTTCCTTTTTTGTCTTATTCACATTGCTGTCTTTCAAGCCTGTAAATGTCTGTGTGACCTGATCTAAATGTGGACCCTTATTGTTGGGTCTGCAGGATTGAGAGGAATCAGGACAGGTGCAAAGAGTTGCATGGGGACTTCTGGTTTGTTACAGTGGCTCTTATTCCTTGGGGACAGAAATAACCCTCTTAATCATTTTATATGTATGTGTAAATCATAGCTGCCCGTACTTTGCATTGTTTGTATACACAAATACATAAAATGCAAAATATCGATAGCCATGATTTAAAACATTTTCAGCAGATTTTTGTTTTATTGAATTTGTGGCTGTAGTGAATGTATGTGCATGCGTGTGCAAGAATATTAGGTGCATATAGAATGTATTTTATTTATATTTCTATAGTTAAAACAGAACCAATGAGCAGCAGTGAGATTGCTACTACTACTACCACAGACGGGTCTTTAGACAATTTCTCAGGATCAGGTAAGGAATAAACAAAGGTTTTAAGCTCAGCATTTTTTTATTTACGATTTTCTTGTCCCATGTGGTCTAAACCTGTGTGCAGCTGTTAAAAAGCCTTGCACACTTTGCAGCTTATGCCTATTTCTGTTCATCTTACTCAGACAGTGTAAGTCAATAGGAGTTTTCCCCGAGTAAGGAGCATTACAGCATCAGGCTTATTAATGTCCATTGGCGTCTTTGGTGGGAGTCTCACTGGGGAGTATTCTGGCCCAGAGTAATTACTCTTTTGTTTTCTGTGGGTAAACATACCTGCCTCTGTGATTAGTGTTGTAATTGAGGGGTAGGTCTTCCTCATCTATTGTAATTTATTATTATCAAGGTATTCATTCTTTTGTCAGGCTTTTTTTCTTCCTGGAAGCCAAACACATCTTAGCTTCTAGCATACAGGAGACAAACACTGTGAGAAAATCCTAAGATGTTTGCACAGTTTTGCATACCGATGTATTAACTGTGGTATTTCTAGCACATCATTTTTATGGTGCAAATCAAATAAAAAAGAATCTAGTACTCTGTTGTGGGATTATATTGCCAGAGTAGCAAAATTTGACATCTCGCAACCAGTCAGGCTCCAAGTAGCCAACCCTTTTCTGGTCTTGTCACAGCCTCCGTTTTCTGCGCATGCGGTTGAGTTTGAAAGTATCAAACTTGAAAGCCAAAAAAAGGTTTCTAGAGTAATTTAAATCTCTGAAAGAAGAAAAGGTACTGTGTTCAACAGTAGCTACGTACACCTGTGGTGATCTGACTAAAGGTCGGACCGTAACATTTGACGTATCTGCAGCCTCACAGGCCACAGAAAGAAAAACTATCAGGTGTGGAAGGCACAGAAAGAGATTCTCTGCTTCCCTCCACGCTTCGCGAGCACTCCCGGAGTGTAAAGATGATGGATTTTCCCTGTAGTTGGCCAGGAAAGGGGTAGCTGGTGAAGGGTAATTATCCGTGCCTTGTTTATTTCCAAGTACTTAGCAATAGGGCCTGTTGTTTCTCCGGCTGTCTGATTTTACAGTAGTCTCATAACCTGCCGCTGACCCCTTCCTGGCAAAGGCTTCAAAACCCACCCTGGGACCTAGAGAAGAAATGGCACCCAAATGGTAACCAGAGAGGGAAGGGCTCCTGAAAATAACGCCTGGAGCAGAGCACGCCGGAGCATCCGCCACGCTCTCGGCAGCGCCCAAAAATACCGAAAGAAATTGGGATGCGTTGGCGTAAAGCTCTGTGTCAGCAGTGGGGGAGAAGCTCACTATTTAGCCTCCTAGGCTTAAGTGTTTCACTAAGAAAATTTGCACATTGGTCATGGCATCTTTATGCAATCCTGAGTGTTTTGAAGGTCTGAAAGCATTTGAGAAAGCAGATAAGATGGGGAAAAAGAGAAGGAAGTGTAATACGGTAATACATCGTCTGCATTATGGAATTATTTTTAAAAAAAGAGGCACGTGCTCTGAAGCTGGCCATATGTTTTCAATCGAGGCACGCATAAAGCTCCTTCATAAAACGTAGGTCTTAAAAATTCTAAAAGTTAATAAAATGTTGCACTTGAGATATCAATAATCCTTTGAAAATATGAAGGGAAATGTTTCCATTAGGAAATAGATTGTTTGCATTGAAAATGTTGTCTGTGTGTGAGCAAAGAATAAACTATTGCTCCGGAGTTGTACAAAGGGGCAATTTAGTGTTTGAAATTTGTAATCAAGATTTTAATGTTAAGCATTCTTGTATAGTTCCTGATAAAATATTATTTTCTATCTAAGGTATCAATGATATTTGAATTTAATTAAAATCTTGTTAAATTCTATTAGGAAAAATAATATTTGTCTTTGGTGTGTGTATTTACACTTCTGTGTGCTTTCTTTTCTCCTTGGTGCAGCAATTGGAAGCAGTGGTTTCAGCCCAAGACAAACACATCAGTTCTCCCCACCACAGATTTACCCTTCCAAGTATGATATCTTTTAAAAATAATAATAGCAGTAGTAGTAATAATAACTGAAATAGGCAGATTTTAACCTCATTTAAAATAATAATTGGGTCCATCTGTTAAGTCATAATTTAAACCACAGCAGCTTCTAGGGGAAAATTTTTTTTTTTTTTAATTCTAAGAATGTATTTGAAAAATATTTGGAAAATTCTTATTTTACTTATTCTTTTATTATTGATTTCTTATTGTTGTTTTGTCTTTGTCCTACAGTTTATGTTGTCTAGCACAGCCTATGATTATATGTTAATGAAGTAGCAGGATTATAATAAGGCTAAAAATAAGTACATGCATGTCTGTCTAATGCAGTGTCTGTCCTATTTTCTGTCACTTATAATCAATAGCAGACCATACCCACATATTCTTCCTACCCCCTCTTCACAAACGATGGCTGCGTATGGGCAGACCCAGTTTACAACGGGGATGCAACAAGCTACAGCTTATGCCACCTACCCCCAGCCCGGGCAACCTTATGGAATCCCTTCGTATGGTAAGAAACCATGTCCATGTTATTTTATTTGAGAGGTAAATATTTTTTAGAACAAGATTACATGACCCTTGCATCAGTGCTTAGTGGGAGAACTGTGGTCTCGAGCATTTCTTGTGGAAGACTGCTAATTTCACCATTGGAGTGCATGATGCTTAATTTATGTATTAAAGAGCTAAGAAGCTACTCAAGAGGATGACTCTGTTTTGGGATCAAGGAGAGAGTTTCATTAGGTTTTTATTGGTGATATAAAAAACCCAGTACTGAAATGGGAAAAGAGATCTAGGGACTTCCATTACACAGGCACAGCTCCTGGTGACTGGCCGAGGAGCTCTGCTCTCCAGCAATGCAGGAGAGTACGTCGGTATGTAAAGGTCTGAATTTCAGCTGATCCAGATTACTGGAACCCAAGTGAATCAGTGAAGCTGTGCTAATTTTCAGCAGGTGAAAAACTGATTCAAAAAGACTCCCACCAAAAAAATCTCACTTTCAATGCTTTAAAGCTCCCTGGAGGTGAAAACTGAGGTAAATTGCCACTAAAGCTCTGTCTGCCTGATGAAGGAGATAGTACTAAGTAGCAAATATTTCCAAAAATATTTAATTTAAAAACAAGCTGCTGTGGGTGAGACCATTTTGCTGCCAGACTGTCTGCTGGCAGACCACATAGCAGTTCGGCAGCAAGGATGCATTATTAGAAAATAGGTCTTATATTCCTCTGGGGGAATATATTAAAAATATACAATCCACATGCTTTTAGCAGTATATTTTGTGAAGATGCATTCAGGTAGTGTAAGTTTTATACCAGAAGGGCAGAACTCGCAGTACGAGCTGTGCCCCTTAAAGTCATTAAAACTTTTAAGTGCAAAACTGGTGAATCTTTCATCCTGAAATCTGCAAGCTGAAATCCACTGGGTCTCCAGTATATCCTACAGTAGATTATGGTGAACAGTAGGTACAAGAAATAGATTATTATTTCCCCTTACTTTAAAAAATGTGTTTCATTGATATATCATCAGTAATTATGATCCAAGGAAGCATTCTTTCTGTGGCTACAGCCTTGATTACTTACTGCCAAAAATACAGTTATAAACATGAATTGGATGTTTCAGTTTCAGTTTGAATCCACATATTTTAAATTTACACAAACAAAATACTTTAAGGATATTTAAACTACATTTGCAAGACTACGGGATTCTTCCCCCTATCACCACAAGCTCATGTTGCTGATGAGAGCTTGTCTGCTATTTCCAGCTGGATCAGGTGGTGTGATAACAGACAACCCCTTTCCCCACCACACTTTTCTTGACGTGTTTCTCCTGCGGACACCTCCCGTTCATACTTGGCTGGCTGTGGTGGCTTGGGCAGCCCAAACAGTGACTTTTTTGTTTTTTGCTCAGTTCCTCTGGATGAAATCCTGACCTCACTGAAGTCAACTATAAAACTCCCACTGACTTCAGCAAGGCCTTGATTTCACTACTTGAGTTTAGCTGTCTTGCTGTCGTCGGAGCTGTAATCGAGAGTTGCTTTACTTGGCAAGTGCTTGCCGGGGGTTAACATGCCTGCCTGGTCTTTTGTTTTGGTTTGGGTTTTTTGCCCAGTCCATCCCCTGTGCGCAGGACTTTGGATAATTTTGCCTAAGGTTTTACATTGCAGAGCTGCTTTTGGCCACTGAAACCCCCAGCTCCTGAGCCAAGGGGATTTTAACGCGTTTTGGTCTTTTCAGACAGTGCCTCACGACTGGGGCTAAGGTGCTTCTCTTCTCGCTGATGTACTTTATAGGAGTTGTATTTAAAAGCAAATAACTATTAAAAAGTTTTGGGACCTAACACCATATATATTTTTGCATATTTAAGGCACATCATATAATCCGTGCTCCCAAAATAAATTACATGGGGAACACTGGGATGCTCATTTGCAACAGGCAAGAACTGAAGCCTTGTTTAGAGCCAAAATTCTCCTCTTGGGTCTGCAGCTTAGACCCCACGTACCATGTGCCTTGCCTTTCTCTCGTCCAGGCAGAGAGCTTCCAGCAGGTATAAAAAGAGGAGACTTATGACATATGTGAAAGGAAAAACTCTGAGTTGGCGTCTTTCTTTTTGTTTCTGTGCTCTGGGGCTTACTGGAAGAAAAAGTATTCATGAATTCCCATATCAACTTCCCTCAAGTTTTCTCCCTAGGGCAGAGTTTGGGAAGGTGCTGTCTCGAATGCACCTCTAGGCTCTTCATTTTTCCACTCCCCCACCTCCACCGTGATGCAGCCATGCGGGCAGGAAGGGGGGTGGAGGGGAATGCCACCGACAGCTGCCTCCCAGGGGCTCCTGGCTCTGGTTCATCTGCAAAGCCCCTGAGGAGGCTGGAGAATTTCCTGAAGCTCCCTCCTCCTGCCTGCTCCGGTACCAGCATCTAGCAGAGGCTTCGCTTACCAACTTCTTTTCTTTCCAGATCCTGGCAGTCCCCTTATGTTTTCTCACTGTCCCTTCCCGCTTCCTTGCATACATTAGCCTTGAGAGGAGAAGGGAGCATCAAGGTTTGATGAGTGAAGGCCTTCTGGGTGAGAGCAGATGGGAAGAGTAAGTCCCAGGAGACGAAAGGCTCTTCATAGCATGGAGGTTTGCAAAAGGGCACGTCAGTGCCAAGTTGTCTTCACTCAAGTGGCATCCTCCTGCCTTTGATCGTCTCCTCCCGCTTCGTCTGAGGTGGAGAATTGAATCAGGCCATTAAAGCTGGACTAGAAATGTAACGCTTGATTTAGTTAAACTTTCTCTACGCAATATTTAATCAGCATTTCAGAAGTCCTTAAACAGACCACAAATAGGGATCACTGATACCAAAACATCCATAGCAGCAGTTTCCCCTTGAAAACAAGGTGTCAGATTCGTCCTTGCAATTGTTTAATTGCAACGTGAAACAGAAGACGCAAGTAAGCATCAGGGAAAAACAAGCAAACAGGGTTAGTCTGGCAGTTAGCAGGTCTGGCAGAAGGAATTAAGGGTAATTAATGACAGCAGTTGGAAAATAATGATTTAAATGGCAGAAGAAAGTATGCTGCCTTTTTTATATAGGGAGATATTGAAGTTTTGCAAGCACAGTAACTTCTCAGCCCTCTCCTACCTTCGAACATTGTTGAGTATTGTTTTAAAAAAAAAATCCAACCAGGAAAGGGACTTAGATTAACAGTCATTTTCAAAGGAATGTTACTAATTCACACTTAGTTAATTCTGTTCAAATAACGGTGGTTTCTGAACAATGGGGTATCACTGAATGCCCCAATGAGACCTAAGAGTATTGTGTTACTTTTCCATTGCTTTGCCTATAATTATTTTTAAATGGTAGTTCATGTTGGGACAACCTTATAATTAAAACTAAGAGACAGAGGCTGAATTGTGTGTGTTTCCTCAGTGTTTCACTTGCTGATATTTACTTGCTTGTTGCCTTACAAATTGGGGGAAGAATCACTGAAGTTGGGAGGCAAGTCATTCATTTAATTGGACTTTGGATTCTTTTATTACTAAATTGGGAAATGAGAGGGTAATGTGATGCGTAATGGATTTCCCTGTCAGTGTAGAGTAATGACTCTCTGCTATGTTCTTCCCAGTTTGGGAGATTGCTTCAGGAAAAGTTCCTGTCTATTAGGTGTTTATTTGTTAAAAGACCGAATGCCTCCAATAGTGTTTAATTAGCTTTGAAAATCATCATTACACTTAATGCTGCTAGTTCTCTTCATCCACTTCTAATTCCTTAGAAGGCCATTGCACTCGGAGCTATGTAATTTTCATGTAGGAATATTATACAATGTAAGTCTCAGTTATGTCATTAATGGGTGGATGGCAAGAGAGCTTGGCTATGCTATGCTTCATTAAAATCGTATAAAGTTGCTAATCTACCTCTGTGAAATGTCATGAATATATGGAAAAGTTAGCCTCTGGCAGGAAAGGAAAAAAGGAATAATGCAACTTCCTGTTCATATATAAATTTCTTTTGCAGCTATTGGAAACACGGTTTTGAATTTAACCTCTCCCTGGTGAACTTGAGTTTTATGTGTGCTTTTAGACTGCCCTTACCCTGTTCATTTGTGCATGCTCTTGATATTTGTTCTCTCATGCATGCAATAGTAGCTGTATGTTAAAAATGCTGTTAATTAAGTGATTTCATTTTCCATCCCTGTTTGAATATGAACAAATAGATTTGCTGTCACTAACTGATTTAGGTGCATTGTGGGCAGGCATCAAGACAGAAGGTGGATTGGCACAGTCACAGTCACCTGGACAGACAGGATTTCTAAGCTACGGTGCCAGCTTTAGCACACCTCAACCTGGACAGGCTCCCTATAGCTACCAGATGCAAGGTCTGTATAAACAGATATTACCATTAATTAGATATAGTTAAAGCTATGGGGGGGGTTCCCCCCTTATTTCTTTACATTCCTAGGATAAAAATGAATGTTTGCTTGAGCACTTAACTCTGATGTTATTGCAGTTGGAGCTGACATGATGATTGCCTTTGCTGAGAGCAGCGATGGGCCAGCTCTCAGCAGTTTGGAAGATCCCTCGCTTAGTGACTTCATTAATTTTTAAATAGTGAAGTGTTGTAGTGTTATTACAGTAAAAATGTATCTCTGAATAGCAATAGTTTAACAAATAGTGAATGTGACAAAGTGAGTCCTGGAAAACGTGTCAGGATTATGAATTTAGGAAGTGCCAAATATAATTTGACACCTGAGTGTATGCAGGGAGGGAGAAGAAGATAAAAATACCTACTGCAGCTGTGGGGGTAGCTAAGTAATGATTGAAGTCTGTTTCTTTGAAGTCTATTTAAAAGCTGTAAGTCTTTGTATGTGCGGGCTATTATTATCAATTATATTTTGTAGCCTTATTTGCATGTTTAGTTTACTTAATATTTTTCTACCTTGTTCTCCCAAGCCCTTTTTCCCCTTCTCTACTGGGAAGTCACTGGGTGTGCCTGGTTCTGGATTTTCACCCCTTTAAGGGATATTTAAAAAAATCTTTGTTTATTACAAATAGCTAATTTCGGATGTCTGCTGCAGGACTTTTCACCCCTGAATTTGACAGTTGAAACCAGGTGTGTTGCAGATTTTAGAATTGTTGAAATAAGTGAGCACTCACAGAATTGGACCACATTTTTTAAAAGTTTAGCAACTCTCTTTGTTATGATCATGCTCCATTTAAACTCTGTGCCACCATGGAAATGCTCCATGAAACGGCTTGAGGCAGATGTGCTTTCAGAGACCAAGTGAATGAGGTTTTGCTTTTGTTCCGTGGCTTTAGGGGTATATTGATCCAGTCCTTCACTCAGACTCAAGAGAGATGTTTTTTGGGTTTGGGGGGTTTTTTTTTAGTCCTCTTTTGAACTGTCTGTTGAGTAGCTCCGTAGGGCAGAAGCGACCATCTGACATCTGAAGTATTGCTTACTTGTAGTGTGCTCTGACAAGTAAGAGGAAGATAGTATGAGAGTAGTACACCAACTTTCGTCTACATGCTGAATAGTGGTGATCTTCTACTCATCGGAGTAAATATAACCATAACCAGGTCATTGGTTTTGCTTTCTGCAGATAGCCACACTAAAAAAACCAAACACATATACCCCCCTCTGAAAAAAACCCTACCGCTCTGTAGGAGAGAGCTCAAAATGCTTGCCAGCAACAGCTATGAGGAACTCCTGGATTGACATTCCAGCTTTTAAGGAACTGATAATTCATGGTCGCTACAAAATAGAGTTATTGAAAAATCATGTCTGTGTTGCCTATAATTTCTATTGCAGTAGTGCCTTCGTGCCACAGTCATGTATCGGGATCCTGTTGTGCTAACTCACGCAGCCAAATGAAAATATAGAAGTTGGAGGGTAAAATAAAACACACAGGCTTATTAGGGCCTAATGTAACAATAAAGCTGACACAGTTTAGGCATAATAAACAGTTGTCACCCCATATTGGTTATCTAACAGCTCTAAAGGTGGGGTTTTTTGTAAGATACAGAGCAGAGGGATGTCAATAAAAAGGGATTTTAGGGAGGACAATGAAGTAGTTTTGCAGATGGCTATGGGAAACTCATTCGATGGAGAGAGGAAAGGGGGAGCAGCATGGGATAATGTGAGAGAGTGCTTGTTGGAAAATTTTAAAAGTAGTGGATTCTGGCATTAGTAGAGCAAAGCTAGGTCTCGGTCAATGGACTACATAGAGTTCTGTCATAAAGGGTATTGCTTTGTTTTCTGCGATATGCAAAATGTGTATAAGATCAGAATTGTCAAGGTCATGAAAGGGTGGTGGTTGTCAAGAGGTGGAACAGTAAGATCTTGGAAAGCACTTCAGCTGTACACGTCGAAAGGCAAGGACCTAAAAGTATTCTGCAAAAGAAATGTGTTAAAGATGACCCAGCTGGGAAGCTCTAACGAGAGGAGGGTCAGAGGCATTGATTTCATGATAGTATTGTCTGCAGGGCTGAGGGAGCAGGGGGTCTGAGCCTGGGTTCTGCTCCAGCTGTGCCGTGCTTGGGCTGAGAGCTGCCTGCCCGTGGAAGGCAGCAGGACGCTGACAGTCTGGCTTGGGTGGAAGAGCCACAGGTCAGAGTGGGAGAGTCTGGGGGTCCCCGTGGTGTGTATGTCATTTCTGTTGTGCTCATGAACAGCATGGCATGTGGATGAGGGGAGGACTGGTCTCCTACAGAAACCTTATAGACCATAAGAATGGAAATAAGGAGAATATTTCAAATGAAAATAATCGTGGAATTTTTAGAAGCTAAGTAGAAAAGAATCACATTGCTGAACAGGTCTTTCCTGCAGTTAAATGTTGACAGTATATATCTATATTATACATGAAAATATATGTCTTTTTAATGTTTTCATTAGGCTAACTTTTGAATTTGAAACAACTTTAAATTGACTTAATTCTTCCTTTTGATTGAACAGATGTTAAAGTAAACAGGAACATTTGTTTTCCTTTCCTCATTTAATTTTGGAAGGAGAACCTATTCATAGTTTCAACTATTATTTAAGGACAAAATTGATTCTCTTGACAGAAGTCGGGGGTAGTGCTGCTGCTGCTGTTTGTGCAGAAACCTCCGGAGGGGGAAATGAGTTTATTCTCCCTTTCCCCTCTAGCAGTATATGGGCAGGCTGGAGCCTCAGCCTTGTCATAGCCTGCAATAGCCGTTCTTCATCTCCTGTGTGCGGCTGCTGAGCTGCTAAATGGAGATAATGGATCCCACAACCTACTTCACAACCAAGCGTTACACGACAGCGTGCTCAGGGCCCTGCTGGCATTCTTGCCTGCGGTAGAGGGGATTTCCTAGTGGCCTTGCAGTTGCCGTGCTCGTGCTCCCTGATTGGGGTTGCCTCGCGCTCAAAAGCTTTGGAGTTATTCTGGTTCCTCTCCCTGGGGTGAATGTCTCCCTGCAACGTAAAGGCGCTGCCTCACGGTGTGTGTGCAGCCAATTAAACCCAGTGCTTTTCCTGACCCTGCTAAAATTACAGCGTGATTAGTCACTGAACAATAGCAGAGGGAGAGCCTGCCAACTTTTGAAGATGATGAGGAAAATCGCGGCCTGTGACTCCTTGCTAAGGGTACTCTGGTAATTGGATTTTTGTTTGTTACAAATTTATTTTCCCTATAACGGGGGGTGCGGAGGGGAGAGGGTGGAAAGAGGACCTAGGCGGTTCTGCTGCCCCATCTCCCCACTCCCACCCGCCCTTACTTTAACGACTATGTGCCTTAAGCTGTTTTTCATATAAGTTGCTTCATAGATGTTGAAAGACCACTTACATGACTAATGGCTGTGGGAATGGGCCGTTGTTCCTATATTGGCAGAATTACAAGGGTTGCTCTGTGAGGATAAATGGGGTGGAGAAGGGCTGGGGGAAAGACCAAGGAAAGAGTTCCATTTGCAACTCTCTTCTTGAGTACCCTTTGATTGTGATAATATCGTGGCTTTTACCCTGCACCTGAGTATCCTACCGCTGGAAGGGTGCTAGACCTGCGATGAGCACCAGTGTTGTTTTAGTTACCAAGGCTGTGATGTTTGAGAATATACTAACCGATTGGTTTGGGAATTCATCCACAAAAAAGTAAACGTTAAGGTATTCGGTTATTATTATACAGTATAAAAATATTGTGCTGGATGGCTAAGCTGTTACTAGGACAACAAGGGGGAGTTTGCCAAGGATTTTTAAACACTGTAAGCAAACGGAAGAAACCTTGCATTTAAATAGCCCATCTGGCCGTCTTAGGCTTTCCCAGGAGAGCTGCACTAAACTTCTGCCACATACATTGTACCCTGATGATAGACATAGCCCATGGCAAGGAGACTGAGCTAGGAAAGCAAATGGACTTCTGTGGCAAATACACAGGGGAGGAGGGGAGGACCGCATCCCGTGCCTCGCGGTGGCACGGGGGTGAGCCCCGCGCCTGGAGCCCGCGCCCTGGTCCCAGCAGGGTCCAGCCATCTTCCGACACTGACTGGGGTTCCCAGCTTTAATGTGGGTCCGCGCTCTTTACAAAATAGACCTTTGACCTGCAATTTACAGCTTTTATCACATTTTAAAGCTACGTAGCGGGCGAACTTGGGGCAGTAATTCTCACGCATTTTGTAAAGATTCTTATTTTTGTGTTTGCTCGGCTAAGGCAGGAACAGCAGTGCTTTGCCATGCCGCAGCCAATTATTTAAAAAACAAATGGCAAAATTGGAGTATTTTAAAAACAACTTTAGGCCAGTAGTTCTGGGTGGCCCACAGAGCCGTTTCTGAGAAACCTGCTTCATGTTTGTTACGGTCTAGGAGACCCCTACCCCTCCTCCATAGGAGCCAGCGCTGACCATGAGATGAAAGAGAGAGATCTGCGTGTTAGTATGTGTGTGTCTTTGTCTGAGAGGGAGAGATGCTGGCTGGCATGTAATTACTTTTCTCATTTGCTCTTGCAAATTATTTGCCAAACTTTCTGTGGAAAGATAATGTTTTCATCAAAAAAAGTTTTGGGTTGTTTTTTTTTTCTTCTTATAACTATGAGAGGCCTTTATTTTTTTTCAGAATCGTTCAAAGCGTGCACCTATAAAACTTGTGTTTGAATGCATTACTGCATCACTCAGAAATAACTACAGAAATAAAAAGAGACACAGTGACTTACATTCTTCTAGCCAAAGCACTCTTAGAAATAAAATAGCATTTCAAAGTTTTGCAATTTAAAATATTTTTCAGCTGTATTTTGCCTCTGGGGTTTGTTATAATAAAAAATAACATCTGTTTTCCAATTTTAAATTAAATTTAAAACAACATGTTTTTCTCATTAGTACTGTTTATCTGTACTATCTGCTAAACTTGGATGTCAACTCTTCTGCTGAAGTAATCTGATTTTAGTTCACAGGATTAGTAGCGTCTATCAACAACCACAGAGCTTTTGCACTAATAGCAAATACAAGAGAAGTGTTTACAGTCATTATCACACGTTAAGTTTAAGCTTCATCTTTTACTCCCACTGCTGTTGGACATGCCTCACATCTACTTTGAGGCTTAATTTGTGTGCGTTTTTAGTAACTTCTGCAATCAAAGCATTTAAATATTTTTCCTCCTGACTTTTTATAGCTGGGATACCTATTGGGTTTTGTTGTTGTTGTTGTTTAAAAAAGTAAATAGCTCACAAATGCCCTTTAGGGGTTGTACTAGGCATGCAGCCCTGCCTGCATTCCTTGCTCTTTGGAGTTGCAAGAAACGTTGCTTTTCCCAATGAGTAACCGCTGCATAGGAGTTGGTTGTTAATTGAGTTGTGTCGGGTACATGAGAGGATTGGTGCATCTGTACGCCTGGCTCCCTGTTGATTTCCATCCCTCCTTGCCTCCTTTGCTCACCTGCAAGCTTTTGCTCCCAAGGTCTTGGTATATCTTTGCACTAAGGCAGGTTTCGGTGGCGAGGGAGGCTGTAAACAACCCACGTGCTTTAATGTGAGCTCCTTGCTGGCTGGTGCTCTCCTGCTGGACGAGTTCAATAGGTTGCCTCATTACAGACTTTCTGCTGGCTTACGTAGCTTCACCCTGTGCATCCATATGTCTCAGCTGGTGGCTGTGTCACTCCCGGGTTACAACCAGCGAGGGCAAAACAGCTGAAAGGGGGTTGCTGCCCTTTTAGTGGAACAGCTTCTCAGGTTAGGTATTAAACAAGAGCCCCATCTGTCTATTTTTTGTGGCTCATGAGGGGAGGAGGGATGTGAAGGCGGTAATTCAGTCTCTGGGCTAAATTCAGTCTTGGGTCTCCCTTCTCACAGAGGTACTTTTTTTCCCTTGTGTCATGCCCGGTAGACTCTATCGAAAAAGAAAAAGGTTTGCGGCCCAAGGCTGTCTATGATCGATTAGTGAATCCTAATGGCTTCGCAGTCGGGCTGAGCTGTTCGGAGCAGGGAGTTACGGCTTTTGCTGTTCCTCTGGGTGCTGAGGCTCAGGGAGGGAAGGGGACCCGGTTCTTGAAGGTGGTAGGGGAAACGGAGCCAGTGGACTTCAGTGAGAGGAGACGGCATCTCTCAGGACAAGGCTCGCAGTTATTGTTCAACAAAAACTGAAAGTGAAGAAATCCTCATTACTTCCACAATGCTGGGGATTATTCAGAGGGGTGGGATAGCCTAATATTGAGTCAGACCCGAGGTGTGTCCAAATTCCTTTCTAAACTTCAAACTTTTCTTTTTACTGCAATAATGAAACTCAGGGTGTAGGAAAGATGAATTATCACTTTCCCTGTATTAACATGTTATAGAGCTGATGACAACCAAATCGGTCAACATATGGGAAATATTACAAATATGCCATATCCTTATGATATAATCGCATGATGGAAGTTATTTTCCAATACTGTGTTTTAGTAATTCACATAATTTTTCATTTCATTTCAGGCAGCAGTTTTACAACATCATCAGGAATATATGCAGGAAATAATTCACTCACAAATTCTACTGGATTTAATAGTTCACAGCAGGTAAATTTGTAAATATGAGTCAAGGAAGCTTTGGCAAACTTAGAATTATCATCCACTGAAAAAATGTGACCCTTAAATAGCTTTTTGAATGGAATTAACATCATTTCAAGTTAAACTAATGTTTATAAATGTTTTTCTTCAATTCACCATCTTCCAATAATAGAACTAATTGTCTGGGTTTGATGTTCTTATTCACACATCTTCAGCAGTGTGCCTAATAAACCATTTGTATGAGAAGACATACTAAATTATGTGTAATCTAGATTTCGTTTTACTGCCTCAGAGCTTTAGGTCCTAGAGCATCGAATCCAGGAAGCGTACGTGCTGAAAGTCTGACATGTGTTTGTAGTTATATTTTGGAATTTATACCAAAAAGTAGCAAAACTTTGATGGACTATTCAGTTGCTTTTTTGTCTTGCAGGAATATCCCTCTTATCCCAGTTTTGGCCAGGGCCAATATGCACAGTATTATAATAGCTCACCATATCCTTCACATTACATGACAAACAGCAACACCAGCCCAACGACACCCTCCACAAATGCAACATACCAGCTTCAAGAACCACCATCTGGCATCACCAGTCAAGCGGTTACAGATCCTGCAGCAGGTAATTACATGGATTTTATGGTCCCTATGAAGCAGGTTTTTGTAAGTTGAAAGGGGGTTGAATTGGATTTTTTTTGTGTGTGCGTAGTCATTGATTTTTTTTTTTTATTATTATTTCTTAATCCTGAGCCTGTGGCATGTCTTGCACAGATTCTAACAGAAAATAGACTAAAGAAAAACCGGGATCAGTAAAAGTTTAAAGCTTGTACGAAATACAAGTTGTTTGTATTTATTTGTAAAATGCTTGTGTTAAAAATTGCAGGATATGGGAAGGTCTTTACACGAAACCAGAACCTGGTGCTTTTAAGCTCCGTCTTCATTAAGATAAACTCCTTTGATTTTTCCTAAGTAAGACTGAAATCGAGAGGCCTTCAGACCATAGCCCAACTGTCCACTTGAAAGAGAGCTTTTGTGTTTTTCACTTTCAGAAGACATAATAATGCTTGTAATAGGGAGTTGAAATTGCACAAGTGTTTCCATTTTAAGAAAAGATTTTCAGTGGCTTGTCCTTCTTCCCAGTCGTTTTACCTTTCTTGCTGGAATTGGGCAGTCCTTTACTAGTTGAGATAGTTTTTGAACATTTATGCCAAACTGCTCCAGCTGTTTTTGGAAATGAGAGGTGAAAAATACTTTTCCCATTATTAAAAAAAAGAAGACATTACATTTTTTTAACAGTTCAAGCATGTCAGTAGTTAGTAGATGGCAGAAGTTTGAAATCTGTCAGAGAGAAAGTCCAAGGTTGCAGATGTGTTTCTCAGTAACGCGGTAAGAAGCGGCTATGATTTGGCGATGTTATCAGGAGGTTTTGTTTTGGAGTTTTGTCGGGGGAGGTTGGTTTTAGTTTTCTTGAAGTACTTAATGGGACTGATCTTGCACATGCAATGTGAGCTTTAATATAACTTGCTAGGACTCTCTTGCTTTTCTGCATGAGTGTGTACCTGAAGAAAGTATATGTAGTGTTGTCTCTTTTGATACGTTTGCTGAAAGTAAGCAGGGAAGAAAATACAGCTGGTGTGTGTGTGTTTATATACATGAGATCACATGTGTGTGCAGTGTATATGAGAAAGGAATCTTTCTAAATATATGAATGCATATTGGAGTCTGCGGCTTTTAGAATTTATGGGTGCGTATGGGAGTCTGCATAATTACTCTGCTTTTCACTTTGTTTTTAATTTTTTGTGAGTTTTTTTGCTTTTCTTTTTAAACTGGAAGCAGTAAGTTCCTCTTTCCCCAAAAAACAAATGGGATCAGGTTTTAGCTTTTATCAAGATACTAAAATTGGATTGTTGTATGATCTGGGTCTTGACCTTTTGCAAAATCTTTGCATATATTTTTTTAAAGTAGTTGATACTTCCTAAAAGCAACAGTAAACACATATACAGAGAGAGGAGGTGTATTTTTCCCAAGCTCAAACTTAGTGACTTAAAGGCTGTCTTCCTATTTAGTTTTCTGTGCTCTATAAGGCTGGACAGAACTTTTCTATCAGTTCCTTTTTAAGAAGTTTTTCTTTTCTCCCTCAAATCTTCCACACTCTTGTTAAGAAAGTTTTGTCTAAAAATTTGAAAGAAGTTGGTGGGCTTTCTCATGGATGGTTCCTGCACATAAGCCCTCTGCTAGTTGATGCTTTCATCTATTGAAAGCTGTGCATCTGTGGGTGCCCTACCACTGCTCCCTTAGACGTGTTCCTTGGTTGTGTGTGCACCTCCTCTGGCATTGCTGGGACTGCTGTCTCTTTCCCTGAGATATTTGTGTTACTGATTTAACAATTCTGAAAAAGTTCCTTCAAATGGTTTGCAAATAACAAGTCTTAATATAGGTATGGGGTTGTCTTGAGCTGGCTGCCTGTACCACAGGCAGGGACACGTTTAGGAAAGTACCTGCTGTGGGCCACTCTCTGTTAGGAGGAGCTAGTGGAAGCCATCTTTCTGTTCCCCTTCACCGTCATGGTCGCAGTCAGCAGAAGGTATAGGGCTAGACTGAGCTTTCTCCATTTATCTTTATGCACTTGTCTTTATGCATTTAAGTTAGGATCAAGCCCATTTAGGCTCCTTCTGTATTGAGTGGAGAGAGAGGAGTTACCTCTATTTGGAGCTCAGTTTAACTACAATCTTAATCCTGAGGTGCCAAAGCCTCTCCACTGGTATAAGAGCAGCTTAAGGTGGCTGACATACCAGTGTTAGGTTCCTAGGTTAAAATTAGGTGAGAACCTTTCGCTGCCTCACAAACCTTCAACCCTGGTAGAAGGGAAGTGAGGACCAGTCAGTGAATCCAGTGCTGTGCCTGCCATTTCCCCTCAGACAGCGTAATTTTTTTTTACTTTCTTCTTGCTGAAGCTTGTTGCAAAGCCTCAGTTGAGCTCATACACAGTATGCTCAGAAGATAAAGCAAGGCTGAGGGCAAAGACAAGATCAGCATGGAGAAAGGGAATTCTGGTGGAGGGAGCACAAGTGAAAGGCATGTTAGAGAGAAGGAAATTCACAGTTGGGTCAAAAACACAGAACTAAGGAGCAAACTAACCAAATTTTAGTTACAATTAGTCAGATTTCTGTAGGATGTTTTGCCACACCTAGTCAAGTTAGGCTGCTGATTCTCTGCCACAACTGGACCGCTGCATATGAGGGATGGTGGGGAGCATTGCAGAGCCATCACATTAGGCTGCTGTAGCCCTTTAGTAGGATGGGCTCCAGCTGCTGAATTGCAGCTGTTCTTACTGCATGTTGATATCCCTAGACATCTTCTGTATTTAAAAAACCCATGTAATCTGTGCGGTTCTGAACTATGCCAGGACAAGCACAGAATGGCCTTCAGACTTCACAGAGGCACCAGAATAATTTGACAGACATAGGTGGTTCCTATGAATTTGGGCCAGTAAGTGAAACAGAAGAATCTGGTAAGAAACATGTGAAAAGAGAGAAAGTAATTATGTGCTCTTGTGACATTTTTAGTAGAGTTTTGCAGACTCAGAAAGCTCGGATAATTTCACTTAAAATATGTTTAATTCCTTGTCCAAATATAAAATAATCCTTTTATGGTTTCCCACAGTTCCTAGTTAAATATGCAAGCTTTTGCCGTGCAATCCAGGACGTCCAGGGATTCTTGCAGAAGAACCCGAGATTTTCCATGCTCGGTGTTTCTTCTTTCTCTTTCCTTTGCGGATCTGAAAAATTTCTTGTACCTCAGTCATGACAAAACCTATTGATTGCACAGAAGTTGATAGTCTCTGTCTCCATAAATCAGACATGCAGATTAATGTTATTTTCTTGTGAACAGAAGGCTGTATTTTTGCTAGTGACATAATCAGAAAATTATTAAACAAAACAATAAATGTCAGTATGACATTTTAAATTTTTAATGTGTGTTTTGCTTCAGATTTCATTGGAAATTTTGTTTCAGTTCAAAAATAAGAATTTTCAAAGTTTTTTTTCCACTTGTAGAATTCTAACTCTTGCTTTACAGAATAAAATGTTTTTCATCAGAATAACAACAGAATATTAGGTTCCTTCTGGGATAACCTTTCAATCCATACATGAGCAGATTATCCAAGGTATGAACAGCAAGTTGCTGATTTTTCATGTGAGCTGCAGTATGTAAGAGAAGTAATAATAATTAAAATGATAAAAAATAATAAAAGTAGACGAGTGAGCAAAAAATTCACTCTCCCTCCCCATACTCAAATTCACTGAAGTAGATTCAGAGCCAACAAAAGGAAGGATTTCTTTATGTTGCATATAGGTAAGCTGAGCAGCTCCTTGCTGCAGGATGTTGTGGATGCAAAAAGTTTATGCCAGTTCAAGCATTGCCTAGACAAACTCAAAGACTGGATTTACACAGATACCAAATTCAATTCAAGAAATTCTTGACATAAAAAATCACTGGAGACAATGGATGAATTAGCACTACGTATATGTCTGTCCTTTTTATGCTCTCTCACCTAGTCATCTGCTGTTGGCCAGTGTTGAAATTTATCCTGGATTTGTGCAAATTTTTGTTTAGAAATGCAGTTGACAAAGCTGAATTTATCCTTCTATTTCATATGATGTTGTATTTATGATTTATTAAACAGTGTTTCTCGCAAAAGAGACTTGCATTGTTCTTGAGATTTGATCTCTTTCAGTTTTCTTGGTTTCTGCAATACGTATGTTTAAAATATCACTGGAAGGTTTTTTTCATATTGCTCACATACTTCACAATGCAGATTAAAAACCCCACAAGGGCTGTGCTAGCCAGCAAATATTGTTCTCAGCCATGGGTCACCATTCTGCTCTTAAAGACTAAACTTCTTTTTCCTTGAACACTATATCACATTTATTACTGCAAAAGGGAAAGCTACTTTTACAGTTTCTCCTTATATTTCATAACAATAAATTAGAGACAGGAAAGTGAAACAGAGCAAATAGACTATATAGGCAACTTTTCACTAATACCTGTATGGAAACAAATACTGCCATATTCGCTGTACATTACTGGTGTTCTAATATTTGCTTTTTTTCATAAATATAAATGAAGAGTAAATCTAGAGTATATATTTATATGGGAAGGAAACACAATGAAAATTCTGTAAAAACAGAAATAAGATTGGATGCAATAATGAATGGCAAAGTACAGCACTGGATTTGCTTTTCCAGTAATGGTTGTTCTCCTGGTTTTATGTTAACAGTGCACAAATTTTAACTCTTTTGCATTGCATTCAACAACATATAGCCTGAGTCACTGTCACAAGATATGTTGAGGCTAAGAACTTGATGCACTTTTCAATAGATTTTTTGGTAGATAAATAGGATGTTCATAATTGTTTTTAGTAGGATTAAAAGAAACAATAATTTCATATTGTTTGAAACCATAAATAATGAGTAAGGAAGAAATGCCTACAATGGAGAGAGGTACTACCTGCCCCTTATGGGATTGCTTCATCTTTTTTTCTTCAATGGTGAAAGTTGGAGAAAAAATTCTGCACCACTGCAGGGCTTGTTAATATAGTTATTGTCATACATACCTAATGTATACTGGTTTACATAATATACACAATATTAGATTTTGTCATGATTTTGAATATACAATCCTAAATCAAAAAGTCACCCAAGTCTTGAAATAAACGGGAATTTTTGCCAATATTTTTAACAGATTATTGAGGGTTTCTGTCAAGTTCATAACAGTATGCTAGTAGTCCTCAATAGACTGACATTAGATTTGTTTTTCAGGGGGAGAAGATTTTGACATTTTGTCAAAACAGCACTAAAGACATCCTTCTATGATCCTGTCAGCAGGCATTAAGTGTATTTCTTGCAACACTTATTTAGTACTTTTACTTACTACTATAGTAGTAGTCATTTTTTTTTATAGAGAAGTAAAAAAAAAATCCTCAAATACCTATGTGATTCGGCTGTATTGTTTGGTCCTGGTCCAGTTTTATGTAAGCAGTTAAAGCAAGAAGTTTGTATGGTGAAATTTTGTGTCTAGCTTTATTTATGCAAAAGTAAGAAAATCATAGCTGAGACCAACATATTCAAACTACCTGTATCTTATACTTTTATTTTGGTATACAGGAGTTGAAATAACCCTGGCCTGAGGATTTAAGGTCTTTGTTTGAAATTAATTGTATGATTTGGGGGGAAAACATTAATCTGGGCACAATGTAAATGGAAAATATTTGTACATACCTATTTGCAGGGACATTTGACTATAGCAGCTATCCTAGACCCATCTCATCCATGTGATTTACATTGTGACATGAGATATGATTACTTTGATAATGTGCATTTACTCCTTTTTGCATACCCTTTCAGTGTAGTAGGGAAAAAGTCTGATGAAATTTGCAATGCCTTTGTCAACAGCAAGAGCTCTACCCACACACTTGCCAGTCAGATTTGCCTGGAGATAGACTTGATTTTGGGATTTCTGGGACAGCTAGTTTTCCCCAAATTTGTCATTTGATACTATTGCTATAGTAAGAAAATACAGCAATTAGTTAGCAGGATTTCTGTTACAAACAGAAAGGAATTACAGAATACAGAGTTGCAAATGGTATCTGTGTGGCTGTATTGTCTATTTGTAAGTAATCAAAGTGTTCTCATTTATGAGATGATGGAAAATTGTCCTGTGTGACAAAACCGTCAGAGCTGCCCATGATGATGTATAACAGGGAAGTATATGCTTATGATGTTTTAGGTCAAGTTGCAATAATATGGTTCCTTGTAGCACAGGGGAAGGTCTGCTACAGTATGGTTCATATATTTTAGGTAAACCAGAACGAAAACGTATTTTATGCCTCACAATTATGTGTAGGTTGGAAAAGGAGGTACACATTTATAGAATCTGGGTTAAAAATGTTTTTGGTACTGACTAGAGAAGTCAGGATTGGCTCTATTACATTTGGTCAAGGTTTGGAAGAGGGGAATTCTGAGTGTGTGAAGCAGCAACAAGCTGTAACATTTGGTGTCAGACAGCCTGGGGCAGAGTGCAGAGAGGTGCCTTAGCAGAGACATCTAAAATTATGTGTGTCTGTTAACGGATGCAGAAGAATAACTGTTACTACAATATTATTATAATTTTGTGAAGGTGTAGGCAACACACAGAAATGGCTTTAGTGGTCCAGACCGACGGATCAACCAGCCCCGTACCCTGCCTGCCACAGTGGCCATCAGCAGACACCCTGGGAGCAGTGAGGACAGGCTAAGCTTGTATAAGACTTGCCCTGAGCACTTTTCCAGCTTCCAGATATTTTCATCTCAGGGGATTTCCAAAGCTGCTGTTGTTTGTATGTTTAGGGTCTCCCTACATTAGCATTTTAATTTGGAGCAGGAGTCTGTTTTGAAGCCAAGAGCTTTGGATCAGCAGAGCAGTTCTAGAGCACCCAGCTGGAGTCCTTCCAGAAAAAACTAACCTGGAAGGTGTCCTACAGGACAGGTCCTAATTCCTCCAGCCCCTATTGAGGATGCTCAGGACACCAGATCAGGCTGGACCTACAATGAAATGACCTCCCAGAAACAGGCAGTGAAGACTGGGGTCGTTGCCACCACTTGGTTGGTCCCACAGACCCAACCTGCTAGCGCAGACATGGCCATAGCACCCCTGAAATTCTCTCTTTCAAGGATGTCTCCACGCTCCTATTGAATCCTTGTAATCTTTTGGGAGCCTGGCATATTTTGAGAAAAGGTGCTACAAATCTCCTAGCTTTTTTTTTTCCCCTCAGACTAGATATAAGGAAGAAATTTTTCACAAGGAGGGTGGTGAAACACTGGAACAGGTTGCTCAGAGAGGTGGTAGATGCCCCATCCCTGGAAACATTCAAGGTCAGGTTGAACGGGGCTCTGAGCAACCTGACCTAGTTGAAGATGTCCCTGCCCATGGCAGGGGGGATTGGACTAGATGACCTTTGAAGGTCCCTTCCAACCCAAACTGTTCTATGATGCCATGATTCTATGGTTCTTTTATCTGAACTCCTCCTTCTTGTGTTTAACCTGGCTGCTGCCAGCTTCCTTTGGTGATCTTGCTTTAGTATTGGGGCAGGCAGTGGAGAGCTGATCCTCACTCCCTTTTCCACTCATGATTTTGTGGAGGGCTGGGTTTTCTTCTGCACTCCCCTGTGTTTGTGATGCTCAGGAACAGGATAAAATTAAATTCGGTGCTTTAGAAGCATAATCATTTCCCTTGGCTAATATTAAAGTATGTTTGTTACTATGAAGTCAGCTGAGATTGAACAAATTAATCTCTTCCTATCAATGAATGTAGAATAATAGGTATAACAATAATGTGTTTTGTGGCTATATAGCTTGACTTCAGCAAGGCTTTTGCTGCCCTGACAGTTAAATCTTTTCATTTAACCATCTTACAAGCAAACTAGGCTAAAGCAGCCTAGCAGAAACTACAGCAGAATGATATAAAGCTGTTTAGGAAACCATGTCCAGAGAGAAGTCAGTGAGAGCTCGCTGTTAAAATAGCAGAATGGCTACAGCAGCATTCCTCAGTGTCTGCCTTGGGCCCAGCATTTTCATTAATCATTTAGACGACGGAACAGAATGTGTTTGCCTATTAAATATGTAGATGACACCATGCTGAGAGGGGCTGCGAGTTCTTTGGAGACAGGATGAGAACTCAAAAAATGGAGATGTGATCTGAATAGGAGCAGGTGTGAGGTATACATTTAGGCAGGAATGATGAACTGCACAAATGTGGGATGGGGAATGTTGGCAGCTCCTTCCAGGCTCTACCTTTCCCTGCAGACCGCTCTCAGTACTCCACATATTAGTGGCACACCGAGTACCCTCAGCCGCTGTTGTTTTTCTTGCTCCAGAATTTGTCAGGGCTTGGGCTTGTCAAGGCTCAGGGCTCAGCTGGATACTGGATTCTTTAATTGGGTTTCCTTATGAGGACCTAAGAGCAACCATTGGACAGTGAGCTGGTAACCCAGCCGTGCACATGGAGGCTGCCCTGTCGAGCAGCCTTAATCCAAAGAGTACATGCTACGGTTTCCCTTTACACACATGGAATAAGTTTCTTACACACTATGTCACGTTTCCCCCCGTAGGTTACTGCCATCTGTCACACTGTTCGTAACAGAGTGGTCTCCTGAGTAGGCTCAGAAGCTCCAGGTATTAGCAATGTTGTGTATTCTGTTCATGTGCAATATTTGGCCAGGTCTTTGAGAAACAACGATTTAGGTGCCCCATCTTCCTCAGAAGATGATCTAGGGATCCTGAAACTAACATTTATTGAACATATTGCAGAAAATGCAAATTGTCCCCTGCCCAGTGGTGTCCAGGGGAGGGTAGCCTGCGGGACATGGGAGGTAAAGCTTTGCTCAACTTTGCTTTGGATTACTGCGTCCAGTTTGGAGAGAAAATAGAGAGCAATAATCAAAGCCTAGAAAAGAGGATCATCAGGGAAGGGTTAACCTAACAACAACGGGGATCTGAGAACAATCTTCAAATGCATGCAAATACCATGAAGGGAAGAATTTTTTCCCCACTTTCATGGATGGAACTTAAATTGTTGTAATGAATCCTGAACTTGTATGTTTTGTTTCTAATGGTATGGCTGTTAAAGCAGCAGAGTAGGTTGCCTGGAGAGATCCCTAAGAGCAAGACAGACAAATCTCTCTTGGGAATGATGCAGGTACAGCGGGCCCCAGAAGGGTGGGCTAGGGTGTGCCCAGCCAACCTTGGGGTCCCGAGGCAGGGTTGGGAGTCTTTCTGTCTGGTGAGGGTGTGGCCCATTCAGACAGATGACTTGCACCTGAGAAGGGGAGATGGAAATGAGCCTCCAACCAAATTTGCAGCCCTGTGTTTGAAATTTTGAGTGCAGTATACTTAAATGAAGGTGTTTGCAAAAATGGAAAGCTGGGTGGCTCTTACAAACAGGCTTTCTTCCCTGCCCTCACCATGCTCTGCTCTGTGCGCTCACTCTTTTAGGTTTACTTGGTTTTATTTGTCATGAAGTTTTCTTCATACTTTTTCCATGCTCTCTGTTACCTATATTATTTAGTATTATTATTACTACCGCAAGTTTAATACTTAAAATTTTTAGGCATATCTCATCTGTGAGAAGAATTTAAAAAACTGGGATCTAAAGCCAAACTCCTAAAAATACTGTCAGAGACCAAGAGCAACCCTGATTTCAATTAGTCAGTAGGAAATGCAGTTTTTCATTACATCTGCATTTTAGAGCACATATTTAGAACATCAATGGCTGATATACCTGATGAAGAAACTCCAGGCTGTTTATTTTACTGGGTTGTAATTTATTTCAAGGCTTTTGTGCGCTGTTTTCTTTCTTTTCTTTTTCTTTTTTATTAAGGATTGTAATAATAAAAATAATGTATATCAGATAAACTCACTTAAGTTTAAAAGGTTGGGAAAATTTGTACTAGTTGAGTTATGATTCTTATTTACATTTTAGTACAGTAGGTGAAAGAGCAATCAGCATTTAAAGTATTAGTTTAAATAAATATTTGGAAGTGTACATTGTCATAGGAAAAATGTATGTTATTGGAATGTACATGATCTTCAGCATTTAAACCTCTGTCTTTAGTTATGTAGACTGATGTGGCTGGATGATTTTTGTTATTTGGCACATATACAGAATCACTCTTTTAGGTATAGGTTGAGTCTTTTTTGAAGATTCTTTGTTTTACCTTGAGTTACATCTTAACTTGTTATTCTGCTTTGTTTAATGTAGCCTGAGATAAAAGGCTAAATGACTCTTAGGTAAAAGTATAATGTGAAATATGTAATATATACTAATTTCCATTAAGTGTAGATTTGAAGGCTGAACATGAGAACTTCAGGACCTTTTCCCTTCATTCAGCACAAGCAGCCGTTATTATTTTGAGTAATTGTAAATATGTGGTGTTACACAGATGTCCGGAGTCTCCTCCTTAATCTAACCTTTGACCTCAACAGGATGTTTTTTTAGGAGAAAGAATCACTTGTGTGAGAAGTATACCTGTCTGTTCAAAATGGAATGCCATGGTCTAGGCTGATTAAAAGTAAATTAATATTGATACAAATATCCACATCTACTGAACTCTAAAGAGCAGTTAATGTTAACTGAGAAGTACATTTGATAAATATATCATATGCTGAAAATTCCAGCTGCCTTCACAAAAATAGGGTTTTTTAGGGAAAAAAAAATACGCTAACCATCAAAATAAAAGTCTTTGTGAACTTAAGACTGTGAAAGGAAGTCTTGAAAAGAGATTTAAAAATGTGTTGTTGCATTTCTGAGGAGTATGGTACTTCTAGTTAACTGAGTTAGGAAGGATAATTTATGCTGGGTGTCTGCTTTGTTAATGTTCAAGCACTTCACTGTTACTGAGTCTATGGATGTTAAGAACAGCAAAACATCTTCCACCTAGCATGTTTTCAGGAAAACTTTGTTGTTCTTACATATGTAAATCATCGTTCTTTTTCACCTGTTCAACAACAGTAAAGATCTTTGTAAAAAAATTTTCCTGAAGCGTAATAATTAGCATACAATACTGTTTATAAAAAATTGTATCCTGTCTTGAAGGTACTCATTGGAAAAGTTCAGTGTTGAGTAGGCCTTTGAAGAATACTATAAATTTCACCTTCATAGTTGATGCATATTTAAAACTTTAATTGGTCTTACCCTGGTAAAATAAAGACTCTTTTTTATGCCATACTTAGAAAGAATTCTATTCATCTGGCTCAAATGTAGCGATCTAAATTAAAGTGTCTGCAACCAGGGAATTTGAAAAAGTTTTCAATTTCTATATGTTATTTTTTTTTTCACACCTGGGTGTTTTTTTCCTACCAGTCACCATAACGGTTATCTTAAAGCATGTTTTAAAACTTAGAATTAAATCAATGTTCTTTAAAAAAAAGCTGGTATCCCTTCACACTGTTCGTTTAGAGTTTAATCTTGTCTATGAAGTGATATGATCTTCTCTATGATTTGAAGGAATGAAGATTTTTTTTACTTACTCCTTTTTTATTTGTTTACTGAGACAATTTATCTCTCTGTTTTTACATATAACTTGAACTCAATTTAATTAATTTATGTGTCAGTATTGCCACTTGTCATTGTAGATTTAATTATTTTAGTTAGGAACCTTTAGTGAACATCCTGGTTTTAGTGTCACATGTAAAAAAGCAAGTAAGTTGAACATTTTGAAGTTTAAACTGAAAGGTAAAAATGTCATTTCTTTACTACAGCAGAATACAGTACAATCCACAGTCCATCAACACCCATTAAAGATTCAGATTCAGATAGATTGCGTCGTAGTTCAGATGGCAAATCACGTGGACGTGGCAGAAGAAACAATAATCCTTCACCACCACCTGACTCTGATCTAGAGGTACATTATATTAGATCTTTGACCTGTTACAGACTCTATTTTTATCATTATTTTGCAGAGAGAAGTATTATTTACTCATCAAAAATAAAGTGTCATTGGAGCTCTCTTTTTTTTCGAACAGTATTTTTGTAGAAGATGATAGAATTTTTCTTCTAAAGAAACTTTTTCATGAAGAGCACCTACTTCCTCTGAAAAATACCAGGGGTTTCTTCCTTTTGATAAAAAAAAAAAAAAAGCAAGCTTTTCCCAAGTCAAAGAAAGGTTTGCGTTTGGACAGGAGACACTTCTAGCACAATAGTGGTTTTTGTTCTCTCATGCTCTGTGCACATTCCCCTCAGTGGCCCATGCTTTGTGTTGAGAACACATCTCCAGTGACACACCACAGCTATGAATGTCCACACTGCATTACTTTTCCTTTCCAAAAGCTTAGCCCATTTGTCATCATGGGAAATACAATCTCACCAGGATTTAAAATACTTGTATTTGAATGCTTTATTTTTCATTAAAATATCATTTTGTGTGTGGTCAGAGGACAAATTTAAAACACATATTTTCCATTGGCTGTAAGCGAAAGAATTATTTATTGATACCATAAATTCTTACACATGCAGCATCTAAGTTCATAACTTTCATTCTTCAGGTGCCTAAAATCCATTAAAAATGAATATAGATTAAGGGGATTTAAGTGCTTTGCAGCAATTTGCTTTATTTTGTTTTTAGAGGTCATTTTCAAGAGCAGTTATATGAACTTTGTTTTATAAAACTTGCAGAAATACAGAATTCAAACCCAGAAGATTTAATTTTCAGAGGCTTCTCTTCATTTATTTCAGTTTCTATCTCACATCTGGCTTTAAAATAATACATCGTACATCTCATTTTCTGTGTGTATTTGACAATAACTATAATTTTATTCTAATAGAATAATTTGATATAATAGCAATTGTAGTAAAAAGCTAACAGATTGTATTACCCTATTCTGGAAAAAACTTGTTAGTACTGAAAATAAATGGCAAGGAAACTATGGTTTTAATATATAACCATTTCAATACAATTTTCTCATTTGTGCACTTACTGATTCAAATTTTAACTTTCCATTTCAAGTATCAGCTTCACAGAGGAACACATTGATTTGATTCTCTTTTTACAGAGAGTATTCATTTGGGATTTGGATGAGACAATCATCATTTTCCATTCCTTGCTTACAGGGTCTTATGCCAACAGATATGGAAGGGTAAGTGTCAAGAAACTGATGGAAATTTTCAGTAATATTTGCTGTTTTATGGTTAATACACAAGGAAGACCAGAACAGTAGTTGATTTTCCAGAGGCAAAATGGTACTGGTGTTTCAGGACATGAAAAATCAAGGAGTAAAGCGGTTTCACATGTCCATTCTGTGCACTTACTCAGCTCCTATATTCAGTAAATAATTAAATAGCATTGAGAGTGATACTTTGACCACTTGAGGTTTGGTTTGTAGGTACGGAGTGTCTGAAACCTGTTGATATCATCAAAACCTGCAAAGGTTAACTCCCCTCAGAGAGTGAAGAACTTCCAGGACTGATTGCTAAAATAACATTTTAGTTCTGAGTGATCAGCAGTGGACTGTGCTCTGTACTGAGAACGCAAGAGGAAGAATACTTTTGGACATAGACAGATTAGTCTAAAATTTTTTACTTTAACTTTTTTTTAATCTACATATTGACTGATGTTTTTGAAAGTCTGCTTATGAGTCAAATCTTTCTATTATGCACAGTCTATAAATCATAACTGAACTGATGAATATGTCTACAGTCTGTGGGTTTCCTCTGTAATTCTCAGAAGAGAAATGCAGTCTTAGGTGAATAAGAACAGTTTATGAATGGAATGCCCTTGTGAGATCAAACTTTGTTTTTCCAGGATTGTATTTGAAAGCTGATGTCTCAGCTTGTGCTAAAATCTGTTGTGCCATTTCATGTTCACCTCATGTGAGGTATAACTAGAATGTGATTTTTTGGTAACCTTAAAAAACTCTTCATAGAAAGAACAACCAGATAGTTTTGTCTGGCTTCATGTAATCACTCTGTCTTCTTGTAAACCTTATATTTATCACCAAAAGGTTTTAGCCTACACCCAGTTAGGTGAAGGGCAAAGCCACTATTGATTCAGTCCGTGCCTGGATCAGGTTCTGAATTCCTCCTAATAGCTTTTTGCATTATAAAAATCTAAAGCAGTACTTCTTTGCAACCTTTCTTTCTTGTTCAGGTGCGGTGTGTTTTCAGAAGTGTTTGCTGTAATGGCAGCTTACCTGTTTGAAGAATATAATTAGTTATTTTCATTATGTGTCAGAAAAGCAAGTTAATTCAGCAGCCTTGGTTTCATATGTGTTAATAGTTTCTATTTAGGTAGTAAAAAGACACTGGAACTTTAAATGTTTTGACAATTATTGTATGGATACATATAGACAGTAGCATTATAGAGTATTAAACATTTACAAAAAGTTTTCCATTTCTCAGCCTTCTGTGGAGATAGGACAAACTCCCTCCCAAACCAGGTTTTGCATGGCACCCCAAAATCACCAAATCTGTGACAGTTTAGTTCTGCTCAGCTTGAGGAGAACAAATCCCAGTGCTCACAACAAAACTCGGTGCCGACAGAATCTCACCACTTGCTTTTGGGCAGCAGAGCAGGGCTGGAAAAGCCTAATTAGTCATTGCTGTAGAAGTACTTGTGCAAGCATATTTTTTCCATTTGTTACTGGTTCCCTATAGTGGTTTCATTAAATGGGGCCTCAACATAAACACCTTTCTTGCTGGATGCTTGAGATTGAGGAACGTGGCTAGTATTCAGCTGTGAAGAGGTATAAATACGTATGCTGCAAGGGGGTGGGTGACTCCTGATGGCAGCTCCATCACTGTTGGCACTGTTTACTTGAGATGTAGCTTTCAGCCGGCTGGCTCTGGTTGCATGGCATGTGGCAGAATACTTCTGCATTGCTAAACGACAACAGACTGTTGATGTTAAGAGAGATGACGGCATTAGTGCTTATGCTGTGGATAAATGCCCCTTTTTGGTGAGGGCTAGCAGCGTGCATGTCCTTGGCTCTCAGATGCAGTCATGGAAGTGTGCCATTCTTGCTTTTTCTTAAAGTTTCATTCATATCACAATTTCTCGTGGCTTATTGACAGCTTCAGACAACAGTTAGCAATTTCCATAGACATTAGAGGAAGATGGTGTCAAATGTTCAAAGCAAACATGCTAAAACATGTATCTGTCATATGAGAATTGTAGGGTTTATTTGCAGCAATGGGAGGTGCACAAATTTTTATAGAGTGTTTGCTAATGATTTCTGGTCTTTAAAATCAGAAATCCAGGTCATAAGTCAATCTGAAAAAAATAAAAATTTGTTGAGGGGAATTTTTGTTCTTTTCACCTGTATTCTGCTTTTTGAATGATCTAACATCATGTCTTCATATGTTTCTGCACTGTGGTGAGGGCTAGAAATGCCCTTTTAAAAAATTAAATCTAAGCTGCTCACATAATCATTAAAATACAAAAGCTGGATCTTCAGATAAACAAAAATATCCTAATTAAATAGTAGGGGGTTTGGCAACTTGGCATTCAGCTCTTTTCATAATGCCTGAGTGAGTTTCATGGTGAATGACTATGAATGATGAGCAGCCCTGCTGCTGAAGGGATTGATTTTCTTTTCCTTATTCTCTACCTCGTTCCTCATAACTTCTTGCTTGTGCCACCCTTTTCTGTATATTCTTACTTTCTCATCTGTTTTTATCGCCTGCTCTCCTTTTGCTGCTGTTGTGCTCTGCTTTCTCCCTGCTTTTTTCCTTCAGCTTTGTTGGAACAAAATAATACCCTTCTTTTATTTTGCGCAGTCGTGGTATAAACTGCTACGTTTTTATTTAAGGGTGATTTGAATTTTGTGAGTTTCATGGAAATGTATGAAACTAGTATAAGAATATGATTTGTACTTCCAGAAGAGAAGAAAAAGAAACAAGACAAAACATTTCCATTTGCTTTTGGAATTTTTTTTTAATATGTACAAAGAGAGATCTATTGATCAAATATCAACTTATCAGTTACTTTAATTGACGTTAGGACTTCTAACACCTCAAAACTTATGTTTTGAGCCAGACGTCAACTGACTAAGTTTTGGAATTTGGAAAAAGTTGGAGCCCATCTTTAGTATCTTGGAGCAGGTGGAAATACATCTCAGTATTGGCACTAGAATACTGTGATCTTTAGGTACATTTCCATTCCCCGTGAAAGCATTTATATTCAGAGGCTTTAAAGGAATTTTCCTTTGAATTATAAGCTATTTTAATGTGGTTTAATATATTTTAGAGATTGAGAAAAACAAAGCCTGGTTTCACTTAACCCTTCGTTTGTGACCTGTAGGCTTAAGTGGAAAATAAGCCTTGTACCCAAAGTGAACTTTCCTGTTTTTCAGCTTCTTGTTTCTCTACAACACAAAGAAATCAAGTGGGCAGAATTTAGGAATGACATACAGACAATGTTTTGGCTCCAATACCAGTATTCAAAACAAGAGGCCTGCTTAAGGAGTTTGACATTGGTATTTCTTTTCTTTAGCTAAACTGTACCTCCCTCAGAGATTTGTACCTGATTTTGACCATACCTGAAAAGACACTCCACCTGAACCTGCAAATCCCAATCAACAAGAACAGATTGTTAGCTTTCTTCCTCATTGTGTGACACCTCACAATAATTAGTTAGTGATTAGTGGCTTAAAATTGCAAAAGAAGGTTTGGTATAGGATTATTTTTTTTAAAACCTTATTCTAGCCTTGTCTTTTTTTAAAGTTTTCAGCCCCCACTGTAATGCCTGACATCAGAGTTTAATCTAGTGTAGTGCCTTAAACCAAGGCTCTTGTGCTTTTTACTAGAGCATTTGCAAGGTTGTGACTACACAGATATTTAAAACCCTAATGCTGATAAGGCTTTTGCTTCTGTTAAATATGTGGGTATCCAGAGCTGCAGCTTAACACAGTTTTTATGCTAAGTGGAACTTTCTATAGAAAAAGATTATGTTTAATCAAGGAATTAAGGTTTCTTTGAAAAGCAACCTGGTTTGTTTCTTCTCTTAGCTTTTATGGTATTTAATCTGACATTTTCAGTAGGTGCCAATGATTTTCTTATTTGTTTTTCTCCTAATTAAATTAACTTAATAAATGGCATTATTTTAATATTACTTTAGAGAAATCCCCATTCTGTTTCGTCTGCCATTTAAAAATACCTTGGAGTGAAATGGTTCACAGAAAGATTTACAAAAAGCCTTTTTTTTCAGACTCAGAAGCATAATAAAAATTTTAATAAAAATATTTAATTTAAGTCCTGCATACATTGAAACTTAAAATTTGTATTCAGAGCCATTTGTTTAAAATTAACCATATGGGTTCATAACCAACATCATGTTCTGCCTGCCTATTTATTCTGCTTTTCAAAACGATGTTCCTATTTATGGATGGAAGCTTAGAATGGGATTAGTTCTACACTGTTACATTGCCAGTTGATAATCAAGATGTAGCTAGTGATCTTCATTTGCATCTTAGACACTTAGTCCATCTAACTGCTTTTAATAACTGGAGCAGAAAGTTCTGTGGGGCAACTTCTGTTAGTGCTCAGGGACAACAGAAATCCTTGTCTGGTTTAAAAAAAAAAAAAGACTAATGAGCTATGAAGGATGGTGGTGTGGTAACTGGGCACAAAGAAGCAGGAATGTCAGAAAGTAGCCTCAGGCCTAGCTAGAGAGCAAATATCACCTGCTTTCCACCTCACATACCTACAAAAGTAAAATAAAGGAATACGTAGGTCTACAAATAGAGCAATATTAAAACAGAGAGACAGAATACTTTTGTTCATATTTTAAAGTCTTTCCATTTGAATTGAGAAGGCAAATATTCTTTTTTTTGGCAGTGCCAGTTTAAATAGAAGGCTTATTTTTAAGGGCAAAGTTCATCAAAATAGGATGATGCAATTTTTCTTTCCCATTTATACGGGCTGTTTTTTTGATACTAGAAAACTTATTTGCTCTTAACATATGTGAGTTCAAGAATAGATGTTTTGTCTCTTCTATGTAGCTTTTTTTTAAGATGCTTCTTTCCAAAATCTTTTTGTGGTTAGTTTTACTTAGGTTTTGGCATTTCCAGAAGGCAAACAAGCTGCCAAATCACCATTCTTTTCCAACTCTTTGCTACTGACACATTTTGCCTTTTAACCAGTAGTTACAGAAAAATGTTTGAAAGTTCAGAGATCATGTTGAAACACCTATTAATTTGATTGAGAGGTGGAAAAAGAAACTAGGGACTGCATCTCTTGGTTTTTAACTTTGAGTTGTCATCAGGTTTAGAATATTAACTTATTTTAAGTAAAATATGGGTTGTCACTTCTGCAGTTCTATTTAAAATATAATTCCTAACAAACTAACATTGTTAACAGAGGGTGTCATGAGATAATATAACATGTTCTTTCAAACTCATGCTTCTGTGTGCTTGGATATACTTGGCATTATAAATGAGAAACTCTGTATCAAATGTATATATTAGGCTTTCTTTTTGATTTTTCAGATTGAAAATATATAAAACACAAAAAAAGTCAAAACAAGACAAACATCTGTAATGCATTTGGTAACCACAATGCTGAACATGCTTTTTGAGTTTATTAGCTCAGTAAGGAATAAGTTGTTATGGTAATTTCTGTAGAGAAGTTAAAGTGTGTTATGTATTAATAACAAACAATAGATTTGTTCACTCTGCATGGGTGGGCCAAACTGAAAGCATAATTAAAGCATGGATTTGCGGAGAATCAAGGAGTGGTTTTAAATATAATTGCCATTTGCAAATAAAACATTAATGGTGATTTGCTTTAAAGTCACTAGGTATTCCCAGGACCAAATCCTTTCACTTGTGACCAGTGAGGGTTTAATTTGAGTAACGATAGCATTATCGTGCCCCCAGTTGATCATAAAACTTGTAAACAGTTGTAAAATCTGGAGAAGTTTTAGGTGAATTGGATTTGCCCTTTCTGCACAGAGGGCAGAGAGCCTATGCCAGGGATGCACGAGGGTGACCACAGAGGTCCCGCTGCAGAATCATGGCATCAGCCAAGTTAAAGTCATATTTTTGAGTGTTACTGGTAAGTGTTATAGTACAGGATTAGAGAGTTGCTGAAGTTAAACTGAACAAGTGGATGTTCCACTTAATACATCAAATAATCTCTCTTGAAAAGCAATTCTTCCGGTTTGTATTCTGGTATGTATGTTAGGCATTGATGGTGTACTCACTTAATTTCTTCTTCAAGGATCCACCCACCTCTGTGTCTCTCGGACTCCGAATGGAAGAGATGATTTTCAATTTGGCGGACACGCACCTATTCTTTAATGATTTAGAAGTAAGTGTTCATTCTTTGAAAACACATACAGGTGATTTAATATTTGTCTCTTTTTACATGTTATTGGATGGTTTGACAATTATTTTTGGTTTCACAGTTTTAGTATGGAAACGTTTAGAAAATATCTGTATAATTTAGTCATTAGGATATATAATAATATCTACACTAAATGTCTGCACTGGCATTCAAAGGTTACAATAGTTTAAATGGTAGGGTTTTGTCCTCACAGGTCTTAGTATTTATGACCACAGTAGACAAGTTTTAGAAGTGGATACACCAAAAGCGTCTATAAACATTAGAATTCAATAGTCTGCACAGGCCATTAAATATTAAACTTCAGCTTCTATAAACAGTTAATGGCTGGGTACAGATTTCTCACTTACATCCCACTGTGGGCAAGTATTACCTTAAACCCAAGGGAAATCATTAATGTTGTATACGCTGTCCGTCTCAGTGGCCTATTACTGGGGGTCCTCTGCCGTCCCCGGCAGCAGGTACGATTTGTTACGCGCTAGGGTTTCTCTGCCTCTCCCCTGTGGCGTGCGGCGAGGAGCTGGTGTCAGCATGCCAAGGGCTTTTTCAGCCTACGTAGGCTATGGTTTGGCGATGCTTGTGAGATCGTTCTAAAACTCTCCGAACTGCTGAAAGAGACTGTCACCATAATGCCTGGCTGTTTCATCTTAAAAGGGAAAAAAGCAATTTCTGTTCATATTTTAATAACACAAAAACATGAAAACAGTCAGATTTCTTTCCCATCATAACGAAGACAGCTGTTTATTTAAAATCCAACTGTTAAGCAAGCTTGTGGTGGGGCTGCCAACACACATTAATCATCAAGTTGTTGTTTTGCTAGATTTTAGAATTATGTGTTATTCCAGACAGGCAAAAGAATCTAAAAGATTCAAATGCAACTTTTGCTGATCAAAGTTAATTGGCAGCAATTGGCCTTTAAATATTTCCTGATGTTTCCCTTTTCAAAATCAAGCAAAATACACCTTATTTAATAGATGAGCCAAAATCATTTGAAAAATGCCAGTGTGTGATAGACCTCAAATGTGGTTTGTCCAACATCTGTACTATATTTTGATTTCTTTTCATCTAAAAAGAAACCACTCACAGATGATTTGGCATCTTAGAATGTAATGAAATTATTTAAATGTGCTTTATTTTTTCTTCCATTCCTTAGTGGAGTATTTATTTTTTATACTTACAACAAAATAGATTATTTCTTTAAATTTTAAAGTAGTGTTTTCTTTCATTAAGGTAACTGTATGTAAAGATATTATTGTTTTGGATATAAGAAACACCATTAGTGAGTTGCATGTATAGGACTGATTTTTCAGATTTGTAGAAAAGTATAACAATGCTAGTTATTTTCCAAATCTGTTTCTGATTTCTGGTTATATTTCATTTTATCCAGAGCAGAAAGAGAAAGTACTACTGTATCTTGCCAGTATATTCAATAAAGTTCATTGTGTTTTCATACATCAGCATAGCCAGATACATAGTAGACTTGTAACTACTTCTTCATACATGATTGTCAGTGTCACTGACTTTAATGGAAGTTAATCAACTTCATCTTGGGGATAGTAGATTATCTTCTACTAATTGGCATGTTACAGCCTTAACAATACAGCATAGCAGTTTATTCACTGAAGAACTTTGAAGTTGTGTACGAAACATCCATCGGGACATGGCTTAGGAGGCGTGGTGGTGTTGGGTTGACAGTTGGACTTGATGATCTTAAGACCTCTTTTCCAACCTTAATGATTCAATGATTCTATGAAAAAAAAAAATCTGACCCAGGTGGTTCATGAAAGCAGAGGAGCTTGGTTCTTTGCACTTCCCCCATAACAAGCCGGTTTATCTTGTGTCTCCAAACTCAGGTGTAATAGTCTGTGTCTATACCCTAGTCTGTCTTCTTCATACACAGAAGGCACTTAGGAGTGAGCAGTTGTGTTCACGTCCTTGTACGTGAGCTCTAAGTCCTTATTTCTGAGGAACATGAGCTCCCGTCTGAAAGATCATGGTCTGTCCAGGGGAGAGAAGAGCATGTTCAGCGGTGCAGAGGAGTGGGTTTGTGCTTGTGCATTGCCATAGAGAAGTCTTCAGAGAAGTACACAGGGAGGGGGCATAAGAGAGCCTGTACTTTGTGAGAAGCAGCACGTGAGGACTAGACCTGGCCACAGACTGAGGCTTTCAGTTCACCAGAAATTTCAGTTTTTTTGAAACATTTTGCAGACACGTGGTGTTTTTGAAGGAAGGTGTCCTCCTGGAGCCACAGTTTGTCGTTCTTGTGAGTGTCACCATTATTAGCAGGGCCTGCCTGGTTCCCAAGGCCTGTGACCTTGGGGCAGATTCCTCGCATCCATCTGAGCAACTCAAAGTCCTTGCTTGGTGGTTTGGAAGTTCAGTCTGCCCTACAGCTTGACAGGCTTCCACGAAACCTGCGGGCAATTTGAGTTGGCCGTGCCTCAGACTCAAAGCATCTGTTCTCGCTAATGAAGGACTGAGTCTGGAAGATCTAGTGGTGACTCTGCTCAGGCCTAAGCTTTCCAATTCATGTGCTTAAGCATCTGGGCTGTTAGGAATCGAGAAGTTTGTAGGCAACATTGCCAGTGAGCTGCAGAGCTTGGGCATCCTTGCCTAGAAATAGTATGAAGACAGGCAAAGCTGGATTTGGAACATGTCTAACCCACAGTGTAGACATGTCTTTGGGTCTAGGCATAATTCAAAGTGGGAACCTGAAAGCTGATGCTCTCTGGTTCACCCAGGCTCAGAGGGAACCCTTCCTGGCATATAGAGAGGCTGGGTTTACGGGCAGGCAATCATCTGTCATAACTTTGGCCTATGATGCACATTTTTCCAGATACCACAAGTTAATGTTTTTTAATAAAAATCTTCTTTTCGTCTGACGCATTCCAGAAAGCTCTAATCAGAACAGCTCTCTTGTTATCCAAGTTAGGGGGAAAGTATTTTGTCATCTTATAAACTGCTGAAGACTGATTTAACATTTTGAATGCAAAGGGCAGAGTTGCAGCAGTGATCTCTGAAGCACTGCGTGATTTGTGTATGACTAACTGGCTTTTCAAAGCTCAACCTAGAGATTTATTTAATGTTATTAGGTAAATTCTAAACTTCAGCAGTCATTTTTTAGTCTGTATAAAATGAATCAATGCCAACATGTATCAGTTGCAAACTAGTTTACCCGTCCCAATTTAGTAGGGGATGCAGCCAGGTAAATGAATCATCTAATTTCCTATATGTTGCTCTTTATGTAATAATAATAATAATGGTATTTGTAATTGGCATTTTTCAAACTCAATGAAAAAATGCAGTCAGATCTCACCATCTAGCTCTGAAGTCAGTATTCTGCTTGTGAATGGGTGAGCTGCACTTAGATTTACAATTAGTTACTGCACCTTAAGTTTGTACTAGTTCTTAGTTTATTGCTTTGAGAAAAAGTAGAAGAGATGGCTTATTTCCTTCACTTTGCACAGATTTATTTGGAGTGATTAATTCCAAATTGATATAATAGCAAGTAATTTCAGATCTTGAAGGAACGTTTCTTAAACAGCATGTTAAAGGGGTATGTCAAGTTTTTTAACATAGTGAAAGGAAAATATTGATGTTTACTAATGTATAATTTGATCTAAGTACCATCATAAACAATGTTTTCTTGCATTAAGAGTAATTTCATAATGAAATTGTGGAAGTATACTAGGCTAAACAGTGGAAAATAGTGCAGTGTTCTCAAAATTTAGATTCCAAAATCTGCATTTGGGCTTCAAAATAGGAAGTTTAGGTTTTCAGTATTGAAAATTGTCATTTAAATATCTCATACTCTGTTCTATAGTAGAAATTTAATTGTATGCAGGAGGGAATAACTACATTGATGTAGTGCTCTCAAGAGAACCAGAGTTATCTCACCAGAAGGGAATGTGTGATTTTACATGCTGATTATGTTGTGATAGGGATAATAAGGTATAATATTTTAGTGGTATATGTGGAGCAATTACACATATTAGGTATTTCAGGATGTATCCTCCAGTGTTTTAGGGAAATTAGCAACTTGATGATAGGACTCAAACGTGACATCTACCAATCTGCATCTTTAAAGATTGTATATATTTACATATTTATACTGACCCTCTTAAAAGATTAGCTTATTCACTTCTTTGGCATATCAGGTCCATATTATAACTAGGTATGTTAAAGGAATAATTGCTGGTAATGAATCTTATTTTAAAAAGTCATTCAGTGCTTTGCAAACTCTATTCTGAAATGGAACCATCTCATTAGATCTGTTCCTTTAGACATATTTACTGACGCTGAAAATGTCACTTATGAAGCCTTTTTTTTTTTTTTTTTAATCTTACCTAGCACTTTTTTGTGAATAAGATAATTTTTTTTTTGGTCTGTGGTGAATTCTATTGAAGTAATTAAAATAAAATGAATTTGTAGTTTTATTTCATGATTATTATTTTTTTCTTGTAGGCTTTTCATTTCTGTTTGTTCATTTCAGGTTTTTGGTGTGGGCTTTTGTGGGGGGTTCAAAATAAGGTTTTATATATTATGATACTATAAAAAAATCCACGCTATATCTACAAAACATCTCTGAGAAATGCAATAAACCATTAAGGGCAGAGTAATGATGATTAGCATTCATTTTTCTTCCATCAGTGAAGGATATATAATGCACACTCATGGCTTCGCAATTCGCTTCTGTTTGTGGAGTCTCTATATGCAAAGTGATGATATGTGTATGGGAGTCATTTATAATGAATGGCAGTATGGTATGAGTTTTTCAGCTACATTAGTTGATGTATTTCTCTTAACAATAAAAGATGAGGGAATTCTATCAGGTATTACTGTAAAGCAGTAACTTTGGTTCTTTGGGGAAAAAAAAAAGAAAAATAGTTACGTTCTAACAATTAGGAATGCTGACGTTGATTAATTTCTCCTCAGATTCTTACTTAAAGTCCACCTGGATGTATATTAATGTGTTCCTGATGAAAGTTCAGAGCATGGTCTCTTCTGTGTGTCAAAAAGAGCTGCATAACTGCTTTATGATTACAAGTATGGTGTTACTTCAGATTAATGAACATTTAAGGCATCGCATTAGCATATTACTATGCACGGACCCCTCTGGAAAGCTGCCTGCATTAAAGTTGCATGTGATTTCTGTAAGAAGCAGCTCTGTCTGTAACCACGGCTGGCTGGAGCAGCAGCCCGGGCAGGCGGGGGCCGCGGTGCTTGCTTCCCACCTCTGGCTACCGGGCAGCACCTTTGCTCCTCTGTCCTGCCCGCCTGCCGCTGACAGGGTTGGCTGGTCCTCCCATGCCGAGGAGCGGCACAAGAGCAGTCGTCTGCATTGCTCTAACTCTCCTGCCTCTTCACTCCATTAAATAGTTAGATTAACACAGAAACATTTTACAAATCCTACACTTTACATGTATGGGAACATGCCCAGCTCTCATGAAGCATCGAGATACTGACTTATACAGATGCATCTTTTCATGGTTTAAAGCAAAGAATAAACAGCATTTGCATCCTTGCACTCTCACGCTCTGTGTTTGCCCTGTAAACCTCCTCACTCCAGCCATACGGCAAGAAATCCTTCCAGGACTCTTACTAGTCTGTAACTGCTAGCTTGGATTTATTCAGATCTAGAAGTTGATAGGGACAAATTAACTGCCAGGTATTTTTTATGAAAACTGCCCTTTGTGGATTGTTTCCTGCATAATTTACTATGTGGATGTGCCTGCTCTCCTTGTTTGTAGCTCCTGGTCATCAGACTATCAGTATTTATCAACACTACCTCTCCTTTGTATTCCTTTGCAAGCTCAAGGCTGTGTGGAGGGCAGCTTTACTACTTGAAATGTGACTGGGATGTCTGATACCCAGCAGCATGCAGAGCCCTTCTGTTCCCTAAAGAAATGTGAAGGACCTCAAAGGCCCACACTGGAATGCAGACTCTCATGGCACTAAAGCAGATGGTGATACCTTCTGTACTAACACCGGGCACTAAAGGGATTGCTCCAAGAAGAGGTGCTCCAGGGAGATCGTAGTGAGAGCTCAAGCCTAAAGAAAGGGAACAACGAAACCCCAGCACAGCAACCGTGAAGCCTGATCACAGAGCAAAACTTCTCCAACGTTAGTCCATCTTTGGCCTTTGCCTTCAATTCTTACAGGTGAAACTAGGCTGCCTCCCTGCTGTTGGAAGCAAATGCACTGTATAAATCACTTCTAGGCCTCAAGGAGACCTTTTCTTCGTGACAGGGACATATATTCTTCTTTTCATCAGCCTGAGAATTTTCTCCTTTGTAGGTCTCAGTAACACTGCAGGAGACTAAGTGACTTTCCTCCCAGGTCCTTCAGTGACCATGCACACAGCTGTCCCCAGCGTACCACACAGTGCCTTGTAGGAATGCCTTTGAAGCAATATAGCCATATGTTCTGTTTCTTTAATCTGAAGGAGAAAGGGAAACTATTTCCCCTCAGACCTTGATACTTTAATGTGCCACAGACTTAGGCTGGTAACTTTTAGCACAGTAGCACTCTGAAGCATGATTTGGCATCGTGGGCATTATGAGTGAATACACTTTATTGAATAATAATGTTCAGCAGACTTATTGTGAGCAGGTTACTGCACATTTCAAAGAACCATGACCACTGTAGGGTAAAATGCTCCTCTTTCTGAAAGCATTTTAGCGCATCTGGTCCTAAAGTCAAGTAATCTAACAAGTGAACTGCTTGGATGCAAGCCAGCCCTTAAGTGCAGGCTTTGAGCAAGCTCCAGAGCAAGCTGGGAGAGCAGGTTGGCCACTATTAGCAGTGTTGAAGTCCATCATTTATTCTCTCACACATCGTGGAAATGTCGTAGAGCCAGCTTTGGGCAGGTGTGACAGGTATGATGTTGCCTAGATTTAAACTTAACTAAGTGGTATGGAGGTCCAGTCACTGATGGGGGTTGGGGGAGCTGCAGAGGCATAGCCAGGCAGGCCAAGGAAATGGAGAAGGAGGATTGTGAAAACACAATCCACAGAGAGAAAAGCTTGCTCAACTTCTCTGCATAGAAAAAATCAGATCAAGATCATTTTGTGTCTGAAGCCATGCTCCAAGCTCTGAACGTTTGCAGGGTAAGCCTTTGTTGGCATCATGTACTAATGAGTTGTCTGGTGCACATATTTTGCATATATATTTGTGTAGAATGAAGTGACATGAGGTCTATTTTTGTGGTTGCCACCATTTGTAATTCCTGATCATTGTGCCTTAGTCTCATCATCTACAGATAAGGATGGTGGTGATAAGGATGGTATCTACAGATACAAGGGTGACAATTCTGTCATTAAGTACTCGAGAGGGAAAAGACACAGCCAAGTCTGGTGATTGTAGTAGTTGTTATTGTGTACAGTTGTAGCTGTCTTTCTAACAATGCTTCAGCTTGGTCTCTTTAATGTCTTAGTCCTCAGGAACATCCTGACACAAATGCTCTCTCTGCTGACACAATTAGAAAATGCGTGTATTCAAACAACGTTTTTTTTAAAAAAAAAGGACAAAAAACCATTGCAAATAGTAATCCAAGAAAACTTTCCAGTTTTCCATTGTATTTGCTAATTTGTTTTCTACTGTTTTTTATTTTGGATAATTTTTGTAAATTGTAATTGTTCCAGACTGAGTTATTCGTACATTTCAAGTAAAGTCCATTTTTTAAAAGCACAGGAAAAAAAAAAAGAAGAAAACAACACTTAGAGCAGAAGGCCATCGGTCAATCACTAATAATTGCAGTGTTTCAGGTGTCTGTGCTTGTGAGCTAGTAACAAGTATGAACTCCATGTAGTCTACTGTTTGGTACCAGGGCTTCTCTTTCGGATGCCTAGATTTTGCTGGCAGTAGGCAGGCATGCTTTGTGAAGAAATACATTGACACACAAATCGCCCAGTATAGTAAAGAGCATTTCATAGAATCATAGAATGGTTTGGGTTAGAAGGGACCTTTAAATATCATCTAGTCCAACCCCCCTGCCATGGGCAGGGACATCTTTCACTAGCTCAAGTTGCTCAAAACCATGTCCAACCTGACTTTGAACACTTCCAGTGATGGGGCATCCATAGCCTCTGGGCAACCTGTTCCAGTGTCTTACCACCCTCATTGTAAAGAATTTCTTCCTAATGTCCAATCTAAACCTACCCTCTTTCAGTTTAAAACTGTTACCCCTTATCTCTTGTCCTATCACTACAGGCGTTGGTAAAAAGTCTTCCTCCATCTTCCTTATAAGCCCCCTTTATATATTGAAAAGCCACAATAAGATTTCCCCAGAGATTTCTCTTTTCCAGGCTGAACAAGCCCAACTCTCTCAGCCTTTCTTCATAGGAGAGGTGTTCTATCCCTCCAGTCATTTTTGTGGCCCTCCTCTGGACGCAGTCTAACAGGTCCATGTCTTTCTTGTGCTGGGGACCCCAGAGCTGGATGCAGTACTCCAGATGGCATCTCACCAGAGCAGAGCAGAGGGGCAGAATCACCTCCTTCAACCTGCTAGCCATGCTTTTTATGCAGCCCAGGGCACGACTGGCTTTCTGGGCTGCAAGTGCACATTGCTGGCTCATGTCCAATTTTTTATCCACCAGTACTCCCAAGTCCTTTTTGGCAGGGCTGCTCTAAATCAGTTCACCACCCAGCCTGTACTGATACTGGTGATTGTCCCAACCCAGGTCCAAGACCTCTGGATGGCATCCCATTTGTCAGTGGCATACCTGCCAGTGAAAAAAGATTTGCGATAAACAGCAAGCTAACTTTTAGTGGTATTAAATCCATCTCCAAGACGGTACCCTAAAGTAATTTCTATCAGATAACAAAACATGTTTTGTCTACATACTCTTCCAAATTGCACATTCAAAGGTGTTCCTTCCAGTGACAGAATTAAAGTTCTTGTCCCCTTCCCAGGAAATAAAATACCAAATGCTGACATACTTTTCGTGGTAACAGTTGTACCTGCCCATTGCAGCTAGGTTCTGCAGAGCCCAAAATATCAGATTTCATGATCGGCCAGTACAAGAGATAGTGTATTGAAGGGCAGCAGTAAGGTATGTGGAAGTCATTGTAATATCTGGATCAAAGCAGTATATAGACAGGGTCTGTTACTGGAATTACAGATCTACCCTAGGTATGGCAGCTTTAATTGCAACAGAAACCTTAGTGTTGTGCTGCAGTGGCAGGCTCTGAAAGGTAACATAAAAATGGCTATACAATGAATGACATGAGACAGCACTTTGAAAATTCTCTTATAACCAATAATGAAACAATATAGTTGTTCTAAAAACCTGTCTAAGGCTTGATGGAACTTAAGAGATGCAAAACTCACTGTAAGTGAGTTTGCAATCTATTTTCATGCTTTTGCTGTCAAGCCATTAGCGGGTTTCAAAACACTGGCTTACGTTATATTGCTGACACATATAAACGCCTGCTCTTACTGAATTTTTACTTTTGAGGGGTTGCAAAATCCCTGCTATGTGCCACAGAGCTCTTCTGCCAGTGCAGATCATGACCTAAGCACAGATGTGACACACTACTTGAAGGTTCAGCAGGTTAAACTAGGTAGTGATGTGATTCATCCTGAAGGCCTCTTGATGCCAGAATTGTCATTTCAGATTTGAGTAGGCTCTTTTTATTATTTAAATTATCCCAGAAGTCTGAAATAATAGAACAGTGATGCCAAATGAATGAGTAAAGAGCTGATACTAATAGTAAAAGCAGTTAATGTTGCTATCAATTAATGTATAGCTTTCCATTTATTCTCGCGTAGAGAGGCTTCTCTTTGGCTTTTAATATTTCATGGAGATGATGTGAACAAAATGTTTTTTACATTTTCTTTAAATATTATGAATACCGCTGAACAAAAGCCTACCTACCACTAAGGATGTAAATACTGTAGTTATGACTCATTCATAATTTCCCAAAGTAATCCATTATTAGTTTATAACCTAAAAATCTAAAAAGTTTCAAAAATTCAAATAACATTCCTGAGCAGTAGATTTTGTGTTTTGCTCTCTGATTAAGCTGACAGGTGTAAAATCTCATACAGCCAGTCATGTCCCTGGTGCAGCTGTAACTGCGGAAGAGTGCAAGTTATTCCAGCTAAGAGCAACATTAATTTACACTCAAATATCTTTCCCTGCCCACCCTTTCTGTTCATGTAATGCAGTTATTTTGTACTGATTCCACCACTTTGAGGCAAACCATTGTTTTTTTCCTCACTGGACTCTTCCAATGCAAAACCCAGAAGATAAACTGAAGAGAACATAATAGTCACCTTTAAAAAAATTCTCTCCTTGTCAATTTGGGTACCATCTTAAACCACAAATCTCAGATTTGCATTATTCAGGTTGGTGTTTTAAGTGGATTAGTCTCTGAAAATGATGTACCTTTTATTTTAGGAAAGCTAGGCGAAACTAAGCGTCATCCTTACATGCCATTTTGCAGGGTGAGAGCACGTTAGCCAATCCTCACATAAGTACAAAGATTTGAAACCACAGCATAAGCATCTTAGCAGTATGCATGGTAGGCGGTTTCTATCAACCTCTTCAGCCTAGGTTTAATTTGATCACGAATTTACGGTGTTATCAGTGCAGTTGTGTGGTATCCTGAGAGCCATCATGCAGTTTATGCTGGTGTGGTTACGTGTGATGGCTATGATTGTAGTTTAAATTTTAAGAAAATACGCATGCATGTGTATTTTAAACAGATCTGTTTGTGCTGGGGTTTTTGTAGGAATCATATTAAAATGTTGCTACAGGGAGAAAAATTAAGAAGTGTCTTTCATTCATTTTGTTTTAAAAGCACGAAAGGAGTGCTTGAAGTTGGTTCCCAAAATGTTTGAGTTTCACGGTCTCAGGAGATTTCTACTGTTTCAGTGTGGTTACAATAAGGCCTCTATCTGAATTTCATCCAGTTCAATGGTCTAATGAAACTTTAAAGAAAGGGGGAGGGGATTATTCCCTTTACTGGTTGCAGTATCACTTTTATTTTTCTGTGTTTTAAAGTAAAATTTGACTGCTGTTAATTGTATCTTTAAAATTTGTCTTTAGGTATGGTCAAGAAGCTGGGTGACTCTGTAGTGGACTAAAGCGATCTTAATGTGTGCTGTTAGAGCATGAGGATTTGATGAGGATTTTAAAAAATGTAAATGAAAAGCTTAACAAAGGAAACAATGAGTTATTGAAGGAGTGGAGTATTTGGTTTTGGCTTTTTTTTTCCAAGATCCTTGTCCAGTCGGAACAGGGCAGTCCAGGCACTTTCTGAACGTTACCTGCAGAACTATATGCCGCCGGGAGATGATAGTTCTTCCATGCTCACTGACAGCAGAGCACAGACTGCTGACATGAGTACTGAGCTCAGCTGAAATATTGTTGCCACAAGAAAGATCAGCTATCTCTAAGCAAATGATCCTTTCTGAACTGTAGAAAATCACTTCAATCAGTTGAAAGGTCTCCTCTTCTGTATATTTGTATAACTCGCATTGCGAACGTAAAGTATGGATACACAGGGGAGTAATGCCTTCCCTAATGTTGGTAGGCAAGGGGGAGAGCCAACTGTAGCAGCAGTTATAACTCAGGTAAGAGGTTTCCTAAGAATTTTCTCTGACTGAAAAGTTTAAAAATGCAAGTCAAATATTACAATTCATTTATCGGAACAAAATGTGTGTTTTTTTCTTAAAGTTGTGTTTACAGGTCCAAAACTTCCATTATGGCCTTGGTCAAATGAATAAAGCATAAGTCAAGCCATAATTACCTACAAATAAGGGCTGATGAACAGAACAATAAAGACAGTGAAAACATATACCGACTCTTTTTGTTCCATCACTTTAATAAATTGAGACAGAAATTTGAATACAAGCAACCTCTGACTCCCAAACTGTCAAGAGGACTGACTAACAAAACTAATGTCTCTTTCCTGAATGTAATCTCCACTAGTTTGGTGTTTAACAAAGCAAATGTAATGACTAACAGAAGTATCTTCCACAAAAAATCATAAAACAAAGAGGTTTTTTTCTAATTGTTCCATTACATTGTAAATTCATACATCTTCCCTCACCATAGGAAGGTAGGAAGAATAGAGAGGCAAAAAGTTTCCTATGACTGTAAATTCTTAGTTTATAATCAAAACCACACTCAAGCATCTATGCTAATGTATTATTTCATGTATTGGGGAAGAGTCTGTAATTTTAAATACAACATTGTATATTAAGAAAAAACCCCACATGCTGCTTGACTGATGCCAATTCAGTCTTTTTTCTTTTCTTTTCTTTTTAGTTAAAAGAAGTACTGTGAAAAAATCATTTTAAAAACTTGCCACCAACAAAAATGCTTTTACTAAAGCATTAAATCAGCAGTGTGGTAATATAGCTTTTATGTATAAGCTTCATATGGTCATGCAAAGGGTTAAGCTATGTGATTTCAGGATAAAAGGTTTCCTGAGTTGACTATTATTCCTATGGTCTGCCAACAACTTTGCAATAAATGGAATGATTTTTATGGGAATGTGGTTATTCACAGCAAGACTACAGTTGGTGTCAGTATGAAAAATTCTTCTTTAGTAGATTCTCTCAGCAGGGATAACAGATCTGAAAGAAAGGCAAAAAGCAGTTACAGAGAACTCTGGCTGGTGTTGGTGACAAATTATGTTTACAAAATGATGGGGTAACCCATTGAAAAAGAAGAAATCAGAACAACAGTAAATCAGAGTCTTGCTCCTCTAAGTACTGCTGTTCCAAAACAAGATACTTGTGATTGTGTGTATCGTTTAATAGCTCCCATTTCTCTTGTTCATAAAGCAAGTGAGACTTCTAGGCTTTCAGTTGCAGGGGTGTGAAATAATGCTTCAGAAATCAGTAAAATTACTGCAAAGTTATACCATTGTCCTTGAGTTAAGATAAAATATTGGTAGGTATGAATTAAAATAATTCAGGAGAAAGGAGAAAAATTTTCTCCTCTTCTTAGATTTTAATATTATTTTATAATTATTGGTTATAATATTTATAATTTTTATTATTTCTTAGTATCACTTGTTTATTTTTTAATTCTTTATGTTTTTTGAAATAATATTATTAGAAGGAAAGTGTGATGGAGAATGCATTAATATATTAATGAACATAGTTGGTATTAACAGTTACTGTATTTAGGTTTGGTTTGTGATAAGCTTTCAGAATGCTTAAAAGATTAAACCATTGATTAAGTCTGCAGCACCGCCGTTAGAGCTGGTATTACCTTCCATTCGAGATGAGGAGTAAAGCTACTTGGAATTTAATGATTCTCCATTCTCCAAACCATACAGCAACTTTATGGGTTTTAATTGTTCGATCATTCATAAAGAAAGTTGTTGGACGATGGAGGATATTTGGGTTGGGATTTTTTTTTTAAAGCTATAGGTAGCAGCTGTTTAAGAGGTAAACATGGCAGCTTTGAGTGCTTCCTGCTCTTTGTTTCCCTCATGCACAATTACCCCGGTTCTGTTTAAAACATTTCATTTGCGAGCTTGTCTCAGAGCATTGCAAGACCTTGGTGTAGCATTATGGCATGAATTTCCTTTGTTGTGCTGGGATCACCAGTGATGTACCAGCAAGGAAGAAAATCAACCTAGCTGTGTCAATGTCAGGTTAAAAAAAAAAAAATAGCATCCAGTACAGAGCAACAGTGTTGTTGATAGGTGGAGGTTAACTTCTCTTGGGGTAAAGAGGTGGCTTGACTGACCCAAAAGTAAATATTGACTAAAATAATGCCAAAGAAAATAAATTTCTTCAGAACATTACATTTCACATTCTCTCAAACCAGAAAAATAGCATGTCCATTCTTTAATATTCTAAGAAATGTTTCTTCACTAGAAATATTTAAAAAACAATCTATGAAACAAATACTTTTTGTTTGACAATAATTTTCAAAAGAGTGTGATAGTTAAGGATGCAGCTGAAAGCAGAATCAGCTCTTGGTGATTGTTGAATGTAATCATTCATGTTGGTCGTGTGAATATTTATTGCTGGCAATACAAAAATGGAGAATATAGCAGTCCAGCTTTTCATAAAGTGTTGGGTTTTGCCAGATGACCTTCATTTAGCAATGAACAATGGAGAGAAATTCATGTTCAGACCACTAGGTCTGGTTCTACCGCTGTGAGAAATAGCTGTTTTCCTTGAAGCACCTATCTGATTTTGACAGAGTTAGTCTGATTTGGCTGTGATTGGAGGATGGATCTTGGAAAGTCTTAGCGAACCTTTGGCCCTTTACTTCCTAATTGGTTAGCTGGATGTTGAATAAGAAACAACTGTAGTCACTTATTACAAAAACAGGTAGAAAGGATTGTAGAATATACTGAAAATAGATTTCTGGGCCATCAAACTCAAAAAAAATAAGCGATTACAGGAAAGACTGTTGAATAAGCCTTATTCCTGGTGAGATACAAGGGATGGTTGCAGGGAGAGGAAAACTTCAGACAGAGCTGGCTGAATTATCTCCCTCCCACCCTGAAATACCATAAGGATAGCAGCTGAACTAACCCCTGGTCACCCAGAGTAGAGTCATCCAAGGCCCTACAGAGGAATATCTATTAAAAAATGCCTTTTCTCGTTTGGCTGAAATAAGAGTGCACCTGCTCCTGACGTTTGCAACGTCTGTGACGGGAACCTCCCAACCAGACTGTGGCTGGGTATGCTTTATGAGGAGCCTGTGATTCAACTTCTGATAGTTCACCTTCAGCAACAGAGAGTTCTGGGAAAGCCGAATGCAATTATTCCAAAAGCTTCAGTAGAGCTTTTTTTTACAGCACTACATTTATTTGTAGATGTAAACCTAATTTTTAAGGTACTTAAAGTCCTATGAAGAGTAGGAGAGTTCATTTTCTAATGAACCCGTCAACAATTGTGGACTCCCTTCCAGCAGGCATCGCAGCAGTTATCTTAGCACGTTCAGACTGAGACACAAAGCCCATCTATTTGCATTTAGTTTTCCACAGTAGCAATCAAGGAACAGCTCAGTTTCGCTGCAGGAAGGAAGGAAAGAAAGGAAAGGAAATACAAATGGTGTTAAGGAATTTTCCCTGATATGTATATGAGGGAATGACTGGAAATAGTTTCTCGTCTACGTGATACTACAACCATGGGTGACTTGCAGAAAGCTCATGAAGTTCCACTTCATGAACGTGGGACTAAATTACACCACACGTGTAGCTGTAGGTAAATGAACAGAAATGCAAAACAAAGTCTTTATTCATAGGCAGAACTGTGGCTTTGCTGGTGTGTGCAAAACCCAGCTAAAAGCTTCAACCCATCCAAAATGCATGATGCCTGGCTGTTGTGGAATGTGCTGCTGTGGTTCATGAGTGTTAGAGCTATGAAGAATAACAAATACCTCCTTAGTTTGCTTGAGGAGATCGTTCCTGTAGGCTTATGCAACTTATTAACCACTTAACTCCTTTGATGTGGGCAGTGATGAGTACTTTCGTACTAGCTGCCACTGAAAATAGACCCTATATGATTTCCTTTCCAAGAAAATCAGATGGAGTGGTCTTTGCACATGTACAGCTCAGCTGAAATACACGTGAGTCTACCAAGCTCGTAGCATCACTTTATCACTTTATTTACCTTCCTGTCGCTTCTCCCTTTCTCTAAATGTAAGGCTATAAGGTGGCGCAAAAACTCTTGCCTATCCAGTTGGCACTTCTAGAGCTCTGGCGAAGCAGATAGTCATCCTCTGCTCCAGCTGGGCAAGGCAGCAGTGCCTCAGCTCACTCCCTACTTCTGCCACTGAGCAGCGGCATAGGGGTCAACATCTGCCCCACAACATTGATGGGGGGGAAGAAGAGGGAGGAGAAAAATGCAAAGTGTTGTGCAATGGTCTTCAGTCTGCCCATAGGAGCAGAAGTTTTAGCAGTCTGTACTGGCAAGGTTAGCAGAGAGAATTTTAATCCCAGTCTTTGTCCCATTAGTGGGTAATTACCAGGATGGGAGACTCACTAGCCTAAAGCATTGTAGCTTTCGTTCAAATGCATGCATTTAGGAGATGATCAACAGCACCAAGGCACAGCAGATTTAAATGAAATGGTTGCACAGGACTGAAGGAGAAACCTTGCATCTTTTTGTGAAAATTTCCATGTGAACCACAAGAGCACTCGCATTTCTTGTGACATCAGACATTGTTTTCAGGTTTTTGTGAAAAAATCATTCTTTTCATAAGTTTAATTTTGAAATTGTTTAAAACTTAAATGTATTTGAACAACCTTTAGTATATAGTTTCAATAAAAAGTATATGTTCCTGAAAGTATACTTTCAAGTTAATACATTGGGTAATTCATGACATGCTGACCAGGTTCATGGCTTTTGTTACTTCTTTAAACACATTCATATTTTATTTGCAATGGCTTTGATTAGTCATAGAATTTTTTTCTTTTTACAAAAGTATATATCCACAGATAACATGAGTCATGTCGTAAAGGAGGTATTTACAAAGTAAAGTGCTGAACTTTTAAAATAAAGTTAATTTGACATTTTGAACTTAACACTGTCCTTTCCAGCAGTGACACAGACTCTTCAAACAGATAAACTTGAGTCATATTCAGCCGTTTCTATCTATGGGTAGAATTCTTTCTCTCACACCCTCCTCTTCCCTTCTCTTTTCCTGCAAAATATACAGAATAGAATAACAAATTATTTTGTCGGAGTTGTAGCAAGAATTGATTGTTAGAGAGGCGCTCCAAAACACTTCCCTGAGTAAGATCATACATTGCGGAAATAGAATAGTTTTATGTTTTATCTTGTCTGAACAACTGGAATGTAATGAGCGTATTCAGAATGATAGGGAGTATCTCTGAAATGGAACCCAAACAACAAATCTACACCCTAAAGCAAGCGGGAAAGCTCTGGGGTTTGGAGGACTGCACTTATTGTGATTGTCCTGAGCTCTGCTGACCCTGTGCTAGAGGTGTGATTTTATATTTTGGTCTTCCTTTTCAATAGAAAGATTTCAGTGTATCGAGTAATATATACTGAGACACTATCAGTTCTTGAAATATCTGCTTCATGACACTTATGAGGTAAAGAGAACTAGCAAAATAGAGTTTTCTTTTGCTGTGGGACTGTAACTGTCATGTTACAGTTGCTATATAGATACTTCTCTAGGTCATCTTTTAATGTTTTATTTTAAATTGGAATCTTCCAGTTACAGGTGCAGCTGAAATGAAAATGTAAGCCTTGATTTTAGTATAGCTACTTCAGTAAACACAAGTTGCAGAGGAAGATCTGTATTTATTTTGGAACAAACACTGTTTACTTGTGGAGTATCATATTTAATCCAAATGCACTTGTTCGTGTGAGCAAGCAAAATAGGATTTTAATCACTTTTTCTATCAGAGAAGAATGGCATCCATTGTGTGTTCTAAGAGGGTTCTAAAAGGGGTCTAAAAAGGTGTTTGGTGTGGGAGAGCACTCCTATGTCATTGGCTATGAAAACAAGTTTATTAAATAATTTTAGTTCTTAGTCCTCGGTGTTTGTAATAGCTAATAGTTTATATAGCTAATAGCTTTAAATTTATTTTTTTGTTTTGATGTGCTATTTTAACAGTAAAAGGTGGGGTTTGGGTTTTTGTTGTGATTTTTTTTTTTTTTTTATACACTATAAGCTTCTCTTTGGAGTCTTAAGTTTAAAATGGGAGTGTTTTGAAAGCCTTCACAGCCTGATTTAATTCCTTGACTGTTCATCCACAAATTGTCAGACTGAATGAAGTGGATTTCAAGAACTCTCTTTGTTCTTCATATCCTGTGCCTGACCCACAGGTAATCTGCACCTTTTTTCTTCAGTGCCAAATAATTGTGGTGGGAAAGAAGAGAAAATGTTAGGGTCACAAAGTGCAGGCTAGACAGAGATGACAGGTCCTGCCAATTGAGTGCCAGTATTGAGAACCTGCGAACCGTAGTCTCTGCTTTTTCACATGGATTTGCGCTGTATGTTAACAGGCACTCTGCGATGATGGGTTAGGAAGTTCAGCACTTCAGCCTTTATTACCTCAGCTTGAAAGGAAGTGCAGAGGTTTTTGTATATTTAGCAAGTACAGTAGAGGAGCATTTGGCACAGGCCATACACATATGTGGGATATAGGTGTGTTGTTCTATGTAATGTCAATTTTCTAACCTGTATGCATAGTAGAGATTTTTCTATCCTTCTAGTCCAGTAAAAAATGGAGATTTACTTGTCAAGTTTAATGACTACTATTAAATAATGTTGGGACCCTTGCATGTTATTTTTCTAAAATTAGAGTAGAGACTAGTAGGAGCAATCTGCTTTTTATTTTGCAGGAAGGTTGTCACAGCTATAAGTAAAAAGGTGTAGAAAACAACAGATACTGAAAAATGGTCATTCACAAACTAGCTTTGGAATATGCAATTGTTGCTTGGAAAAGCATTCCTTGACAATCTGTAAGCCTATGTTTCCCAAAGAAGCACATTGTGATGGCTTATAGGAGTGATGAGTATTCGTGGAGCAGATAATAATCTGAAAGGTATATATCTTGAAGGGTATATATCTTATTTCTGGAAAAGGCATAAACAGAGATACTGCTGTCCTAAAAAGCTGCCTAAAAACCACAGCAGTGTACACTAGAGGATTTTGTTTTTAAATTAAGGGTTTTTTCAGATACGTCACATTTATAAAGGATTGCAGCTTTAACTTGTTTTGCCAGATCTGTTCTCACATGCACATGACCAAATTTCTCTACTGTTCAGTAGGGAAAATGAAGCAGTGGATATAATTGTGTAATGACAGATATGAGAGGAACAGAGAATCCCAGCAATCATTTCCTGTGAGTTGGCCAGCTTCCAGGCTGTCTCAATGGGCACGCTGATGTAAAGGCAAAATGAAAATAGCTTGTTCTGAAGGGTGGTTGTTGGTTTGGTTTTTTTCCCCTTTCTCATTTGACTTTGCAGGCTAAGGTATTGAAACAATTCATTGACAGCGTGGTGTTAATTTTCTCATGGTAAATTAAGATTAACCAAATGTGGAAATGTATTTTAGCTATAATCAGCAGATTTGGGACTGTAATACTTCGGCATCCTCGGAGGTTGTGTTCGTAATACTATTCACGTTATTCCTTTTCATAATGTGCAAACTTGTCCAGAATTGTCTTACACTCAGTGTTTATTGAAAGACAGCAGAATTATTAGATTTATTTTTGTTAGTTTTGTAACACAGAAATGTAGATGATCAGCATGCTAGCCGTTACGTCACTCCACTTGGCATGTAGTATTGGCACAGATAAGAGGAACTCTTGTAACAGCCTTAATCTTTTTTTTATTATTATTAATTTTCCTACAGTAAATTGAGTAGTGAGGCATATTTTACATAATTATGGCAGAAGTGCACGACTTGATGGGTGGTAGCGAAGGAGCAAAGTAATATAAATATTTGCAGAACATTTCTGCCGTAACTTAATGCTTTGCATATGACTCTTTATAAAGATCCTAAGTTAGTTTAGAGAAATGATTCCAGAAGACTACATAGGTCCAGGCATTTTAAGAGCTGTGAATGATGACTGTGGAGCATCTCTGAGAGTTTTTGGCTTGTCATACAAAAACAGAAAAGAGAAGGAGGAAAGGTTAGCAGGAAGGAGTTAGCAAATGCTTTGGGAAGGGAGGAGGGAGAAGACACAAGCTTTCCATGTACATGTCTTAGGCTAGACTCATCTAGTCATTCATTTTCAATTGTTGTTTTTCTTTGGCTTACTGCATTTCACTGGAGACATATTTTCACTTAGCAAATGATTGCAGCAGTCTTACGGAGCTCCTGCAAGCACGTATCTGCTGCTGCTTCAAGCCCCAAAGCAGAGCTGATGGAAGGGAACGTAGAAACAAATCTCAGTTACTCTGCGCAACGTCTGTTGGTTTAACTGAGCTGCTGCAGGAGATTTGTTTCAAGCTAAGCTACCAGTTGTGGCACTGAAAGGTCTGAGGGACACAAACACATGGATCCATGCAAGCCAGCTGTGCAAGAGAACAGCAAAGGACAGCATGGACATTACCTTCTTAAACTACTATAGGTAGATTTGCTAAGTTACACATGCTGACACTCTCATTTTCCCTTAGGCTAATGGGTAAGTCCACGGACAACCCCCAATATCACCATTAACATCGTATCTTTGAGCATGCTTTCAGCATGTTACTAATGTTTTATATCACCTATCTAGCGTCCTCGCACATCCAAACTTGCACTTTAAAGGTATATAGGAAATGTCTCCTTCCTCTCCGTTGACAATAGCTTTTGCTGGGGTCTCCCTCCTACAGGCTTTTAAATCCTCCTGCATTCCACAGCTTGCTGTCTTTCGTGTTGTCATTCCTGAACTGAAAAGACTTGCTCTCTCCCTTTGCAGAAGAAGAATTTTCTCTCTGCCTTAAATTCTTTCTTAAAATGTAATTCTCCATGAAGTCTTTTGAACAAACCTGCCCAGCTTCCAGACGGCATTTGTTTGACTCTGGGGGTGCTGCCTTGGGCAGCTGCCAGGCTGCTGCCAGGAGGAGCAGTCCTGCTCCCACCGCCCAGCCCCACTCTCCTGCCCTTTCCCACAGCAGCTGTCAAGCTAGTGTGCTGATCACACAGAAAACCAACCAAGAAAAAACAACCACTCCAGGTTTCTGACCAACTTGCCCTGTGACTGCTGGCCACGGCTGCGAGGGATCTGCAGCAGAGATCTGAATCAGAGCAGCGTCGCTTCCCAACACTAAATTACTCTTTGCGAACACCTGTCCTATCCTGTGTTTGCCCCTCCTGCACAGAACATGCATGAGGCACTATGAATAAGACATTTTAAAATTTCTGTATGTTTTAGTAGCCCAAATCTCATTTTCAAATGTCAATTAAACACTTTGGCAAAGGTTTCATTAGAATCAGTGCAGTTTAGAAGACCTATGTGAGAATAGGGTTTAGATGCCTAAGATGCTTTGCCCTTCTGAAGGTATTATCCCTGAACTATACCAAGTGCATTTTGCTTTCCAGGGATTGATCCCAAAGTGCAGAGCTGCAGCTCAGCCTGTCTGACTGAAATCCAAACCTGCAGTGCAAACATGTCATCACTTGTAGTCCCTCATGAAGATTTCAAACTGGATACACTGAAGTTGCAAGGTCAATGCCTTTAGGAGCAAAACACAGCTTGCTGCATAATCTTTATACATAAGCCACATGATATTTTGCTCCTTACTTGCCAATTCAGCCTATTTTAAAAGAGAATCCAACAATTTTAATGTTCTGCTTTGGAGCGGACTGCTAAACTGATTCTATCATAATAAAATACATCTGCATAAATAACATATTTATAGTGTTTCTACGGGGACTTTCAATATTAATTTCAGATATCACTTTGCCAGAGAAATTAGAGGGAAAATATTGGTACTGTATTTCCTATGAAAATTTTATGAAAGTGTCAGATATATCTGTAAAAGTTTGAAATGGTAAGCCTGCAAACAAACCAGTTGGTTTTTTTTTTTTCTGAATGGCTGTTTAGCTCTAAGTTGGTTCCCGTCACAGAAGCTTTTTTGGGAAGTACTTGAGGATTTTATGAGTCTTTGTATTTTTATTAAAATGTATCTTTGCAAAAATGTACTGGTTGGAAGTGCATACTTTATTTGTTGGTCAGTGTCAAACTTCATTTTAGCATATTCCCGATTACGGTGCATATTGAGTAAACCGCTATTTTAAAATGTTGAATGTGTGGCTTGCTTATAACTAATCGGGACTGAACAGCGTCTCAGGTAGTCTTTGCTCACGAACAAAATGCTCCACACAAAGCAAGCAGGTGAAAACAAATGTGAGGTGTTCTGAAGGAAGGTTGGACCAGATCAATTAATGGTGGACAGGTAACTGGCTTCTTTGAAGAGGTATTCCTAAATAACTTTACTGCTAAAAGAGCAACTGCTAAATGACTGTTTTCCCTTCCCATGTTCAGGAGTTGAAAAATGCACCCATCACTCATTAGCCCAAAGTCCGAGTCAGGTAGACAGCGTGAAAAAATACCTGGCACTCAAAGCTCACATTTAGCCTCAAAGCTGTGTCCTGCCACTCAACAGGAACAAAACAGTGGTGCACTGTTTGTGACCTTCCTTTACTTGTAACGTAGTGTCAATCACATTGGTCTTTAATCCTTTCCAAAATATGACGTGTATCTCTTGTGCTTTAATTTTGCTTCATTCCCTTCCTGACTTTACTTTTTTCTTCTTTTATTCCTGACAAAAGAGGACACTATCTCTCTCCATTATATTCAGTATTTCACCTGAAATTTGTGATATTCGTGACCTTTTCTTCAGTTTGCTTACTTTCTTGACACTATTTCTATACCTTTACCCCACCAATTTTTAGTCTCTGATTTCTTTTCTGAGTTTTTCGCTGCAAAATCCCTTTCTTTCAATACCATGATTTCTATTTCTAATGTATCATTTCAGTTCTCACTTTCCACCTAGCAAGCAGATGGTTAGACAAAAGGGGAGAATGTCGGTGATGTCCCGGGGCTTGTGATGGTCCCAAGACCGTACAGCGCAAATTAAAATTCCAACTCCTCAGGTCCTCTCTAACTGTGGGATCTAAGATGTAGTGGTGTCATCTTTCCTGCCTCCATCTTTTGCCTGAGAGCACTGAATTTGGAAGTCTGTTGAGTTATTCCTTCTTTCAGCTTCTCCTGTGAGAAGCTGATCTTCTACTCCTTCCTTTAGTTTTGTGGTTGCTAAAAAAATCGTTTCTTTTTCCCAGATTTCTATTTTGAATCCTCTTCTCTAGCAGCTTGTTCCAGTTCTCATTGATAGTTTCCAAGCTGGGGGAGGAGGCTATAGACTTGATAATTTTCACTGCTACGTTGACGACTCAAGCTTAAGTTTTCTGTCTGTGGAGACTTTGAGAAGTCACTGAGCAATGGAAGAGTAACTACAATGGGAAACTCGCAGATTCAGGAGGGTGTCCCTTCATTAGCTTACACTCAGTTCATATTTGAATCATTAACTTTGTAGGCATGTGGATGGACCGTTCCTTTCGGTTTTAAACGAAAAAACTTAATTTCTCTGAATTTGATAAATTGCTGAAGAAGCTTCCAGGTCTTTTTTAGCCAAGTTGATTTTCAAAGCCTGGTAACATATGTTCACACTTGTAGTGTCAGCTGTGTCTGTACATCTAATACATTTTGTCTGCCTGAGGAGGAAATTCACTGTATGGTGGTTAAATATGAGCAAATGTAGTATTGTCTTTCCTGTGCTGGTTGTCGCTTACCTCTCCCTCTAGCACAAGCTACCTATGAGTAAAATACAAAAGAGTACATATTACAGTAAGGATAAGTATATGTTGTACAAGTGCAAAAGACCACACCTTGTTCTTCAAAGTGTTTGAAAAGTTTCTGAGGTATTTTTCATAGACCAATGTTTTTAAAAATCTAGAATCCACAGCCATCATGTGAGGCCAAATAGACTTCTTCAGCTTTTTTCTTATCTGAGGTTGTTGACCTCAGGAGAGGAGGAGAAGGTTACAGGGTCAAAGTCTTTTCCTCCTTGGAGCTTGCTGCTTGCTGGGAGAGGGTTGGCTGGAAAATAGATGTTTTAGAAAAAGGGTTGAGGGTCATGATTTTAATTCTGTTAGGGAACAGCTGGTTTGAGTTTCTTTCCACTTCTATCTTCCCTCCCTTCCTCACAAATCCATGGAGAGAGAAAAATTTGTTCAGAGGAAAGCAGTAACGCAGTAACACAAAAATAAAGGATTGCACTATTTTCGTGTTTGAAATAGATCATGTTTGTTATAGGACTTCGTATTAAGAGAGAGAAGAGGAAATTATTAAAATAATTGAAATCCATTATTGTTTCAAGCATTGAATTGAGATTGATCTAGAGTGCCAGAGGTTTATTTGTTTTCCTGCCAAAAGCTAAATTGTTAATAGTAATGTTCTAATGTTTTTCTGGTGGCTAAACAATATGCATTACAATTTTTAATTTAGTGATGGACAAAGCTAATTATGAATGTGCCATGTTCGTTTGCATACAAGTCGCTGAAGAAAGATAGTTTGATTTGACTATTTCTGTTCAGATTTTCTTCATCTTTGCATGCTGCTTTCATGCACTAAGACCAAACAGAGAGAAGGAAACTCACAACTCTCAAATGAATGGCAAACTAGGAACAGATTTTTCGTCTGCGCTCCTCTGAAACACTGGCCTCAGGCTGTGTTGGTGTGTGGCTCAACAGCAATCAGAGGTCATAATTTCATTGGCGGTTAGCATCAGGTTTAATTTTTCTAATATGTTACATTTACCAAAATGTCTGGTTTCAGTTACACTTATGCACTGACTGAATCAGCTTTGAGCAGCATGATGTTTTAAGGTACCTGAAAGGCTACAAGAACGTTTATGGAACACATATGCTAATTGTTTTTAACCGCTTTCCTTTCTAAACACAAAAATGTGTTTTTGGAAAGCCATTTAACAGTAGTAGCTAATGATGGTGTGCATTTATTCTAAGAAATGAGCACAAGAAATAGGTAAAATAGTTGTTTTTAACAAGACTGCCATCTACTGATTTCCACAATTAAAAATATACCTGATGAGTAGATTGTTCATAGGTTTTTTTATAGCTTTATTTTCAAGGTTTGCAAGATCAAGAAAATTATAAAGTCTTTCTGTCACCTTAGGAATGCGACCAGGTTCACATTGACGATGTGTCTTCAGACGACAACGGTCAAGATTTAAGGTACAAGAGAACTGAACAAGATAAAATGTTGCTTTGCAAGTTCCTTCCTGGGAAAGCGATGAACTGCTGTAACGCTTACAGTAGCCTGCAGTCTTTTTAGCTGTCTTAGCCTTTGCAACCCAGCAAAAAGTGGGTGGTGGTGGTTGAATGTAGCCTGTTGCCTTTTGTTAATCTGGCGGGTTTCTTATCTCTGACTAGCACCTATAACTTCGGAACAGACGGCTTTCCTGCGGCCGCCACCAGTGCGAATTTGTGCCTCGCGACAGGGGTGCGTGGAGGAGTGGACTGGATGCGAAAATTGGCATTCCGCTACAGACGAGTAAAAGAAATATACAATACCTACAAAAATAATGTCGGAGGCAAGTGATTCTGAAGTATATAACAAATATAGATGAGAAGTAGGAAAAAGGAAGAACTTTTGGTTTCTGTTCCTTTTTTAACATGGTAGTGTTTAGTGAGCTGTTTAGTTTGCGGTGTGTGGAAAATTGTCTCTGAGCTAATGAAAACAAAGGAAAATGACAGAATGTTACTTAATTTCGGTGCAGACATGCCCTTATCTACTCCACAGGTCTTCTTGGTCCAGCAAAAAGAGAGGCTTGGTTACAACTAAGAGCAGAAATTGAAGCTTTGACGGATTCTTGGTTAACACTTGCACTGAAAGCACTCACCCTTATTCATTCGAGGTGAGTACGAAGAGTACGGGGTAGTTAGGAAACTTTAGGATGCCTGCTGATGATCTAGAAGAGTCTGCCTGGTCTGGTGGGCAAAATGTTGAACCTGGAGGACCTTCTTCTCATTCCTTGTTCTGGTCTGACCATGCCACTCTGTACCTTGCTCTCCTGTGAGGTGGAAAAAAACCCCTTTCTTTGTAAGTGACAATAATAACGGTGAGGGGTTCTGATGGGAGGGATAAGGTTTTTCTTGTTCTGTTTTGTTTTGTTTTGTTAAAAAAGGGATGTTTGCATTTTCTCTTCCATAGGACAAACTGTGTGAACATTCTCGTAACAACTACTCAGCTAATTCCAGCTCTGGCAAAAGTCTTGTTGTATGGACTAGGGGTTGTATTTCCCATAGAGAATATTTACAGTGCAACTAAAATAGGTGAGCTATGTTTATAATGTTGGGATACACTTGAAGCTGTAATTCTAAATAAAAAGATATTGTAGTCTGTATTTATTTATTACATGCATTCACTGTAGCAAATATAGAGATTAGTAATACCTGTTCTCATGAAACACTTTTCATGCTAAAGCATCCTAAAAGTGCTTTTCAAATGGTTGTCATGATCCAGCACAGAAAGCTTCATATAGCTCTATTGACACTGCTGCAGCCTCTGTTGGGAGGAAATATAATTGCTTTTTTGTCAGCATTTCTCAAAACGGTGAGGCTGTGTAGCAGTTGAGAAGGCTTTTTAGTAGGCTGTGAGTACAGAACGCTGAAGTCTCCCCAGATTAGCAGAAGAAATTCTGTAAAGGTAAGCCCTGGCTCCATTTGTTTTCATGGGCTCTGGAGCAAATTTTGGTAAACAATTTACCAGAAGCAAGAATGTTTTGCTGCAGAATGTAATTATTTAAGTTCATTCATACTGACTGTAATAAACTTCAGCCGGGCAAATGTTTATTTCTGTTTTCTGGCTCAATATAAAAGATGTTCTTCTGAGTATGTAGAAGTACATAGGACCAGATGGCAACGGTGCTTGTAGTTTTTAACATGATTATGACATATCTGTTCTGTCTCAGATTCCCTCAAAATTGTGGGGCTACATGAAAACATTTTTCATGTGTTCTTAAGTATCTATAATAGAGGAAGCTCAAATGGCCAAGACAAAATGGTGGGTTATTTTTGTTTGGTTTTTTTTTTAAAAAAAAAAACTTGGTTGAGAGTTTTATGTAGCAATTTGAAAGCATTACCATAAAAGATTTAAAACTGTTCTCTGGATAGAAATGTTATGGTACCATCTGTCCAGACTTTAAAGTAAATTAAAACTTTGAATTATAATACTTTAAATACACATTTTAATGAAAACATATTTTAGTAACTATTCACTTGTGACTTCACGTACCCAGGACAGAAGGGTATTTTTGGAAAACTGCGTTCAGTCACCAACTGTCACAGGAAATCATGAGATTTTTTTGTAACATGACACGATTCATGATTTTCAAGCACCATTTCAACCTAGTTAGTGTTGGAGTTTTCTTATGCCTGGTGCTACTGTTAAAGGGTGTCACTGAGTATTTTGGCTTCTCTGCTGGCTAGAAACCTTTTTTAAATTTCCAACCTATTTGTTCTTATGCTGGTATTGTTCTGTAGCTGAAATAGCTATTTTGAAAAACCCGATTTTTCCCATCGGTTGCTGTAGACACACAGGTAAGCATGTACCATGACCAGACTGAAGTGATCTTTCAGAATGGGGACATTTGAGAAAATTCAACTGTAAGCATTCTTTCTGGCTTCCCAGTACCAGTATCTGAAGCTTCCCAGTTTCGGTACCTACGTGTAGGACTGGAGCACTGGGATCATGTCCCTAGGTCTGTGCAGTGAAGTAATGAGCCACGTTAATGGATCCCAGTGCAGGATCAAGGACCTTGCCCATGTATTGGATTACAGGCATTTAAATCTAAATCTTTTGGGTGATCTTCTAAGTCAGGATACTACTGTTTCAGGAGCTGTGATTAATCTTGTCACACGTTGTGGAGAAAAAGGTAGAAGTGCAACTCAGATTCAATCAATTTGCTCACTTCAGGATACTGGCCATAAACAGCCAGTAGACAGTTCTCCTGGTAGGGAAATTCCCCCCGAAACCTGTCTCAGATTAGGGAAGTAGACAAGAAAGGTGATATTGCAGACCTCTAGTCCGCTATGTCTACCATGGCGTGTGTACTAAAGGACCTCACGGAGCAGATTTTAAGGTTGCCTGTCAGCTGCTGTGGCAGGAGTAAAGCTGCAATCGGCCTTGATATGCCATCCTGCGGGAGAGGCTCTTCTCTCCAAATAGCTCTAATTGTGTATTCAACGTGTTGGGGGGATCTGGGCTAAAAAGTAATTGATTTGGTGTCTTCCCATCACCACCAATCCCGAATAGTCTGCTCTTTTTCTTTCAGGAAAGGAAAGTTGTTTTGAGCGAATAATTCAAAGATTTGGAAGAAAAGTAGTCTATGTTGTTATAGGGGATGGTGTCGAAGAAGAACAAGGTGCAAAAAAGGTAATGGCCCTTTTTCAGTGCGGGTTGATTTCAAGAGTCTGAAAGCAAAATTGTCTTTTCTTCAACATGGGACAGCATGCATTAACATTTGGGTTTTGTATCTTTGCTTTATGAAATATGTTTTGACCATATCTAGTAGAAAGCTGCATAGAACTGTAGATAATAATGTGCCCTGCTGTTCTGCAAGAGACACATTAAGCTAGCTATGTATGTTTGATGTATTTCAAAAAGGAGCCAGAAAATGGACCCCAGCTTTTGTGCCAAGAACTAATAGTTCTGTTTTCGTTGGCATCCCAAAATACCACATAGGATGTTATGAATATAAGCAAAAAATGGCAATTCTTGCTGATCAAAGGCAGTGTACTATTTGACTATATGAAATACGTATATGTCACACCTTGAAAAGGTATGTAGGCCTGGAGTAGGTATACATAAATCTCAGTTTTCTTGTGTGTCCATAATGTGGATTTTGCATTCAGGTAACTACTTGTGGCTTGTCCTGCATTCATAACCTCAGTTAACTGAGCAGAGGGTACTATTTGACTATGTCTTTATTATTTTTCGCTTTCCTTTGGGAAGAAGGGAAAAATGCACTTTTTTTTTTTTTTCCCCCAGTGTGGTGTAAGCTCCATAAAAAGCAATACTTCCCACTGACAAATAATAGGCAGTACTCCTAGCCTTGCTATTCTGCCAAAGTACAGCAGATACAGAGTCTTCGCTTGGAGGAATGAGGCATAATATTGGCTATTTGAATAATAGGAGAAAGAGTAGGAAAATGGGCATTTCTGTTCTTGCTTCCTTTTACAGGTAAATTGCTTTTACACAGCTGCTTTTTTACGACGAAACTCTCTGTTGGTACTTCTATGTCTGTTTCCACTGTAACATTCTAAATTGGAGAAGTGAAACTAATTAGTCCGCGTGGCGTTTTAACAACCATTGACTGGTTTTGCTTCATGAAATCTGGGTTTTGTGCCCCCGAAGCATTGCGGGTAGGTTCCCAGCTTGTCCCGGCACTTTGCAGAGTCTCAGTTTCATATATCCCTTTGGCGGACTGACGGGAACAGTTTGCTCCTTTCTCCTTCAGAAATGCCTTTCATCTTTGCAGAGAAATGTTTTCCCGCTGTAAATGATTACATTTTAAAAGCTGCATTTAAGATCAGGGGGGAAAAAAATTCTTCTCTTTGTTCCTTTTCTGTTGCTCGGTGAAATAGTGTTGTATATGATAATGGCAGGAGTAGTCCTTTTGGTAACATTATCTAATTCAATGCTTTTTTCAACAGGAAACATGATTCAGAAAAGCATAAGAAAAAGCCTTTCCAGTCGCTAAGAGGAGTAGCAGTATAGAAAGTTCCTTTGTGCCATTACTTCTGTGTATTCTTTCTCGGTGGAAGGAATTTTCAGATTCAAAGCATGTTAGATGCTCTGGATTAAATTATCTGCTGCAGCAATGCCAGAGGAGTCAATAAGTAGACCAGCAGCCCTGCCTTTCTGCAGAAACAATTAATTTGATTAAGGAAAATGCTTCTGTGATTCTTGTCCTGCTTCTTACTCCACCAAAAAAGAAGTCACCATTTCATACTGTGAAAGCAAGATTTGCCTCTTAAGTTTTGGCCCTTGCATCCTGCAAGAGCAAGAACCACACAGTACCTTGCGGTACGAGGAGCTACTCCCAACTCAGATGATGCCTTTGTGGTTGTCTGCTCCTCAGGTTGGTTTTAGGGTTATTAGAAGGAGTGAGCATAGGAATGCACCCTAGTGTATACTGTGCTTCTGTTTAAAGACGTATGCCCTCTGTAAGAAGTAAATGGTATTGCTGTATTAGAAAACAGTAAAAGCCTGGACCTTCCCTGGAGAGTGTGCAAACAAAACAGGAGAAGATTTACCTCCACAAAAACACCCAAAGCCCATCAATCCAAGGTGGCATAACTGTCCCATGACGTACCACATTGCCTTGCTTATCCCCTGAACCTTGTTAGCTGGTTCCTTCCTACCTTCCTGCCCATCAGCACGTTGGGTTTTGTGATATTCTCAGGGCAGGGACAGCTTTTGTGTTATCCCTTTGCGCAGCACTTTGCTGAAGGGGTTTGGCCTGTGGTGAAGCCCTTAGTATATGTATGTTTCTTTACGCTACTTAGAGTGTAAACAGTACACCCTTCTTTAAATAGCACTTCACTGATTACATGTAAACTATAATGAGTATTTTTAAGTGAGCCTATAAATTCAAACCTATTTAATTTGAGAGATTTTTTATTCTGTGTTCATTCAGTGAAAAGAGCTGAACTTCCAGCTTAGGAGGTAAGAAAGTTAAGGTTTGTTATTAAAAATAATTTACCAATAATTTATCAATTGCTTCATCGTAAGACAAGATTTTCATTTATGTCCTTCATTCACAGAAAACCCCAAGTCAATACAACAATAGAAAAAATAAAGGACACATTTAAAATCTTTTTATTGTCATTATTGTAAAAATTCAGTAGCGGAAACTTTTTAATACCGTTTAAAAGACCATTACTCATTTGAGAAACATTTTTAGGATAGACTGTTTTGTCATAAAATGCCTCTTTTGATTGATGAAAATAAATACAATACACTGAGGAAACCACACGCTCTTACGTTTCACGTAGCACGGGACAAGCCATGGTATCAACACCTTTGTTTAGCTGTCACTGCCAACAAAATATTTTATAAGACAATTAAAATGCTCAGGATGTTTGCGTTGCAGACTGAGGAATAATCGTACCCTTCTGGATCAGTTCAGCACACAGCCAGGGTGGCTGTAACGCCAGGGTTCACGCGGAGGTTGCTACCTTCTGGTCAGCTTACCCGGGAAAAGAGAGAGAGGAGGGGAGAGAGAAACCGGTGTGAGAGCCGAGGGGTGCTCGGGACGACTACCGGCATCGGTGCGGGTGCCGTGTGGGTCAGAGCCGCCGCGTCTGAGTGCCACTGCAGTGACACAGCTATTCGCAGAATAAGTTTCTGGGGTTTTCTGCCAGAGACTCCATTGTCTTGGCATTTTGTTTTGCTTTGCCTTGTTTTGTTTTGTGTTTTGGTTTTTGTTTTGTTTTGTTGTGTTGTGTTTTGTTTTGTTTTGTTTTGTTTGAGCTCATCTTTTGCCTTTGCCTTTGGAGACATAGTTGGGAAATACTCGTAAGGCAGAAAAAAACCCAACTCCTGAGTTTTTCTGCTTAGGAGAATCCTCCAAAGGATTTCTAATTTGCAAGAGGAGACAAAGGAGGAGGCTCTCTGCACTGAGGAGCTGGATTTTACATCAGGTGATTCGGGAGAGCCTGGGCAAATCGGCTTCTCCCTTTGTCTCCAAAATGGTCATGCTGCCTTGAAGGGAAATTGGGAGGAAAAATCATAAATCTTTGTGGAGCAATAAATAGAATATAAATGGGTATCCAATATGCCACTGCTTTTAAGCTCACAGTCACACTGTGCTGGTCAGGTTTGGGGTAGGAAGTAAAGACGACCGCTTAGCAAATCTGGCAAGAACGCAACAAAAATACTGTGAAAGATGACAGAAACTGATGAGTTTTCTATTCAAATACAACACAAGCCTGAGGAGTAAGGTTTTTGTAGAAATATGTATTCATTTAATGGAAGGAGGATAGTCTGCACTTTTTGGTGTTGCCATCAAAAAATGCTTTGTTTTGCACGTGTATTAATAGAAACACTTTATTTTGTTGACTAAAATAGTTGAAGTTTTGTTCTTTTAGTAAATACACGCTGAAAAATAATATTGCTTCTATTTTAGAAATAAAATACCTTAATATTTTAGGTTATTTAATAATGTTATAATTATTAGATTTACTAAATTAATAATTTCACTTTTCATGCTTTTTACACCAAAACCAAATTCAAACTTTTGCCACCATATTTCATTTCAAAATGTTATCAAAACTAAATCATTAGAAAGTTCATAAATTTATTTATTACCATGTATCATCTACAAAAAAGTTCATCTTTTTTAAAAGGCAAAAGCTTCATATTTACTTGGAAGATATTGAAATAGTACACAAAATCATTGTTTTACTACCAGTCTAGATGCATATTCCTCCAATATGCAATAAGAAAAGTTTTCTTATAATTTCATTAGATACTAATGCATCCAGTTACACTGCCTATTTATTAGCAGTTAGCATTTGCCATCCATTCTCCCACAGGAGCGAAGGAGATATTAGCATTTTTCAGTGTGCTCAGAATAGAAGACACGTGTTGTACATGACATGTGTGCTAAGTGCTGGCAGGGATGGCTTTCTAAAGGCAATATTCAGTAAATATGTATACAAAGAAACTCTTGCCCAGTCATTTGGCAAGAAAAAAATGTACTTCTGTCTCATGGGTGTGTTGCCGCTTTTGACAGGACTGAATAGTTGTGGATAAATGGGGCATATTAATACAGGAATAATGTATAAGGTTTTATGTGATAATTTTGTTACTTTAAATGTTTTAGTTTTGTACAATCATTTGTTAGATAAGTTGAAAATTACTGTATATGCCCCATGAACACACATGCGTATATATGGACACATATGTGTGTGAGACTGAATATACATACACAAACATATACATACAGATATATATAGATCTGTATCGAGTTTGTTTCCCCTCCTCTTAGCTATGAAGGCTGTGCCGTAGGGTCAGACTGATAGAGATCTGAGTCGGCCACATTCGGCCGTGCAGAGAGTGCCAGTGCAGATTCCAGCCCCGTGCAGCCGCCGCGTTCCTGGCGTGCTTTATTTCTTGGGAGTGTGCTGCTGGTCTTTTGACCTGTATGCAGGAGAACTGAAAATAATTATAATCTTGAGGTTTACACAACCTCTTTGTTTTCACGGGACTCTCCAGAATCATTCCACACCTCACTCCTGTAACTACGTGGAGTAAAAGGAGGTATACTCCTTTCACAGACAGACATAAATAAAGCAGAAGACACTTAAGTGAATTTGAAATAGAAAGATATAGCCCAAATAATGACCACTTAAACTTTTGGTTTAAAATCTGACCATAAACAGCTGAGGGTAATCCAACACTCGATATTGCATATGGGCATCTAGCAAGAATCGCTGTGATTTGATTTAACAGAAGCTAAACCTTCTGTTAAATCAATCAGGGTCTTTAACTGCCCTAGCTGCCTGGTGTGTGTACGCTCTGTGATGCCGAGGTTGTTACCAGGGAAGCAGTATAATGCTGGAGCTGCATCAAGTGGGAGCTGGAAGCCAAGAATTTATTGCTACAGCTCTCCCTATTCATTAGTTTGCTGTATGACCTTGGAGGGCATCCATGTCATTGACTCTTGGCTTCTGCGGAGACACTACGCAAAGGCAGGTGTCCACCAAACTCTTTGCCACGCCACATCTTAGATATGCTATTTACATCTCCCTGACCCAGTGGCTGAGATGGAGCTGGTGCTAAGCTGACTTAAGAGAAGCAGGGAGCTACGGCTGGCTGGCAGGGAAAGCAGGTAGGTCCTACCTGGCAGGGGGCTTGTGAGAGAAGAGGGAAACTGCAGCTGCGCAAGAAAGGGAGGCGGCACTGCTGAGCACCGCCAGCCAAGTGCAGTCAGCTGGCAAACACTGCATGGCCCTGCTGCAAGCACAAACCTGTGCCCATTTGTCCTTGATGTAATACCCATATCAGATGTTATAAATTCTGCCAGGAAGATCTCACAACCTAAATAAGAGATAGGTGCACAGAAGCTGTTGGTGAGTCCCGAGAACAGCATGATTAGGAATTTTTATTTTGTTTTGCTCTTGCTGGTTCATTTCCTGAACATGGTGCAAGAAGTGAATCTTTAGGAAAGATGTGAGTTTGAAAGAAGCAGTGTCTGACCTGAGAGCACAAAGGATAGACTATCTGTATAATGAAACAGGGAAGACACTGGGATGTGGAGTTGTAACAAGCAGCTAATTGCATCTAGTTTCTGTTGCTGGTGGAGTGTAGAGACAGTACAATGGACATCTAGATTGAAGATGTAGAAATAGTAGGTGTCATAGTCAGTGTTTAACACTTCCTTCTTAAGGAAAGAATTAATCTGTAAAAGTGTTTTGGAAATATCATAAGCATTTTTTCCAACAATGTCTCAGTTGTCTCTGAATTACTTTGTTTGTTTTGTTCTCTCCATAAGCAGCTATCGCTCATGCATTTATCTTCAAGCTGAGATTTAGTCAGCTGTTTCTCAAGGCTTTGTAACAATCTAGAGTAAAGCAAAGCAGAACAGAAACTCTTCCAATGGTGCTTCCTTGTGGATTATTTTATTTTCTTCCTGAAGAAATTTCTTTGCTCTATAAGCTAGGCATACTATGAATGTGGGCCTCTGTTGCTGCATCCATATTATATTTTAATTCAGATCAGGAGTGTCATATTGAAGCAGACCTTCCAGTCATTCCTCCTCACTGGGCTTTGATTAACTGGTTTGGACTGGTTTGGGGGGGTCGGGGGGAGAAACAAAACCCCCCCAATTTCTTTTGGATAGAACTAAAGAACAATGTATCGTCCAGGCGCTCACCAAATGCTCTCCAACTGCTAATGGGCACTTTTTCCACGATAGCAGACTAGAGCTACTCTGAAGTGAAAACCCTGAAACATGGGCACTGGGTGCTCAGCGCCACCTCTTTCACTCTGCAGTCCCTGTAATTGTGCAACTCTACTTGCTAACACTTGTCCTTCATTGGGTGCGTATTTTCCAGACTCCTTACAGTGCTCCCTTGCTGATCGTGTATGACTCTAGTCTTGCTTATTAATATTAATTAATTCGGTATTATCTTCTCTGACTCTCGCAAGAGCAACAGTTGATTGTTCTTTAACAGCTGGCCTTTGACTTCAGAGAGACTTGCCGCTACTTACACGGTTACGTTTCTTTTTAAAATCTCTGTTTTATTCTATAAATTCAACCTAAATCATCATCACATCATTATCTGGATTGAAGCAGCATTCTTCTAAAAAAAATAATTATTTATACACTGACAGACAGATGTTTACCTGAGCTTCTACAGTCAAATTTATGATAGGCTCTGTGCTAAGGTGTTTGCCTTCTGAGATAGGTATAAGGTAAAATTACAGAGCTTACAGTAAACGTGCAGCTGAAAACAGAGAGTTTCACATTGTTTTCAAAATTGTTCTCTAACTTAAAATTTGAGGAGAAGACCTGAATGAAAAAAGGAGGTCAGCGTAGAAGTGATAATCAGAAGAGATGGAGTTTTGCCACTGATTTCAGTAGAATTAGGAATTTACTCAGGAAGTGCTGAAGGAGGGTGAAGAAAGCCTCTCAGAGAAGTTGTAGATAAAATGCTTGGGGAACTCAGAAGCTATTGTGATAATAAATTGCTTGTGGTTTGCCTCCTAAAGATGCCAGGACACAAGCTGACCCCATGAAAAGCTGAACATGATCATGCTAGCCTTCAGAACATTGTTGAATTGAAACTATTTTCCCATGGGATTTATAGAATATTTTCCTGACGAAAGCTGATGGTTATCTTTTTTTTTTTTTTTATTTATGCAAGAGTTCTTGCTGACACTATAATCCCTGGTTTAGAGTATAAAGATAGTCCTTAATCAGATTTTTACCCTTCATGGATGAGGTAACGTGCTTTTTCCTGGTACTTGTGTTTTTGGTTTATTCAGGTTCTTTGCAAATGTATTTGTGGTCCAGACAGATTTTATTACAGCTAATAGGAAAAAAAATATGTATTTATTTTAAAATTGTCCTGTATGGTAAATATGTTTTAAGATCAGTGCTAACAATGCACGATGTTATACAAATCACTGGGGTAAAATTCCTTTCAGAGTGATGTGAGCAACACATGAGCTATTCTGAATCGCCACGGCTATGTTCTTAACTCACCTGCCAGGGATAGTTCCACAAGGAACAAACACATTTTGATAGTAAATAGTACTTTCACTTCCTCTATTTTTGGTTTTTTAATCAAGTTCTTTTCCCTTCCTCAAACTACCCACAGGCTTCATGTATAGGTTATTTTTCTTAATTTTTTTTATGAAATAATATATTCTTCTGCAACGTGCTGAAATCTGTTTTTCTTATAAAGAGATGAGAAACCCCTCCCTTCCTTATGATCTCCTGACATATTTGCTGTTGTTCCTGTTGGTAAATAGATTTGCTATTATTGAGAATTTATGCTGAGGGGGTGGGTCAGAGAAACCAGAAATAAACGTGAAGGGCTCGAGGTCTTAAGAGCTCTTTTTCTCTCCTCGCAGTGTTCCCTTATCCTTGCAAAAGACAATGGGTGGGTCTAAATACCAGAATGCTTGGGGTTATTTTTACATGTTGTCTGTGCTGTTCACAGCATGCTATGCCATTTTGGAGGATCTCGAGCCACTCTGACCTTATGGCCCTTCACCATGCCTTGGAACTGGAGTACTTGTAGCAGCTCAGCAGCACTTTGAAACCCCAGAGCCTCCTTCTGCCCGTGGATGGGATGCCTGTGTCTTGTGTCAGCATTGGACTACAGAACTTTGTGATTTCAACACGTTGACGTACAGCTGCAATTGGTCTTAACCCTTGCCCTTTCAGTAAACGGAGGAGCATGTCTTTTTCTTCAGAACAGCTGTTGACTCTGGTACTGCGAGTCCAACGAAAATAAGCCATGCAAATGTTTGAACAACTCATCTTTACCGTATTCGCTACCAAAAAGAAATAGAGAAGGAAAAAAAAAAAAAAAAGGAAATAAAAGGTTCATACCTGTGAAGAAAAAAAGGACCTGCAAATGCTTTGTAGTTTTTAGACTCTTCAATGTGACACACACCGTTTCTTCAACACAGCAAACTTGATTGCACAATGAAGACTGAGATTTTTCAAAATACCAGTGGAGTAATTTTCTTGTAAAGAAGGTTTACTTTTTGGTTTCTCATACCCAGGGTACTCTGTACATCTTTACTTATTTATGAACAGACTATATTTTGACATCATATAACTGAGGATATGTATAATAGGATTAAAGGCTATTATAAGCCTTTGCCTTATGGTACAGCAACTACTTTTGATTTTAGCACATTACAGAGTAGTTTAAAATATGTCTAATTTAAACTAATAGGTACATCACTGAGACAATCATGTACAGGAAGAATTTTTTGTGTAAATTTGTAATAATGAATGATTCTTTTACATATTGTTAAGGTAAATGCTATTGAAAGATAGTAATGCCTTGTTGGTGAAGAATGAGGCCACGTGTGCACAACTGTTGTGCAGTGCCTTATCAATGCGTTGGATATAAATATGTAGATAATGGATTTTTTTAGATAAATTTGTCAAGACCAAAAGCATGGATGTCAAGTGTCAATAAGAACTGGGTTTTGTTCTTCTCAGCTGTTTCTCTACCTTTTTCTTCTCTCACCTACTCTGATTGTGAAAAGATTGATTTCTTTCCCCCCACGAAGGAAATACAGATAAAACACAACTGAAGAGGAGTCCTTTGCTGTCTTCTGTTTCCTCTTTTAAAGTTAACATATTAACCCTTTTTTAAAGTATTGAAAAAATGAATTAGCAGATTCATTCCATAAAGAAATAGAGAGAGAACACAAATATATTTTAAGACATTACTTAAACTGGAATCTTGGTACCAAATGGTTTTTGTCTCATCCAAAAATGAAGGAAACTACCATCGTTGTTATTTTTAGAAATTAGAAATGGGAATATTTTGGAGAAATTGAACAATACTCATATACATTTAAGTTTTTTAATCCTCTTCCACCAGGAGTCAGATTTTCCTAAGATATAACATCCATTGCCGGCAATGGAAATATTGAAATAGTAATAGCCAAGGAGTTAAAATTTGCTTTTGTCTATACCCATTTACAGGCAAACCTAGACTGTGTCTGTCTGTGACTTGTGACTTTTCTAATCTTAAAGGCCATTAGCTACTTGGTCAGATAAACTGTTACTCTGACTTTCCAGCTTGAATTGTACCAATTCCCTTTACCCGATTTAAATCTCTTCATTAAAAAGAAGCCTCAGCTTTGTTGGTTCATTCTCCAGCCTTTCTTCTTATTTTCTTTTGCTAAAAACACCAGCCTTGAAACAGCTACCTGCAAAGCTACAAAGCACCAATGTAGCTACACAACAACACCCTTCTCTATTGGAGGAATCATATTGCTGCTAGAATTCAATGTTTGTGGATTTCTTTATTACCAACAGAGGTTTTTATCCTACCAAGACTTGCACATGTGCTTTGCTTTACCCAGTATGAGTGCTGGAATTCACGCAGTACTCGCATACGTACATAAAGCACATTGTGGGTAGTTTTTAGAATTGAGACTATAATTAGCCTTTTTTTTCCTCAAGCAAAGTAGACAGTGATGGGGGGTTGGTTGTCTTTTTTTTTTTTGGCTCTTTTCAAATTTTAGTCACTCACGGACTGAAAAAAAACAGTTTATCTGGGCCTTATTGTACAAAAAGTGTGTTGTGTCCACAATTGTGTACAGAATTTTACTTCATTAATTTTGTTTTAAATTAATAAAATTGATTTGTGAACGTATTAAACAATTGTCTTGTATCCAAGCCTATGGTATTTCTGCCCTCTAGGTCGGGAACGAGGAGACATCTCTCATCTCTTTGCTGTCACGAGGCAGAAGTTGTTCACCTGCTTGTGCCCAGCTGAGATGTTAAATAGGATAAAACATATTTGCATCTAGTTTACAAAAGGCTCAGTTAGATGGGCAGCAGTTGTTTTGCTTATCAGCAGGAGCTAGAGAAGGTCAGTGCAGAACAGGGGCTTGGTGCATGGTGTCCTGCAAATGTGTGCCTAAGTGACTCATAGAAGTAAATGCCTAAATGTTAGGTGCCGCAGTGCCTCTGAATGTCATCCGAAGCAATCCGTGTGCTGAATGGATGAGGCCCATTGTTCAGACGTAACACTCAGGGCTACAGCAAGTCTCCCATCCTCTGAGGATCTACAGGCCTGAACGTCTCTGGGAATTCAGGACTCGTATTTATCTTTTGCAGGTACGGAGCAGGGCCACCCTTTAAATGAGGGGAAGAGTGGCAGCGCCCACCATTTTATAGCAGACGCTTTATTGTATACCCATGAAGTATTGGTCCAGAGTGTGGGTTTGATTCGCTCTTCCAAGGAGCGGGGGGACATGCCCAAACCCACATCTCGCCTTCCACAAGTTTATCCTAATTAACAACTTTTAGACTAATCTGCCCAAGAAACATCCTCCACTCCTCCTGGTACTTCTGTGCCACCCTGCACAAAGGGATTAGTTGAGCCAGAGACTGCAGAAAAGAAGGCAGTGAACCAAAGAGTGAGTATGGCTGCACTGAAGGGAAAAGCAGGATCAGCTGGGAGGAGCAAATGTGTCCGTCAACCATGTATGGTTGCTTTGTAGTGGCTGGTGAAGAGCCCTCTTTGCTCCTCCGCCCATGGGTGAGAGCCTTGAATGGAGGCTAGTGGGCACTTCTGCTCACTTTCTGGTCTAGTGAGACCTGGGTTTTGTTGCAACGTTGTAGTACAGCTTCAAAAGGAGAGATGGACAGTGCCGCACACTGAAAAAGGGCATGACTTAGTCAAGTATGGGTTTTTGTCTTCTCAGAGAGAAAAGGGATTAAGTCAGCGTAACTTCTTTCTGAACTAATTGTCCAATTATAACAGCAACGTCCAAAATGAGTGCATTGCACCCATTCCCTGCATGGCATAGAATTAACTGATGTCTGCCATGTTTTCTGAACAACTTAATCCTACTGGCATCTGAGCTGCTGAAAGTGCCTGGCAAGTCAGGTACTTAGGAGATTTAGGAGAAGAAATATCTACTTTCCAACTCTCTGATGGCCCTGGGAGTGAGCCAGGAACCAAGACTGGGCATATGTAAAGAGGTGAAACAACTAAATGCAAGTAACTCTTAACTTTACAAACTGCAGTATCTGATAATTTTAGGTAAGGGACAGGATGATAGTTTCATTGTAGTGCCTAAGTCTCACTTTAGGTAACTTGAATTCTTTCTGCATCTAGCCTTTAGCATCTCCCTCAGTCCTGTGGAAGAGGAAAATAACCTGAATAAAAGGTTATGGGCAACAAACTAAGCTGTAGTATTATCAACCTCCACGTGCCAACCTCCTTTCCTTTCTTGTATCTTCCGCACTTTCGCCTTTCCTCCGACAAATGTTTACTTGGGTTTTGCTGCAGTGTAGCTTGTTCCTTGGCAGTGCTTGTTGCAAGATCTCCAGTCCCACTATATGTGAAGGATTCAGTTCCACAATGCCATCAGGTGCCAGAAATTGTCTTCCCTGAGGAAGTGGCTTACCCTCAGAAGGCTCAAAATGGAGTTTTCTCTGTTACAGAAAAATTGAACAAATTCTTCCAAAGAGTAGAACTCTGGAACAAGCATAGTATAATTCCATGAGGTTTTGCAGTTTGCTTCTGCAAATGATAAACAAAGCATCTGAGGTTTGCTGTTTCTTGTGATTACTACGACAGAGGTCTTTTGGAGACTGAAATCCCCTTGCCAGCTGGCCATGCTTTAAAAAGCCACCACTAAAGCTATCTCCTCCCCTCGATGCACTGAATGCAGTGCTCAGGTGTGCTCCTGCACAGCCCATGAAAACGCACTGGCTGTTCTGTTGAGCTCGTTTTGGAGGTTTTGGTGTTTAGGCTGGTGGATGATCACAATATTTTAAAGACATCCTCTTTCATCATTGCTTCTGATCTCAGATTAGTCTTAAACCAAGAACATGAAATTGCAAGTGTTGCTTAGCTCCAAACATTTGCTTCCAGGACCCTGGAAGGCCTGTAGCTATCTGATATTGCTGATGGAGGCTATGTAGCCTGAATAGTCTACACTGTGAATCAGCTCCTTTGATACATGAATACACATACTTGTATTAAAAAATGTTGCCTCAGGTCCCTCATTTATTTTAAACTTTTGCATCTTAAAATGATTATATGTACAGTACTATTGCTGTTTTTGAGGCAAAAGAAGCCAGATGCAATATATTATTCTGCTGTAATCCATTAGAGCATTGAGTTTACAGTGGCAAATCACAATTACAGCTTTAAAAACTTTTACTTATAATGTGAAGATGAAATTGAGCTTTTTGTTTATATTTCCATCCCTTTCTTTTAAAGCTGACAACCTAACAAATGGAAGCAAAACCAAGACCAGAAGGAACTGCTTCTGTGTATTTGGCACTGCCATGGAAGTTGGATGCTAGAGTTAAATTATGTCTATATGTTTTCAGCACAACACCGGTGGCACTAGTCCACTGCAATAGGCACCTAAATCCCCTGTGAAGTCAGTGGCTTTCTTTTCTAAGCCTCTCAATGCTCAGAAAACTAATTCTTTTTTAAGGAACTTCATATGAAGACCCTACTTAAATCAAAATCTTGTAAGCAAGCAGGGATTCCTGTAGAATGAAGGGCATCATGTTATGATGTAAGTAGCTCTCAAGCTTGGGGTTTGCTTTTTGGAACATGTCAGTACTGCTTGAAGTTTCCAGTTCTTAGATGCTCACTGATAACAATGTTCAGCTGTAATAGCTTTAGTTCTAAGAATAAAATGCATCAAAATCATTACGGCTATGTAACTTTGAGGTAGTGCCAAGAAAGTAAAGCTAATAATAGTAGTTGTTATTATTTGTGTCTTTCATGACTGGAAAGCATGCTCAGTGAGTGGTATCTTTGCCTCAAAAATGCTTGCAATGCAAGCCAATGAAATATTGTTAGAAATTCTCTTTTGCTTTTTCCTTCAAATTTCTGCTTCTCTCAGTGTTGTAATTCTTGAATTCTGCCCTGCAACATGAGTAGAGGGTGGGTGTCAAGAGACATGTTGCTTTGTGTCATATGCTAAGGGAGAGGCACGGTCCTGCGCCAGTCTTCCTCTGTTCTTTGTCAATGGCAAGGCTGCACAGCTGCCACTTTTGTCATTCTCCTTTTAGCCAGGGACTGGCTCTAACAAAACTGTCCAGCTCTCTTGTGCCGGCAAAGGGCTAGAAGAAAAAGGGAAAAAGCAGGCGAAAACAGTCAGCTCCCGGGTTGAAAAAAAAAGGGAGAGGTGTGAGGATTGCAAGGCTCCAAAGAGGGTCTGTAGGTAACCAGGGACAGTCACTGAGCAGAGCACCCAGCACTCCCAGATGGCCTCCCAGCAGCTGCCCAGTGCTCTGCCCAGGGATGTGATGGGACAAGGGACTGGTGAGAGGCCCCACAGTCTCTCGGCTACCCTATCCCACCAGCTTCATGGTGTGGAAGGCCAGCTTGGCCATGGCAAGGAGGACAAGGACGTGCTGTAACTCAAGATGGGCCTCAGATGAGGATGGTGTAAATCAAAAGGAGACTGGTTGCAGTCCCTCTTCTGGCTCCTCCTGAACCTCTTGCCCTGCCCCCATTACTTCTGTGCAGCTGCAGTATAGCCTTTCACTGTGTGCCAGGAAGGCCACAGCACGACGTGGAAATCTGTGGGGTATGTGTCCTGGAGTCTCTCCACAGCACACACATATATATGTATATGTTGCCAAACTTGGTTATGACAGTGGAATTAAAATGGTGTGTCATTGAGCTTATTGACTGACTAACTTTAAGGCAAATGGTTTGCAATAGGAAACACCCCTTACTCTCATTCTCCAGATATACAGGAGATAAATAAAACTCTTACTTTTGCCTACCCAAATCATCCTTCTTTATAGCTGTTTGTCAGCATTTCATTTTATGTTCGTGTAAATAAGCTTTCACGTTCTGATACACTGGGGAAAAATATATTTTTCGTTCTGTACTAATATTCTACATTGCCATTTCTGGTTTTTAAGTGGCTATTAGTTCCTGCTAATGGTGTTAGAGCAACAACGGAAGGAAAACAAAAGATTTTGATTTATCCAAAGGAAAATACAGCTCTGCCAGCTCTCATGGAAGCTACATGACGTTGCCAACTAACACCTTGTGGAAGTCAGCCCAAGGCACAAGTATGTTATTAGTGACCTGCCCTTTCCATTGCTTCACTGCCACTGGCAGTTATTTTGCTGGGGGGAGGTATTTGTGGCTTGGGTTTTGTTTCTCACTCACTCTTTGAAAACTTTTGCGTGGACTGCTGACTACTATTCCACAAAGGGCTGGCCTTTGACACTGTGCTATTTCCAGTCTTATGTATAGACGCAGCATTATTTTCCAAAGTGGGAACTGAAGCATTTGCAAAGGAAGCCCCAGTCTGCTTCATTTTCTTCATTGCCAACTCATGTCAGATTTGACATGGAAGTGAGATGAGTTCTAGAGATTGCATTAAACTGAGTAGCTGGAACTTCAGAGACAGGAGGTATAATGCAGAGGACGTGGAGAGTGGTTAGAAAGAGAAGGAAAAAAAAAAGTAATTTGATTTGAAAAATGTGAGATAATAAATCTGGGGAAAAAAATCCAAAGCAAGGAGTGGGGAAGAATGATGACTTGTCCGGCATGGAGTGAATTAACTTTACATTTAGGAAAGCAAGTTTCATTTCTTGGCTCTGCCATAGAACCACCCAGGCCTTGTTAGGGCTTCAGCCCAAAAAAGGGTCGAACTCAGCAAAGCTGAGTGTTGCTGTGGCTGGCCACCAACAGGGCATCCAGAGCTTCAGCTGGGCATGCGTGCTCTCCATGGAGGGAGCTGAGAGCCTCGGTGAGGAGCTGCTGAAGCCAGCTACCGGCAGCAGAGCTGTGCACAAAATCGTGCCCTACCAGGAGGTTGGGCGCTACATCTTGCCCCTTGACTGATGGCTGCAAGCCCTTTCCCGTGCAGGAGCGGAGGCTGCCCGTGCTGAGGCACATGGCTGGAGGTGCCCCGTGTCCTGCACAGCTGCTGTTTCTCACCCCCTCTGCAGAACCTTAATGATTAGTGACCACTCGCACAGGATACAGGTGGCTGTAATCCAAGTCTGCTTTCAACCCTATCCAGATCTATGTGTTGTACTCCTGGGAGGCTTCCTGCTGTTAATAGTCTCAGAAAGTCAGAGAATTTTTGTGGGAGTGGAAGAAGACAGGAGAGAGGGAGTGAGTGAGCGTGCAGGCTCCCAGAGAAGCACACAAGGATGGTGTTTGCGGAGCAAGAACACTTTGTCTCTGTATAGCTGCTTAATGCAAAAAGCGGAAGGTCTTGGGAGCTGGCACTTAGCTTGGAGCTCCCACCTCTGAGGCGTGCGCTCACACCGCTGAATTACAGTCATGCCCTTTGGTCTCCTCAGCAAAATCCATTGGGTGGACTGAAACAGATTCAGCAGGAGGCATGATGATACCTGTTTTCTCTCCTCTCCAGAGTAAACAAATGCAGTTCTTGATACAAAGATGAGGAATTGAATAGAAACAAAATCATGACATTCCCTTTTACCTCAATAAACACTATAATTCCAGAAGGGATTATTAACCTTGCATTAAATTCATATTCCAGCTCCCAAATCTATCTATGCAGTCATTATTTATATGTGACTCACTAAACATTCAGTAGAGCATCTCTGTCATAGATAGCAGAGGTCTACTTACATGTACTTGTCATTTGGTACTTGTCATTAATTTGGGGTCACAGGAGGTTAGTCCAGTAATATCTCCACTACACAACGGGTAAATCCTCTAGGACTGCTCCTGCCATCTTCTTATAAAATGAGAGTTTGAAATTCAATTTAAAAGGCCCAGATTTATCCCCAGTAACAGCCTTCCTGGAGCTCTTTTCTTTTAAGCCAGAAAGTATTTGAACAGGAATTGAACCCCCCCCCCCTTAAATGAAAACAGAAATAATCAAAATTGCAATATCCCTTTTAAATGGCAGTTGCGTGGGGAAAAAAAAGAGTTCTTGTGAATGTTAGCAATCCTTTTTTGTATTCTTACAATCCAGCTGAAATCCATCCTTCTGTAATCTTTTCGTCCAGCATTTCTTAAATACTTGCTCTTATGCCACTTGATTCCTCTCCCCATTGCTCCAGTTGCTGTGTGAACCAGCAGGTCTGAGGACTCTACTGAGGGTCTTTGGGCATTTCCCTGCAGAAGACCCAAACCAGGAGATGGGTGTGCAGAGCAGGTAACAGAGCCAATGCTAATATCTTCTTGGGAGTGAAGGTGCTCTGGTTACCACTGGCTGTTCATAGGAAACAGGCTAATATATTTGCATGTTAGATAACAGCTGAGAAGTTCAATTTCAGAACTATTTTCTGTCATTTTCTTTCTTACAGATACACAGAATTGGAATTCATTTATGGTGGCTATAAATTTACTTCCATTGAAGTCAAAGACTAAATTTCCATGAAAACCTGAACGTAAACTCTCTATTACAAATCCCAGACGTTGGGTCACCCATTGGTTTCTATAAAAGTTATGGGCATCTGTGCAGATCTGTAACTGTAGCAGACCCTGAAAGCTTATTGGCATTTTTGCTTAATATTTGCTCTTTTTTTCCACTAGGAATAGAAATGAGACAGACCTGATGATTGCTATGGCAACCCCAAGCCAGAGCTTTTTCTGAAGACTTTCATTTGGTTCTTGAACCTTGTTTTGCTTGGGAATGTGGTTTGATGTTATTTCCTCCTTCCTGCTGAGCAGTCCAAGTCCTGAGCTGGGCTGCTGGGTGATGAGAGAAGATCCTGACCTCATGCTCCCTTTTTTCTTTTTTTTTTTTTGACCACCTTTTCCCCCACATTTGTCTGTGAAGAACTGATCTTCTATGGTCCTGTTCTTGCCATTTTAACTTCTTCCTACCAGGTGCGATGTCCTCCTCCATATTCAATGATACCCCAATGTTTTAAACATTGACATCTGAGACAGAAGCTATTTAATACTTCCATAATAGTATATAATACATTTCCTTCTGTTCTGAGATGGAGAATACTGTACCTGAAATGTGCAGAAAAAGTTACGGTTCGGATACTAATATTTTCCACAGGCTTCTAATTACTCTTTCATCTGTACCAAATATAGAGTGATGTTCAAACCTTGTGTAGGTCTCTGGCAGGACTTTGAACGGTTATGTTGTTTCTGGTCAAGTTTCTAAAAACCATTCTAGTAATTTTGAAAACATGCTGGCAAAAGGAGTCTGTTCCACAAGACACCGGTTTAATTCTTAGACAGTGGCTTTCTGCTGAATATTTGTGGTATCGTTCTAAAGTGTGGAAGTACATGGGATTTCTAAACCCTCAGTTTCCTGGTGGGAATAGTTCTGGACAGATGGTTTTACTATCCAGATGACAAACTAATTGCCAATAATTTTGTAGAAATAAAAATCTTATTTGAAATGATGACCTAATTGTTATGTAAAAGAAGAATAGACTATTGTAAATGCTTCATTGTGTAACATAAATCTGATGATGAGCGATGAATGCTGCTTTCAAATCAGTCTGTTAATTAGACTTTATTAGACTTGTAGGTGAGATTCAGGGGTCTGTGTTCATTCAGAGGCATAAAGCATAGGGAGGGTTTGGCTCTCACAGATGGAAAAAAATAATTTAATCCACTCCTTTCTAAATGGAAATGGAAAGTAGACCCCCTTCAATCATATTTTGAATCAAAAATGAGGGACAGCTGCAGTCTGAGGTTACATACCATTATTCCCACAATTCAGCAGAGAGATTGAGATTTGGATTTTGGCCCTCTGATTTACTAATCCACCTAAATAACCAAACGACATTGCTTTTCATCTATGAGAGGGTAACTAAGTGAGAAAAGCTAACCAAGATGCAGTATGTTTGTGGCTGAACTGGTACATGAACATGCTAAAACACATGTAACAAGTATGCCCTATATCTCTAACACATGTGTTTCCATTCCCAGTCACTCAGATTTCACTTCCAACATCAATTCCACAGTTAGTATCAGTGTGGCTATGAGGAGTTCCCAAATGGACCCAGGGCCACGACGTGTCCTTCCCACCCATCTTCAGATAGACTCTGTTGCGAACTTACATTTGTGCAGAAATCAGTATTTTAGCCACCAATCACCTTCATCTTCCATTATATCAGTCGTGTGACATGATAAGTCAGGAAGCAGAGGCAGCAGCCTGTGTGTCCATGCTCATCTTTCTCATGAACAACCTCAACACCGTATACGCGGGGAGTGCTCTGCCATGGCTGGGTTCAAGCTACTCCATATACAGCCCTATTTCATATACCTGAAGAGTACATTCCTCAGCTCCATTGGTCTTGGTCTTTTGGTATTATATGATATTAATTCCCTATGTTCACAGTCAGTGTAGTAATGTTGCAAGAATGCGAACTGTGAAATGGCAGAGCTGTGGCTTGTTGTCACGGCGTATTGGCTCTTCTATGCAGGTTGGATTCCTGTCTTTTAAATTCAAATCAAGTCACTGAGTCACATGTCAGGTCCTCATGTCTCATTCATTTTGTATCTTCACTTGAACGAGAATTTTCTGTTTCATCTTCATGTTCAGTGTTTTCCAAAGGTGGCCTGGGTAAAATAAACAAAATGCCATGTATTTCTATGGCTAGAAGAAAGGTCTTGTTTCAAACTTATTACAATACTCCTTAACAAGAGGATGCAAAATTTAAGCCTGTCAAAACAATGCCAAGAGGAAACAATTGCATTAAGTGTATAAATAAAATTAATCATTGGTTCTCCAAAACATAGATTAAGCACGCTCTTAGTGATATAGCCCATGAAAAAATAAACTACAGAGTCCTAGCGGTCAGACTATAACCAACTCTGACATCCTCGTATATTCTTGTAAACCTACAGTGGTTTGTAGTTTTCTTTGCTGCAAAAAGGAAGGCAAACAAATATAAATCGAAAGGCACAGCTGTGATTTGAAATTACTCAGCCAAAAGTTGAACCCATGCAACTGTGTCATTTTATTTATCCATCAGCACCAATGTTTTGTTCTGCCAGAACTCCCCAAAGCCTCAGCTCTTTAGCACAGACAGTAAATCCTGAAGAACCCTGTTTTAGTAACACTAATTGGCACAGCTGCTGAAAAAGACCAAAGACCCAAAAAACCAAATAGGATAATGGTAAAAGCCTCTGCCCACAAACCTAGCTTGTGGTCTCTGCAACTTTGCCACAGCATTTCAGCTTGCCAGATGCTGACTACATCAGTCTGCAAACATTCTACTATTCCTTCATTTAAGAGTTGTTGAGGTTGCTTGGTAGATAACGACCATTCTGGATCTTTAAAATAAAAGCATAGAATAGCATAGGAAAGGATAGGATAGGACAGGACAGGACAGGGTAGTATTAAAAGCAGCAAAATAAATAAATGGTTTTAGTTGAATAACATAACTGATCAAAAGACAGCAATCATTATTTATCTTCCAGAAACTAAAAGATGGGCAGCACATTGGGAGAAAGGATCAGTCAGGCTAGGAGAAATGATTTGGCTTAGAGAGCATGTTGCGTGCCATGCCAGGACCTGTGGTCAAGTTTACAGTCCATGTTAGCTGAAATATCTTGTAATAGTTTGGCTGGGGCTTAACCCATCTCTCTCCAGAGTGGGAAGGAGAGCAGGCAGTGCTCCACGGCAGGAGCACCCGGGCTCATCTGACTGCAACGCGGCCACATATGACCCTCTCCTGAATCTTCGGATCTTCGCTTGCACCTCTGCTGCACTTGCAGGGACACCTGAGCCCCTTCAGAGCTAGAGCTAAAATACTGGACACTGTGTAGAGTTGTACAGCATGTGTATCCCCCAGAAACTGCCCTAGGTCCCATAGGAAGTCAAAGCATGAATATGGCCAGCAGCAAAAAGCTCCTATCCTTATCAGCTGTGGCCCTCCAGCCAAAGCACATCATGGAAAAACACTTTTCAGTTTGAGCTGATATCTTTTGTGAGTCAACTGTACTGCACTGGAAGGAGAACAAGGACTGATGCAGCTCCAGTAGCCAGGATGGCTGGGTTGTATCCTCTGATTCCCCATGTCATGCTAAGTAAGTGACTTATTGACTCTACCTGACATCTCTTATCTTTTACTAAAGAAAATATCATACACAAAATAGCTGTTGGGACACTGGCATGATTACAGTTGTGAAGCATTGTGCGCTTCTCAGACATACAAAAACAGTCAAGCGTTTTCAGTGATGTCAGTATTTCATTGTATGTACATTTCCATTTTAATTGTGTGTTATTTCTATTTCAATTGTTTTATTTTCTTTACTCCCCACAGATCCCAGTGGATCAACCAGATGTCCTGATGTTTATGAGACAGTCCACCTCCTTCTTCTTATTCTCCTCTTCCTCCTCCTCCTCCTGCTGAATTTCCGTGTCCCTTGAGAGCGTGTCATTGTGGCCTGCCTCTGGCTTTCTATGTGGTGTGTTAGGGTGCAATAAGAGATAGAGAAAACAGTCATCCTTGGTGGCCACACAGCAAAAGTATATGGAGATGATACTTTCTGCTCTCCCACCCTTCTAAATTCAAGGCTGGTGGCTCTGCAAGGAGGAATCTCATCTCTTGTTGAATTTGGTAAGACACTTGGAGGAGAAATCCTCCTACAACCAGAGCTGATAACTCTGCTTTTGCCATGGTTCCCACATTGGCTACTATCAAGGTATGTGCCAGATAATTACAGCCCAGCAGCCTTTCACATTTTGTGAAATTGGAACTGGAATTGAATCCTAGAGCTACTGTGTCAGCTAAACGGTAAGGGTGTTGTGAAAGGTTTGCTTTTGTCTGAAGGGAACAATCTGAGTGTGAGAGAGGGAAGAAGAAATAGTTATACAGAAAAAGCTGCTTCAATTCTGGTGTTATTAGACTAGTTCTGATGCCACTTTTCTCCCTGCCTTACCAACTATAATCCTAAACTCTTCACAAATCTCTTTTTCTTCCTCATATTTTTCATGCCTGATTGGCTACCCAGTAATTGGGATGGCTGGGCAAGGAGTAGGGAGGTTGATTATTTTGTTTTCCTCAGTAACTGTTTTTTTAAAACTGTGAGAATAAATAGAAAGGAAGTCTTGACAATATGACCATTTGATTAAATGACTGTTAAAAATAATATGTAAACAGTTTTCTGTAACATTTGTTCTAAAACATAGTATCTAGCAAGTCAGTTACATCTAAAGCTGTGAGTGGATCTTAGTGATTTATCTCAGCAAGAGCTAGTGCTTTACAGGTTCTTCTGAAGGACGCAAAACTGTTTAATAGGGATTTATCCATTAAAGAAATGTGAACCTTTAAAGGCTTGTCAGGTGCTGGCAGAGATTACAAACTCCATGAGCAAAAGAGAATATGTTACGCCTTCTACCAGCTGACCTCCATGTGTCAAAGGAGATGCTGCCACAACAGCAGTGTCTAAGGAAAAGATTTAGCTTAGAAATCCTGCCTTCTCTCCCTTGGCATTATTGTCAGCATTTTGTGTGGGCACCACAGCCTGGGTCTTTCAAGGAGATTGGGATGGGAACACCTGTCTCACTCAGGATGATGTCATTTCTGCCTTAATTCATGATAATACAATCAGCTCACATGTTATAAATTGCCAAGAAGAATATGCTCAGGCTGTGATCTGAAAAGGGGTTTGCTGGGTTTTTTTCCCCTGCTGAAAGGTAAATGAGGAGGAGGACTGGAACATGGAAGAACCACTCTAGATTTTCTGGAATATCTGGGTTTATCCAATTGTCTAATGCTTATTCTGCCTGTCTAGTTTCTAATCTTTTTGGTTTAAATCCTACTTTACATTTGATTTTATTAAATGTAATATTCCATCAATACTGCTGCATATTTTTTGTTTCCTAAACTTTGAGAGTCTAGGTTCTTCTGCTTGCCGTACAACTTAATTCTACTGGTATCTATACTTGTCAGCTGGGGAAAACTAAAAGTCTCTTATGCCAGGAGAAATTTTGCATTCCCATCTACTCATGTGCTCTACGCACCTATGGTCACTGCCCACCACACCTGTACTAGTCCCACTCTTCTCCAGGCAAGCTCTCACCAGTCCCAGGTCCTGCTTTCATGCATCCCTCCTTTCTTCAGCGCATTCCCTTGGACTACCTTGGACTTCTGCAGGGCAGACTTTGGCCTGTTTAGGAGCCTGGTTGAGAGAGTCCCTTGGGAGGCAGTCCTGAAGGGCAAAGGGGTCCAGGAAGGCTGGACGTTCTTCAAGAAGGAAATCTTAAAGGTGCGGGAGCAGGCCGTCCCCATGTGCCAAAAGATGAGCCGGCAGGGAAGAAGACCGGCCTGGCTGAACAGAGAGCTTTGGCTGGAACTCAGGAAAAAAAGGAGAGTTTATGACCTTTGGAAGAAGGGGCAGGCAACTCAGGAGGACTACAAGGATGTCATGAGGTTATGCAGGGAGAAAATGAGAAGGGCCAAAGCCCGACTAGAACTTAATCTGGCTACTGCCGTAAAAGACAGTTAAAAATGTTTCTATAAGTACATTAGCAACAGAAGGAGGGCTAAGGAGAATCTCCATCCTTTATTGCATGTGGGGCAAACATAGTGACAAAGGATGAGGAAAAGGCTGAGGTACTTAATGCCTTCTTTGCCTCAGTCTTTAATAGTAAGACCAGTTG